>OX382323.1:1200000-1790000 GCA_947507615.1 Hemithea aestivaria | reverse complement strand
AAAAATGCCTGTTGTATTTTTGGTAGGAGGGCGTCTTTCATGATCAAGTTTACAATTTTTAGAGAGTGCTTATACGAGATGTAATTTTTAATAATTTTGCCTCGCATATATTGTTTCGTGTGTGGAGAATATCAGGACTAAGGGAAGTTCTTTCATCTTTCTCGATCTAGAGCTGCCTTTTGCTAACAAGCTTGGTACGCGTTCTCATTTTTTTATTTATTCATTACTGGTTAACCTCTGAACACGAGTTTTACGTGATGATAGGCGACGATGCGGCCGTAGATCGCAGCAGACTAAACCTAGAAGGCGGGATAAATCCCTCTCTATTAAATGAGTTTATGTTGGAATCGCATTTTACCACCTTCTAAAAAATATTTATTCCGTTTTATAGAGACGGTAATTTTTCGAGTTTACTTCTTTGGAATTATCTACTAAATTCAGTCCTATTTAGTGGATAATAGGTACTTATCTTTTAGAATAGGACAAACTTTTGATATATTACCAAGTTACACGAAAAGTTAGCTATGGGTTATTTTAGGCTGTAATATATAATATGCCATGGATGAGTGCTTCGGCGTACCCGCTGCTCCAGCATTATGGCGTCCCGCAGGAACACCCCCAGGTTTTTTAGTGAGTATCCCCGCCGCGACTATCATCGGCGGGAGAGTACAACATACCGCCCCCCGTGGCGTGGGGTGATGATGCGTAACGCATTCTTCCTGGGTAAAAAAAGGCTATAATAATATTATAATTACTAACTGATTTAAACTTTTAAAAAGACATTTCTTAACTTTGTCTACCTCTATATTATTGGCTTTTAATTCAGATAATTTAGGATTTTTCAGGATTAAACTACCACACACACGTTTCCAGTTCAATAGGTTTAGCCATTTAAGCGTAATGTGGTAACAAACACACACACATCGCATTTATATTAGGATAGATTTACTTACAAGTAAACTAACTACTTATTACTTACATTTTTTTTTTTTTATACTTGAAAGTAATTTCGTAGTTCATTGGAAGGGTATGGAGTCGGAGTAAACATTTTATATTTAATTAAATGCATTGTTGATTCATGTTTAATTCCTTTTGATGTATTTAACGTAACAAAGGAATACTATAAGCAGGAGATAATTAAAATCTAATGTAAATGTAGAAAAGAAAAATTATGATATTAATTATTATTTTATTTTTTTAATTATTATTTTATGTTAAAGGAAAATTAAAAAAAAACACAATGACTTTTAAGCTTGCTTTTAGTAAGGCAAGGTGCACAATTTAATTTATATCTTAGAAACTGCTCGTGCGATTTTTTATAATATTCAGATGGAATGAACCTGGCAAGTCTACCCTTTGTCAATAAGTATTTTCCAAATCCGTATTTGGGTATTTCGTTTATACGTATTTCATGAAAAAATCGATGAATTTGAAACTTTTTCTCAATGTTGGTTAAAAATAAAAAGCCATATAAATCGCAGGATAACATTTAAGACTTGATTTGAATGAAATAAATAAAATGTAAACTCTACCAACTCCTCTTATATCCCCGAGTAACAATAAATGTAGATCGCTTTTCATAATTTGCGAGCAAAACGGTTGTGTAGTGTTATTTCATTTTATTTCTATTTATGATCTCAATAAAGAGTACACCTGTTCGTATTGTATTCTAAAATTGGATTTAATATAATTAATTATACTCATAGAAACAATAAATTTATTCTCCATCTAGGTTTAGATATAACGGTAATGAAGATAATGAAATTGTATCACATTTCTAGTCATTTTATAAATTCGAAAGTATGGATGTATGTATTACCTCTTTACGCCTAAACAGCGCATCCAATTTGCACTACAATTTGGTGTATTTATTAATTGCAGATCTGTTTTTTTTTTCGCTAATAAAAGTTTTCCTAAAATGTTGCACTTCACCTGCCAGCCGCGTTATGAAATGACTTCAAATTATTTTGCCGTGGATAACTTTCCACAAATAAAAAAAATATGTTTCAGAAAGAAACACTCTTTAGGATAAAATTTATTTGAAAAAAAATTGTTTAGTTTACTTTACGTACTATATGTATAACGTATATGGTACGTATATTAATTTAGGGTACCTCCCAAACATGTAAGATGGGGATGAAATTTTTTTATAGTCTTTTATTTACTTTCACCTGTCTGTCTGTAATCAAATCTTGCAAGTTAAATTTGACCCACTTCCCGGTTTCCGATAATGTAGTTTTTTTACCCTGGAAAATACGTTATGCATCGTTGTATATGTGGGGCTCCCCTGAAGATTGGCGCGGCGGGGATACCCACTAAAAACCTGGAGGTGTTCCTGCCATAGAGCCGGGGCCGCGGGTACGCCGAAATACTCGTCCGTGGCCAAGGTAGCTTCAGCGGATAAAACCACCGGGTACCGCTGGTACGTTGCCTACCTTTCAAACCTTGTCTTTTGAAGAGTCCCATGTTGAAGCTCAACGGAAATACCGCGGGCGGAAGCTCATTCCATATTTTTTAATAAAAGAATATTTTATGCAAAATTCATTCAAACTTATTATTTTCCTTTCACCGGTATTCGCCAACGGAAAGTCAGTGCCTTGCTCTTCGCCACGGCGCGGCGTTTCGATTTTATAGTTAGTTTAATATTCAATATTGTACATAATAAGCGTTTAGGCTAGTAACAGAATGAATTGCGGCCAGATGACAGCAATTGAACTAAAAACGTAAACCAAAATTATCTCGTTCGAAAAGCACCTCTATGAGAAGAACGAGCAGGAAACTCAAAGGGAGTGTTTTTATAAAATTGATTTTTACAATGTTTATCTTGGTGACGATGGCGATTTTACCGGGGGTAGACTTCCTTTGCAGGAGGTCGTCTAGGCGGGTACCACAACAGGGCCAGTTATTCTACCGTCAGAGCAGTGATGTGCAAATATTACTGTGCACAGGTAGGAGGGCATTGTAGCTAGTGAAATTACTGGGCTACAGAATCTTAACATCTTATGACTCTTGAGTAAGAAGCGTTGGTGCAGTGCACCTAGAATTTCACATCATTGTGAAATCCTGGGTGGCATTGTACTGATTATAGGCAGTGTTATCACTTAACATCAGGAGAGCGTCTTGCTCGTCTTCTTACTTCGTCGCATAAAATAACCTTGATAATCACCTGAAGGAGTGGTCAACAACAGCTGAAGACAGAAAAAAGTGGAATAAGGGGAGGGAGGCCTTTGCCCTGCAGCGGGACACGACGGGTTCTTAAGATAATTTTTTATCCAATAATTTCAATGAAAGCAATATTGAAAAATATTTTTAAAAATACATATATCAAACTGAAAACAACGTTGAGGTAAAAAACGTAATGTAATTGTAATGTAATAGTATAAATAATGTCCCGCTATGACCAGTCGCTCAGCAATAACACCAGCACTAATTGAGCACGGGAGCAGACTGAAAACCAGCAGTCAAGGTAGCCGCAGGGTTATCATGGCGTTACGCTGAGTCTGCCCCCTTTGGCTGCTGTTTATTTTTTAAATTTTCTTTGTTTATATTTATTATTATCACTTTTGTTACTTAAGAATGCCAATAAACTCATTTCATTTCATTTCAAAACACTTTTAAAATGTGTACAATAATATTATGGAAGGCTGGTTCTAAGGAATTTTCAATCAATTAATTTTATGAATTTATATTTCAAAATTTGTCAAATAGTGCGAGCGGAGGAGTGTCACTCGATATATTATACGCTCTTAATCACTACATAATCTATACTATTATATAAAGAGGTTTTGTTTTGTTTTAAAATGGTCTTTATTTATCAATAAACACAAAGTTACAGAATGTAAAATTAAAACTAATAATAATACATTAACACAGAAATACTAATTACTTTATACAGGCTAAATTGGCCTTTGAAAGCTAGTGGCATAAATATTTTAATGTGAGGGTTAAATTATAACTTGTTAGAAAAAACATTACCTAGACACTGACTACATTTAGCAGATATCATAACATTGTTTTGTGCCCCATTAGTTTTGGTTGCAATTTTACAAATAATTAATTAATATTACGTTCGTACACAATGGACTTTGACACCAAAGAATGCATACAAAAATATTACGAGTTTACGAAAAGTAAGTAAGTAAACAACATATAAAGAGGTAATATAATATCGAGGGTTGAAAGCCTATTTGGCTTAAGCGACACCAAGGGCGATATTGAGTTATATACATATTCGGAATCAGCGAATTTTTCTGCGTCTAATGAGCTGGGTTTAAAAAATATTGGAGCACTTTTTTGGCGCTTAAACCAATGAAAATTTTGGGTTCATTTTGGACCACTGATGTATGAAACGCCAAAAAATCAATAAAATTTTAGAGGTAATGGATATAAACCGTACAAATATTTGACAAGAAACCGCTTAAACTGTTTCTGATTTCACTATATTCGTACCTAATGACGGTTGAAGCGTTTTGCCTGCCACAACTTTGAGAATCAGCCGTCGCTTAAAACATTTTCTCTTTCACAAAAATCGGCTTGGCTGTCGCTTAAAACATTTAGCTTATATCAAAAAAATATAAGACATGTCGCTTCAACCTTTTAGGTTTTATGTATTTTCATCATTAACGTGTCGCTTAAATCATTTTCGTCTGGATGCAAAACTTGACCAGCATGTCGTTTCAGAAAGTTCATCATCATCAGCCTGTGTTCGTCCACTGCTGGACATAGGCCTCCCCCATGGCACGCCACTCAACTCGTTCCCCCGTCTTCCTCCTCCACCCGCTCCCCGCGACCTTCCGGATATCGTCACCCCATCTCGCCCAAGGACGACCTACACTACGTTTGCCGAGACGCGGTCTCCACTCTAGAACCCGTGTACCCCATCGGTTATCGGTTCTGCGGCAAATGTGACCAGCCCATTGCCACTTCAACTTGCTAATCCTTTCGGCTATGTCGGTAACTCTGGTTCTCTGCCGAATCACTTCATTTCTGATGCGATCCTTTAGAGAGACGCCGAGCATAGCCCGCTCCATAGCTCGCTGAGCAACTTTAAAGTTGTGAACCAATCTAACCGTAAGTGTCCACGTTTCGGCTCCGTATGTCATTACAGGTAAGACGCATTGGTTGAAGACTTTAGTCTTCAGACACTGTGGTATACGTGACGAAAAGACTCGACGAAGTTTTCCAAATGCAGCCCATCCCAGCTGAATCCTTCGAATAGCCTTCCTCTCGAAGTTGTTTTTACCTAACTGCACTGTTTGCCCAAGGTATACATACTCCTGAACAACTTCAATAGGCAGTCCATTAACGATAACCGGTTCCGGAGCGACCTGTTCATTGAACATCACTTTAGTCTTGTCTATGTTCATCCGGAGACCGACACGTTGGGAGGAATCAGCTAGACTGGTCAGCATTTGTTGCAAATCTTCCAGCGTTTCCGCCATTATGACGATGTCGTCCGCAAATCGCAGATGTGAAATACACTCGCCGTTGATATTGATGCCCTGCCCAGTCCAGTCCAGCGTCTTAAACACATCCTCTAGAGCGTTGGAAAACAATTTGGGGGATATTACATCCCCTTGTCTCACACCTCGTTTTAAAGGGATATGTTTAGTCTGCCGGTTCTGTACTTGGACAGTCATTGTGGCGGTATCGTACAAACTTTTCAACACCTGGATATATCGCCAGTCAACTTGGCACCGCTGCAAAGACTCCAGAACAGACCAAGTTTCAATGGAGTCAAAGGCCTTCTCATAGTCCACAAATGCTAGGCACAAGGGCTGATTATACTCTTCGGTCTTCTGTATAATCTGCCGCACTGTGTGGATGTGGTCTATGGTCCCGTAGCCTGCTCTGAACCCGGCCTGTTCCGGTGGCTGGAACTCGTCGAATCTGCGTGAGAGACGATTTGTGATGACCCTTGAGAAAAGCTTATAGACGTGGCTCAAAAGTGAAATAGGTCTGTAGTTTTTCAAAAGAGTTTTATCACCTTTTTTGAAAAACATCACTACAACGCTTTTGCTCCACGCCTCTGGAGTTCTCCCTGAGAATAGGACAGAATTGAAAATTCGCTGGAGCTCTTTCAATACAGGTATGCCTGCAGCCTTCAAGAGTTCCGAGGTAATTCCATCTTCACCAGGGGCTTTTCCATTTTTAAGCTGCCCAAGGGCCATCGCCACCTCGTCTATGCTAATATCCGGGAGGTCTTCGGTATAGTGGCGTGTTAGAGTAGCTCTTGAATCATCATTGCGGGTATCAGGCTGAGGCGCCTGCGAGGCATACAGCTGGCCATAAAAGTCTTCTACTTCCGCAAGGATCTCAGGCTGAGAGGTGACGACGCTTCCACCAGAAGTAGTCAACTTCGTCATATGGCTCCTCCCCAATTTCTGCACGAAGACCTTAGTCCCCCGGTTCTGCTCGATCGCTTCCTGAATGGCGCGTGTGTTGGAGCTCCGGAGGTCTCGTCTTACTGCCTTGGAGATTGTCTTATTGAGAGCTCGTCTCTCTGACAAAGATGTCGGTGGGTCTTCACGTCGCTCCCTCATCAGCTGCAAAGATTCTTGAGAAAGCTTCGACTTACTGCCTATGCGTTTCTTCTCGCTCAATTTAGCACCTTCTTCCCGCAAGATTTCTACCACTCTATTTAGATCCTGGTCTACGTCAACGTCAATTGTGGTTTCCATGGCTGCGAATCGGTTCTCCAGTTTAATCTGGAATGCTTCGGATCCAGCGACAGTTGGAAGTGGGAAAGGTCGGAGCGTGGACTTCATCAATCGGGCGCGTTCTAGCTTACAATTAATATCCAGGATGCCTCTGACGAGTCGGTGATCACTGCCGGTGTTAAACCTGTGGATCACTGAGACATCCGTGAATATACGCTTCTTATCCGTTATGATGAAGTCGATCTCGTTTTTGGTCATAAAGTCGGGGCTTTGCCACGTCCACTTCCGTCGAGGCTGTTTCCCAAAGAACGTATTCATCAGGAACAACCCCTCTTTCTCAAGGAAGTTGACGAGCATTTGCCCCCTATGATTCCTGCTTCCTATACCGTGTGGTCCTACTAACGATTCGCCGCAAGTCTGTACTCCCACTTTAGCGTTGAAATCACCCATGACAACGTTGAAATGTGCCTTGGTGGTGTTGTGCAAGGCCTTGGATATGTCTTCGTACATATCCTCTACCTCATCATCTAAGTATGTCGACGTAGGTGCATACACTTGGATAACCTTCAGACAGTATCTATCTGTTATCCTCAGCACAAGGTATGCAACCCTCGTCGACACACTGGAGATTTCAACCACGTTGTCACAGATGGCTTTATTAACCAGGAACCCTACACCACCCTGGGATAGTTGGTTACCTTCCCTGAAATACATAAGGTGGCCCGACTCTAAGGTAACCGTATCCTCTCCCTCTCTTCGGACTTCGGACAATCCCAGTACGTGCCACCTTATGTGTTTCAATTCTTCCTCGAGCTGGTGGACGTGCTCATCTAATCTCATCGTGCGTCCATTATAGGTAGCCAGGGTCAGTCGTTCACATCGGCGGCCTACCGTAACCCGGAGATTCTTAGCACCCCTCGCCCTACCGTTACCATAGCCGCCGCCTTGGCTAGGAATAGTAGGGCTGCCAGGAACTAGGGGCCATTGATTTATATGACCTGCCATGTTGGGTTTTGCCCATAATTGCCGCGCTGGGCATGCGTGTTGGCAATCGCAGAGCGTAGGGTCTTGTATCGGTGGCGCTGCTGCCCACCACCGACCTAGGTGATTTACCTACGCTTATTTCGGATGGTTATACCGCCATCTGCCGGTCGCCAGAGCCTCGTTCGTTAGTCAGCAGGATGTACCACGAGCAGGTGAGGTTGGCTTGGGACTTGTGGATGGAGTTTAGTCCCCGTACACCCCTTAGTCCCCGTACACCCCTTCAGAAAGTTATCCGCACTCTATTAATTAATTAAGTGTCGGTCAAACACATTTTCAAATTTAACTTGTGCAACTTAAAGCACTTTTCATAACTCAAAATAGACACATCTATGTCCGTTCAGACATGTAAATATTATTATGTGACAATTTTGCAACGTCGTTTAAAACAATATATTGTTTGGCGCCGGCACCTTTGAATCACGCGGGTAAAGTACCTCACCACCCGTGCGCGGGCGCATCAGTGTGTCGTGAACCGTGAGGACGAGTGTTTGTGTGCGATGTGCTAGACATAATTACAAACAAATTTCTTGCCGTTTTTGGTAAGTGCTTGATTTATTTAGTTAATTATACTTAGATTTCTTATAAAAATGGTTTTGTTATGTAATGTTAGTTTTAATTGACTCCAAATTTGTATTTAAAAAGATTGCTGACAATAACTACCAGTAGGTTCCTAATTACTAGAAATAAACAAACATGAATGTGATCCGTTTTAAATTCACCTATAACAAACGAAATTAATACTGACGAAATTTGTAAATTAACTTGTTCTATGAGTTTACTTATTGTTTTATTTTTACAGTGCAAACATGGAAACTGAGAGACAAAAAATGTATAAGAAAAAAATTAAGCTTTTGACATCGGGAAATTCAGAGCAAAAAAATAAAGCTCTTCCAAGTGAGGAAAATGGTAATTCTAAAGAGAATAACCGTCGTAAAAGAAGATCTGCGAATTCCTTTGATTCAGAAGTGACCGTTTTAGGCAGTACTTCGTACAATGACCAAAATGAAGATTTAGGTATTTTGATGGCAGAGATAAATACAAGTAAAAGTACTAAACATGATAAAGATTCGCAGTTTTATCAAACAGGATGTGTTGATGAGAATATTCAAGAAGAGGTACGTTTGTTTAATTAGTTTGATAAAAACTTCATTTCGTTAATTAAGTGACATTAATTGGTTGCCCGGAAGAGATCACTTTGAGCGATAAGGCCGTCCTACAATGGACGGCCAATATGCCAATAATATAGAGAGGGTTATTGGTTATTCAGTGCATTGGTGTATAGGGCCTTATTGGAAGGTCATTGAGCAAGATTTGAGCACGATTATGTATATTCTATACTTAATTAACATTGTTATAATTTAATTTCAGAAATTACCACAAAACTTCCAAAAGGAGGAAAAAATACTAGCTTCCACACAATCAAGGCAACTAGACAGCCAGATCTTCAAGGGCCGATAAACAAAGACATGCCTATGATTATTGACTTGTCAATAAGTACTGAAAAGATAACAAATTATGAAGAGCCCCAAAAAGAATTACAAATTCACAGAAACTACGATGAAACTCTAACTGTTACAGAAACCATAAAACTAGTCATAGAACCAGAGGAAAATCAAAGTGAACATGAGAAAGAAGTAAGAATTTCTTATTATAAGCTTCTATTTACATTCACCTGGTTATCTGTCTGTCTGTTAAATTTGATTCATTTCCTGGTTTCCGATTGGGCTGAAATTTTGTATGTATGTATAAACTGGATGACAATGCAATATTATTATGACATGGAGCTGATCTGATGATGGAGATAGAAGGTGGCCATAGGAACTCCGTAATTAAACGACTCAACTTATCGAGTTTGGGCTCATTTAATTCGTCTTGGCATTTACTTTGATGTAATAATAAGCTTGTTTTTAAAAAGTATTTTTTTTATATCACTTGTTTAACTTTAAAAAGACAGTAGGATGATTAAATTGGTTTTAATATTTATTAATTATTATTATTGTTTATATTTACAGACACCTCGGAAAATCCTTCCAAATGCGGAAGAATACAACAGAAATAAAAGACAGGATGACACATATGTTATGTTAGTTACAGATATTATACCATTGGAAAAAGAAGGGGAGGATAATAATAATATTATTATATCACTGAATGAAAAAAGCGGGGAAAAATTGTTGGAAGAAGGAATAGAAGAAAGCTCATTAGTTGAAGAAATAGAGGATATATCAATTAAGAATATACTATTGGAAAAAGAAAGAGAAGAAATATCATTGAATGAAGAACAGAATGAAAATTTGTTAAATGAACAAAGAGAAGAAGGGTCATTGGATATAGAAATAGAGAACAGATCTTTGAATACAAGACACAAGAAAGAAACATTGGAAAAAAGAAATGAATTTGAAATAACTGAGCATCTTCAACCCACCATAACGAAAATTATACCAGAAACTGAAATGGACTTATACGCAAATCTTTAGAAAATGATGATCCTGTTGATGATAATAATATTATAGATATCCCAAGTTGTCCAATTATGTCCAAACCAAAGACACTGAGTGTGAAATATAAATCATGCTTACCAAGCACCAAAACAAAATATAACGACTTAAAGAAGTTATGAGATACTAACGCCATACCAAGAATTTTCCATGCAGAATACTTAAACTTCCCAACATGCAACGGAAGAGACGAACTCATTGATACAGACATCGAAGATATTATGGATGTTCAACCATTGACATAGTACCATTTATTATCCTATTCTTAAATATTTACGTGAATTTTCAGTCTATTTTGTTAGTAAGTTTGGTGATTTTTTTAATTATTTATCTTGGCATGGATACCAACATGTATGTTTTAATTTTTTTTTCATCAGGAGGTTTACTTTTAAAAAGACATTTCTTAACTTTGTCTACCTCTATATTGTTGGCTTTTAATTCAGATAATTTAGGATTTTTCAGGATTAAACTACCACACACACGTTTTCAGTTCAATAGGTTTACCCATTTAAGCGTAATGTGGTAACAAACACACACACATCGCATTTATATTAGGATAGATTTACTTACAAGTAAACTAACTACTTATTACTTACATTTTTTTTTTTTAAACTTGAAAGTAATTTCGTAGTTCATTGGAAGGGTATGGAGTCGGAGTAAACATTTTAAATTTAATTAAATGCATTGTTGATTCATGTTTAATTCCTTTTGATGTATTTAACGTAACAAAGGAATACTATAAGCAGGAGATAATTAAAATCTAATGTAAATGTAGAAAAGAAAAATTATGATATTAATTATTATTTTATTTTTTTAATTATTATTTTATGTTAAAGGAAAATTAAAAAAAAAACACAATGACTTTTAAGCTTGCTTTTAGTAAGGCAAGGTGCACAATTTAATTTATATCTTAGAAACTGCTCGTGCGATTTTTTATAATATTCAGATGGAATGAACCTGGCAAGTCTACCCTTTGTCAATAAGTATTTTCCAAATCCGTATTTGGGTATTTCGTTTATACGTATTTCATGAAAAAATCGATGAATTTGAAACTTTTTCTCAATGTTGGTTAAAAATAAAAAGCCATATAAATCGCAGGATAACATTTAAGACTTGATTTGAATGAAATAAATAAAATGTAAACTCTACCAACTCCTCTTATATCCCCGAGTAACAATAAATGTAGATCGCTTTTCATAATTTGCGAGCAAAACGGTTGTGTAGTGTTATTTCATTTTATTTCTATTTATGATCTCAATAAAGAGTACACCTGTTCGTATTGTATTCTAAAATTGGATTTAATATAATTAATTATACTCATAGAAACAATAAATTTATTCTCCATCTAGGTTTAGATATAACGGTAATGAAGATAATGAAATTGTATCACATTTCTAGTCATTTTATAAATTCGAAAGTATGGATGTATGTATTACCTCTTTACGCCTAAACAGCGCATCCAATTTGCACTACAATTTGGTATATTTATTAATTGCAGATCTGTTTTTTTTTTCGCTAATAAAAGTTTTCCTAAAATGTTGCACTTCACCTGCCAGCCGCGTTATGAAATGACTTCAAATTATTTTGCCGTGGATAACTTTCCACAAATAAAAAAAATATGTTTCAGAAAGAAACACTCTTTAGGATAAAATTTATTTGAAAAAAAAAATTGTTTAGTTTACTTTACGTACTATATGTATAACGTATATGGCTTCGTATGCTGTAAGGGGTTAAATTAATTAATTTAGGGTACCTCCCAAACATGTAAGATGGGGATGAAATTTTTTATAGGCTTTTATTTACTTTCACCTGTCTGTCTGTAATCAAATCTTGCAAGTTAAATTTGACCCACTTCCCGGTTTCCGATAATGTAGTTTTTTTACCCTGGAAAATACGTTATGCATCGTTGTATATGTGGGGCTCCCCTGAAGATTGGCGCGGCGGGGATACCCACTAAAAACCTGGAGGTGTTCCTGCCATAGAGCCGGGGCCGCGGGTACGCCGAAATACTCGTCCGTGGCCAAGGTAGCTTCAGCGGATAAAACCACCGGGTACCGCTGGTACGTTGCCTACCTTTCAAACCTTGTCTTTTGAAGAGTCCCATGTTGAAGCTCAACGGAAATACCGCGGGCGGAAGCTCATTCCATATTTTTTAATAAAAGAATATTTTATGCAAAATTCATTCAAACTTATTATTTTCCTTTCACCGGTATTCGCCAACGGAAAGTCAGTGCCTTGCTCTTCGCCACGGCGCGGCGTTTCGATTTTATAGTTAGTTTAATATTCAATATTGTACATAATAAGCGTTTAGGCTAGTAACCGAATGAATTGCGGCCAGATGACAGCAATTGAACTAAAAACGTAAACCAAAATTCTCTCGTTCGAAAAGCACCTCTATGAGAAGAACGAGCAGGAAACTCAAAGGGAGTGTTTTTATAAAATTGATTTTTACAATGTTTATCTCGGTGACGATGGCGATTTTACCGGGGGTAGACTTCCTTTGCAGGAGGTCGTCTAGGCGGGTACCACAACAGGGCCAGTTATTCTACCGTCAGAGCAGTGATGTGCAAATATTACTGTGCACAGGTAGGAGGGCATTGTAGCTAGTGAAATTACTGGGCTACAGAATCTTAACATCTTATGACTCTTGAGTAAGAAGCGTTGGTGCAGTGCACCTAGAATTTCACATCATTGTGAAATCCTGGGTGGCATTGTACTGATTATAGGCAGCGTTATCACTTAACATCAGGAGAGCGTCTTGCTCGTCTTCTTACTTCGTTGTATAAAAAAAACAGGCATGTCAAATTATATTATTATTATTAAGCGCGACGAAGTGCGCGCGGGGCCACTAGTAAATAATAAATAATAATATTTTTACAAAGTTTATATCTGTAATATAATATTTATCGTTCGTTTGATCGCAGCTGGTTTATTATGCAGAGGTTGCCAGGCATCGTTATATCTTCTATTTATTGGATTAGGTACTTTATAATAGAAGGAACCACAGTAGGCAGTGTTGTTGGGTAATCTAGGCATAGGTACAACACTGAATAACGAATATTCTTATTTAATTTACCTCATACCTCAGGTGCTTTTGATCTTGAGTGACAATGAAACCTATTCTATTCTACGCACGGATTAATCAAATGTAAAATAGTGTTTAGCGATTACTGAACAAAAACATTTTAAATATGTATCGAGTGGGAACTTAAATAAGTATATTTGTTTTCAACTGTAATGCTGGTAGTGATGGGACACACAGAACATTGATAAAAATAAAATATATAAAAGGAAAGAGAGAGACCTATCGACGCACTGCCCAAACTGCTGAACGAATCGGGTTGTAATTTGGAACATAGATAAGATTTATTACGTAGACGTCTGCTAAGAAAGGATTCCACGCGGGCAAAGTCGCGAGCATAAGCTAGTCTATTATATGAAGGGAAAATCTGACTGAATCATCGTCGCAGAGACAACCTGAACCTAGAATGATGAAATTTTGAACATTGGTTCTGTTTACAGTTAAGACCAATAATAAGAAAGGATTTTTGTAAAGTCCACCCTTAAGTGCGTTAAATAGGGGTTCAAAGTTTGTATGGAGGCGATTTGATTTTATACGCGGTACGAAGTTTAAGCTGGTCATTGGTCATCTAGTATGTATAAACATACACAACATTTATTATAATGTCTACGTATATTTTAGTGATTGGGTTAGATTAGCCAGTAAATTGGATACCTTAGACGTTGTCCAGGTTGGGCGGATTCGCCACGGATTAATTGGTGCAAATTCGCTCGCATAGATCGAGATCCAAGTAATCATATTAAGGCTCATGCACACTATAGGCGCGACGCACGGGCCGCATTATCCGCCCGTGGTGCGTTAGTTTTTAAAACGAGGATCTTTGTTATGCGATGCGTTGCGACCCGCTGTAATTTGAATTGATATTTTTTTACCGGGACTTGCTCTGCAGGAGTTCCAACTAGGTGGGTACCCCAACAGTGCCAGTTATTCTTCCGCCTGAGCAGTGTTGTGCAAACATTACAATGCTTCGGTGTGAGGGTACTATAGCTAGTGAAATTACTGGGCTTTGAAGAGTCTTAACATCTTATGACCCTCAAGTAAGAAGGGTTGGCGCAGTGCACCCAGAATTTTAAATTTGCAAAATCCTGGATGGCATTGTACTAATTATGGGCAGCGTTATCTCTTACCATCAGGAGAGCGTCTTGCTCGTCTTCTTACTTCGTTGTATAAAAAAACAGGCATGTCAGTCGACGCTTGTCGAAGCAAAGTATGTATCTGGAACTAGGCGAGTGAATTCACGGCTAAGTCACCTTTTCTGGACAAGGCTACGTACGCACTTGATATGGTTACTTGTATGTTTATTCAAGATGGCCACAGAGGCATCTATGACCCAGTGCTCTCGCAACGCCATTAACAGACAAAAATGGCGTCACATCGCTAAATCCATCGAGAAAATCCAAGCAGAAGACCGAACATCAGAGCAACCACGACCACTCTTACAAGAGTGTACGACTAAGAAGATGTTTTTGCATGAATATTTAATTAATATGATAAAAATAATAAATATTTCAAGACATTTCACACAGCGCCACCGAACCCAAAGCTAAGCAACTTAATGCTTGTGTTATGGTGGTTAGGATAACGGATTCTTTCAATTCATTCATTCATTCAATTAACGGTCAGCCGCAATGCGGTCAGCCGATAAGTGAAAAGACAAGTAAATCAGGTGCGTGATGGTAAGAATCATGACTGTGCATATCAAACACAGTGCAATCCAATGTTATGAAATTCAATATTCTGCGTGACACAGCACTGCGCCTGTCACCCTGAAATATTAGTTGTTGATTCTCGTCTTGCCCAGTGATTTCGCTGGTATTATTGCCCTTTAGTCCGGAACACAGAAGTGACAGTACTGCTTGGCGGACGAAAAGAAAGAAAGAAAATAAATTTATTACCAAATTTTACAACATTATTTAAAAAATAAATGAAATAAAAAAAAATACATACGTCAACCCAGAGTTAGCGTAGTTGCTGGTTTTCAGGCTGCCCAAAGGGGCAGCCAAAGCGTCTGTTCGAGGCATTCGGGGGTTCGAGCCTTTGCTCGAACAGACGAATCACTGGCAAATGCGTGGTAGGTACTTTCCCTGGCGGTCTGTGCAATAAGGGGATACTACGGGTACCTACTACAAAGTTTCACCACCACCATCTACCACTGTCCTACGGCTGCCACTAAACCGTTGCGGTCGAACTAAACGGTCAACTGAATGATTCCTTAGTGCAGATCTTCTGACCAACCGCAAATTGAGACGTATCCATACGCACTATCCGGCAATTAGCGGAGCAATAACATCGTGCTTGAACATCCTTGCGGCTGACCGCACAATGTGCACGCAGCCTAAGCCGCTAATTAACCACCTCAATTAACCACCAGGACCAAATTTGATTAGCTTAAGAAGATAGCTAATTAAACTAGTATCGTAAAAATGTAAAATGTACATGGGATTATATGGATTATACGGATTTATCCCGCCTTCTAGGTTTTGTCTGCTACCATCGTCGCTTAACATCACGCGAGAGTGTGGTCAAAGTAAACTATACCTAATGAATAAAAAAAATGAATCTCTGTTTCCCTTGTCCACATCGCATCCGATAAATTAAACTTTCGAATGAATTAGTAATTTCTTAATGTATAATGTATTATTTTCTAAATGTAGATATTCAGAACAGAGAGAGATTCATTCCCGTGGGTCGAGACTAGATTGATCCACTTTTATAACAAACGTGGGTTTGTCCACCCCTATTTAAAGACACTTATTGATACACGTGCGACTCTTCACAAAGGTCAAACGATATCCCCTCAAAATCACTATGAAAAAGTATGTAAAAATAGTCTTAGTGACGATATTATTGTGGTAAAATTGCCATAATGCTGTTTACCTCCACGGGCCAAAATTACGGAATGAATGGGCAATATGAATAGGCATAATAAGGGCATAATATGACTAATTAGGTTATATACATTATACATAACTACTAAAGTTAATTTCTATGTTACAGAAATGTCGAAGCTATTTTTGTGGTTAATCGGTTTACCGGTAGACTTCGGCCTTGGCTAATTTCCACCGACTGGAAAAACATGTCGCCAAGCGGCCATTCAGACTGTGTTACGGATTGATGTTCACTGAAGCCAGGGATTGATTTATCCCGCCATTTAGATTTAATTTGCTACTTACTACTTTTTAGATCATCGTCAAAGGCTTACCTACAATGAAAAAAAAGAGAGAAGATTAGATTTTTTTTTATTAAAATGAGAAGCAACTTGAGCTATTATTTGGATTATATCATCTTAGAACATTATATTTTTATCGGCTTAACTTTTTAAGTTAGCCAATTGCCCTTCTAAGGCATATACAAAAATAAATTATAAAATACCGGTCAAGTACGAGTCAGACTCGAGCGCCGAGGGTTCCGTACAAACCCGTAGGTATACTAAATTTCCAAATTCTAAGCTCACGGGAAGTAGGTTTTGATTCCCTTGCGAGTAGTTGCGAGTTTGAAAATATGCGGCTAAAAATTTGCTGGATCTTGACAGACAGACAGACGGACGGACAGACGGACAACAAAGTGATCCTATAAGGTTTCCATTTTTTCCTTTGGAGGTACGGAACCCTAAAAAGTAGAGTTATAACTTACTGAAGTAAAATTTTGTATAAACATAATAACTTCCGCACACAGCTTGATTGCATTCCACTTCTCTTTATTGTAGTTTTGTACTAAACTTTTCAATTGTTCTTTCTATAATCTACTGAAATATTTTAAAAAATCAAATGTAAATTAAAAAAATTAAATACTTTTACAAAAATTATACCTATGTATTGTTTTTTGTTAAAATATTTTTTTTTTATTTTAAAAAATATGGAAAGAAACTTATTTATTCAACGGTAATCCATTCATTTTTGCAGTTTTAGAGTATTCTTTATAAATATCTACCAATGTATATCAAATAAAGTTCCAAATAACTTCAATAATGATAATAAGGGTTTATAGTCAAACAGAACAGGTTACCCTACTTACACAGTCAGTGTTAAATCACAATTTATAGGTTGTGTGGCTAACATATATGTTGCAGTTTTACGTCGCAACTCGCAACCTACATATTTTATGGGAAACAGCCGGGACTCACAGTTTTACGTGCCTGTTGAAACACGGTAGCGTCCAGGCGAACTTTTTGCCACTCACTGAGATTTGAACCCAGGGTCTCCGGATTAAAAGCCTGACGTATGACCACTGGGCCACGGACGCTATAGGTTTAAAAGGAAATGACACGTTTATTATTATTAATTAGTATTAATTCTTACCAGTGCAGTTTTGATTGTTAAGATAAATAAATTGAAATAAATCTTGTACGTTTTCCGTCCCGTCACTTGAAGAGCAAAAATAATGTAAAATAAATTATTTAGCGAAATACTATATGAATAAAAAGTAAAGTATGGTATAATATATTCACAAAATTGTATTAAACTTAAAGAATTTTCGGTTTGTAAATAGGTATATAGGTAAATAATTGCCTTGATACAATTTAAATCTAATTTACGAAAAATACAAATTAATATGTCAAAAATCCATAGACCTTTCAAAGCCATAGACACAGACTACAGTAAATAGAATTATTAAGAAAATCCATAGATTGAATTAATTAAAGAACGGTGCGGTGTAACTAAAAAATAAAAAGTTTTACTTTAAAATATTATGTGTATACATAACGCACACCTAATTCTAAAAGGAGTTCACTCAAAAATCGTCTATTTTGATTTTGATTTAGACTTGGATTTTTATGCGAAGTGGTGCAGTGCAGCGCGCTCCAGTTTGCGCCTACCTTTAAAGGGGACGAATTCATTATTGAGCATTCATTAGAATAAACTGTCGCATCGCCTTCAAGGCCTACACAGTTGTTTAACTTTGATCGATACATAATTTGCTGCAATTTCTGAACAACAAACTTGAACATTGGAGTATAAATTGTATGTAGCTATGGACTATATACTGGACAGAATGACATTAAAAACAATAAAACATTCTTAGAGTACTTTTCACGAAAGGAGTCCTTTTTGCGGGGCGCCACTATCGCGCATTTTAAAGTAAAAATATCTATAATATAACATTTTAACTCCTCATGATTTCTTATATTACTTAATTTCTTAATACCTTAATATCTTCTTAATTACTTATTAATTTTCAATAGTTTCAATTACTCCGAGATTAAAAAAAACGAGCCATGGACCAAACATCTCGTCCTCGGGAATCAACAAACATTGCCGAAGGTACAAAATATCATGTCGTTCATTATAACTGGACATAATTTGTTTTAAATGGGTCATAATAAGCGACATGTCACTGTAATAGAAGTAATTATATCCGTCTTTTTTAAAAAATAATTTTATAAGAAAACCAAACTTCGTTGTGTAAGTATGTCACAATAAGCGGTTGGTCAATATAGGCGGAGTCATAATAAACAGATTCTACTGTAGTTAAAATGGGACAAGACTACTTATTGAAACTGAGTGACATATTATTGTGTTTACTGCATAGACTTTATATCTATGGTTTACTGAATAAAGGTGTTGATAATGTGTCATCCAAGCCAACCCTGAAGTAGGTTATAGGAATATGACAAACATTATGTTAATTTATTTTACCTACCAAACTGTGCCCAGTGAGCTGTAAAGCACACGTGCCGTTATAATTCCATTTCTTGTGATAAACACGGCAGGTACATAACACTATATAAGTATGTATATAATCACGCCTGGTTCCCGCTGGGGTAGGCAGAGACCATTTCCCTCAATTTTCAACACATTTTTAGTAAGGCATACCTAGTACATTATATTTCTAAAATTCTTTGTCGTTAAGATATTATAATGGACTGATACCACCGAAAGCAGATCGTAAAGTGTATTACAGCACCAACATCTTCAACCAATGATATCGTTGCGTGTGCGTGTGTGTGTTTCTGTGGCATCGTAGCTCCCAAACGGATCAACGGATTTTTATCTAGTTTTTTTTTTTGAAAGTACAGTTAGTCGAGAGTTTTCTTAGCCATTTTGGTAAAAATGGATCAAAGATGGCCGCCGCTACATAATAGTGGATTACTTTTTTTCTACAACCCCCTTAATATGGGTATCAAATGAAAGGGCTTAACTTGTAGAATACAACACACTATGATAAAATCCAAGATGGCCGTCACAACAAAAACGAATTATATATTTTGAAAGCGTTGGGTTGGGTTTTTTTTAATTTTTAACTTAATTCACTTGTGTAAATACATAGTAGGGTTCTAGGGGTTCATAGTAGGGGGTAGGGTAGTAGGGTTCTGGTAGAGGGGTGGGGTAGAGGAAGGTTCTCGCGGCATCTTTGCTAGTATATTTGTATTATAATTATAATATTGGTTAACGCTAAAAAATGTTCTGGGATGACTGATGACAGTGGTTGTGGAAAACCAAGCGATAATGGTGCTCGCACATCTATCCGCATTGACCGCGCCGAAATATTTTTTGTATAGGAAATCATCTTCCGATTCGGACGATTCCACTCCGGCAAGTGTGCGAGGTTTCATGACATTTCATATAAAGAATTCAAATATTGATTCCTTCGGCGCGTTCGATGCGGACAGATGTGCTTTCATCATAACGCTGTACATTTTTGTAGCTTTTACTACAAGATATTGACGCTTGTCTAGGGCCACTTTTCATCTCGCCGTCCCCAGCGAATAAACGGATAGTCGCCATTGATTTTGCTTTAATTTCATATGCGATTTCTATAGGTCCAAATACATGATTATTTTTTTATGCATCTTGAAAGTTCTGGTTTCCAGAACAAATGTTCCAACAAAAAATAGGTTTTATATTTTTCCTGTAAAGTTGAGTTTTTGCAGTTATCCGTTTATTCGCCGGGGACGGCGACTATTGAAAAGCTCAAGAACTCGCGGTATCTACGGTGATAATATATTAATGTTACAAACTTAATTCCAATTAATGTAATTGCTGTGAAACAACGACGATGACACCCCGATGGGATTAATAATAAAAAGTTCACTAGAGTTAGCAACTTGTCCTACTTTGTATATAATTAAACAACCTACTTCATAAGCGCGGGTCAATCAATAACATGTGAAATTAAAAAAATATATATCGACTACTAGGTCACTAATAAGTGAGGGCCGAGAAGTATTAAACCGATTTTGATTTAAATTGCAATGTTCTCTATTCTCTAAGGATAAAAAAATTGAAAGTACCTCTAAGTTAATTAAAATATATATCATAAAATAGCTTGGAGAAAATTTTGAACAAACGTACATTGTACATACCACTTCTGATATTTTGTTTCTGTTTGATTTTGTAAAATTTATTAAATTGCACAATCTTAACTTCAAAAACATATATAAAACAAACAAATATTAAATTTAGAGCTTGATTACAAATTAATTGAGAGGCGCCTTATCGCTTAAAATGTCTTCCAGTCAATCGGACGCAAGGGGGTCGGGAAAACAATTTTCCCGGTACAAAAAATAACAGGAAAGATCGCGGAGCGAAATACTCGTGTTAATGATGCCCACCGCCCAGCCGTCGGCGTCAAAGGCTAGCATGTTGATGATGTGACCAACTCCATTCATTTTAAATTTATTTCAGTGAAATTGTGTTCTATTTGAACAAAAAAATGTAATTAAAATATCCATTAATGATATTGACTTTTTCTCGTTGAGACTATTTGATGAATTTTCGCTTTGTTGCTTTACCCACATGAAATTCGCAATATCCTTGCAATAAATTAAAAATGTATTTATTAAATGTAGCATTGGATTTTCAAATTTTATTTCAGTATGGTAAAAATCTGGATATATCATAGGAAATATCCATTAATAATAGTTAGTTAACAAGTCTAGTAACGGCTCCAGTTACACTAATTAATAAAATTGTTACTTTAAAAAAAAAAATAGTTGTACCATTGTTAATAATTATAAAAACCAATATTATTACAAAAAAATCATCGTTTTTATGTTTTATGCCTAAACATAAAAACAATTAATTAATATGCCAAAAAATTACCTTTAAAATAAATAATTACGTATATAAGTTATAAATAAATAAGTACCTTTTTAACCAGTCGCAGATTATTTTCAGCCTGAAGCAATACGTCATAGCACTTCGATCCAGAACTTAGAAACTTCAATACCGCAAATAAATTGAAATTAACAGTTTTTTAATCTATATTTTCTCAGAGTTAGCTGCCTACTCCCACGGGATTTAGACCCACACGTTAGGGTATTAGCCAGTGTTAAGGAAAAATAATTTTCAAGTGAAAATTAAAACTTAGTAACTTCAGTACTAGAATGAAATGGTACGTCAGTAAAATGCTACGTCTCACCCAGCCGTGAGGTATTGGCACACTGGATGTTGAACGTATGAACTGTATTTTTACTAAACTATTATAATTTACGTAATTAATAAAATATTTCCAAGCCCCAGGCGTAGGTTAAGGATGCTCCTGGGTGGAGAAATAGCAAGAGAAATTTAGGAAAAAATAACGACTTTGAGCATAGATATTTTAAGTCCTCAATTATTAAAGCGACCGTAGGACGCATGCTTTGATTTCATCATCTTCCTGCCCTTATCCCATATTATATACATAGGGTCAGCACAACACATCTTCCTCCTCCATTCTACTCTATCATCCGCCATATCTTCATTTACTTCTCTCACGCGTATAAACTCAAATTTTAAAGAACTTTTCATTGTTTTCTTTGTTTCTAACCCAATTAAAAAATGTTCAACAGCCCTTATAACAATTCGGAGAAATTAGATTTTTATTCTTGATAATCATAACTGGCAAATATTATGTAAAAAATATGTGTATGCATGGTATAGTACAAGGGAGTGGGCTTACTATGTCGCCTCCTTTCTTCTCTCGGTAGGCTCACTCTAGTAGTTCGCTTCGTCCACAACCCTGTGATAGTTAATATTAAAATCGAGGCCATTATGCTACGACTTCGTAGTCCTGGACATAGAGTTAAAATAATAAATTGTAGATGTTAAAACTGTAGATGTTAGGATAAAAGCAACACCTATAGTTTTAAGGGAAATGAGCGGGAAATAGACACCTGAAATGAAGTTTTAAATTAAATAGTACCTATCACTGGAAAGAGATGTTTAGATTAGTTTATTTTGCCGTTCACTACTTTGAATTAACCTTGAGAAACTCGCTAACCTGTAATATGACTACCTCAATCTGCCCTTCCCTTAGCTTTAGAGGAAAGCGCGTGTATGAAAATTATCGTTACAAATTTTGCAAAGTCGTTTAAATTTACAGTTCTCTGTCTCCAAGAACATTTTATTTTTCTCGACATAATGATTGTCAATTAGTCTCATAAAACAATATGTTTGGAATTTGAAAAACTCTACTTATCAGTCACAGACAGATGGAAATGTGATGTGTGTTTGAATATTTATTTAGCTGTTAATAGTGTTTTGGAATCAAATTTTTTACATGTATTTAAATGTACACAAATTAAGCTATATAAAGTTGAATAAGGTTTTAAATTTCTTTAAGTTTCCAGTAAATTATATTCGAAAGTTAAACATTTACTTCTCTTTTATTTCCGTAATATTTGAGCGCTATAGCGAATCCTATGACTTTTGTAAATCAATGGCCCGATGCAACAGACAATATAGGGAAAATGTATAATACCATTACGATTAAACATTATGTGTATGTTGTATGCTTCTTATAAGTAGGCTTTGATCTTTTGTTACTAATAGGAACTTTATTCCTAAAACTATGCTACTTCTGCAAGCTTTACTGTATATGTACAATTCTAGCTCTACTAGGACACTAACGCATGTGTAAACGTTTATCTAACTTCTTGTTAAATTTAACTTAATGATTTCCCCGTTGTTTTTAAATATGTAATTTTTTTGAGCAATATATACAAGTCAGCATTCTGGTCACCTAATGCCTGCACTAGGCGTTTAGATAGTTCTCTATACACAGTATAGGATACATTTTTTTATTTTTATGATAGACATTCCGACAGACAATCCCGCCTGCAGGGCTATTCACTTATCCGATAGGGAACCGAATCGAAAACCGAATTGTCAAAAATGTATGAAATGACGTATTTTATTTCATAATATATACATTTTTGACATTTTCTGCTGATGGTCATCGTCGTCTATAGACGTCTGTATCACCAGCGGGGTTATTCCGTTTTTTTTTATTTAGCATCTTTTGGTCGCATCAAAGTGGCGTTTTGAAAAAAAATGTGTTTAAAGGTTTTTTTTTTGCTTACGTTTTGCTGCGCCGCCGTCTCTTTTTTGTGCAGAATTTAGGCCCAGAAGTTCACTGTGCATCGTACCCCAAATAAAAGACTACAAACTATTCCCAAACGTTAAGATATGTTCTCTAAGTATTATGTAGCTACATAATACTTGTTTTCTGTTATATGGGAGAATATAATATGTATGTAAAGGTTTTTGTCACGATCTTCTATTCTGCTATTATTACGCTAATAATAATATTATTATGCATTTACTCTGACGTTCGAGGGAAGGCATTTCAGACATCTTTTCTATATTCATGACGGGTGTTGAACATCTAGGTAACTCTATTGTAATGGAACAATCACTATTTATAATATTAATAGTTTTGTGTAGTTTTATACCTTGAATGGTAGCCTCTGTATCATTCAAATTTATAGTAATTTTCAGTTCAATCGATTCAGGTATTTTTTATACAACCAAGTAAGAAGACGAGCATGACGCTATCCTGGTGGTAAGAGATAACGCTTTTTAAAATAAATAACAATTTATTGTTACCACACAAAAATAAAAACTTTCAACTATATTTTAACACCAAAGATGTACCAATCTGCAATCTAATCACTCAGAGCGATCTCTTCCAGACAATTGTGCAGGGAGAAATATTCAACATTGGAGGGATGGTTTTAATCAGTTACTAACAATTTAATCTATGCTAACAACTAATGTAATTATACTTACATACATATGTAGGTATTTATTAGGAAGACATTCGTACATTAATCATGTGATTTTATATAATAATAATATAGCTCTAGTTAAGTAAGATAGAATACTTTAATTTGGTATTTTTGTCAACAAGCCTATCAAAAAAGTCTGATTTATCATATGAAAACGAACAGCTAATCGGTCGTCTAGTTAGGAATAATTTTTTGCAATAGGGGTTCGGGCAAGGTCAAAAATTTTCAGATATAATATTAGTCCGTAATTTTATTTATATAAAAATATTCGATACGTAATTTTGTGTTATGTGAATAAAGTAAAAAATGGCCGAGATATAGCGCTTATAAGTTTTTCGGTGAGGACGCGTGACGTCATTTGTGAATGCATTTTGTATCGACTCGAGCACCTACAAATGACGTCACGGCCCTTTCGATGTAACTTTAGTGCAAAGTAAATCACAAGTTTTTTATTAAAATTACAAATAAAATAATACGTCCCATATTTTTTAACATTATAGACAAACGTTTTTTTTTGGTCCTATTGTAATTGTACGCAAATGCCCGCTCATTAGACTGCCCTCCTCATATTCACTATCACCTATTATACTGAATAATTATTAGGTATTACATGATGTTAATTTTACTCGTTAGTACCTGTATATTAGTTGAAGTACACTCAAGGGAAGTTTTAGACAATTAGGATATTATCAAGGTTTTTTTTGCTCAGTGATCCGGAATTGATCCGACGATGGATTCAAATATTAGTGTGCGCCAAAATTTTCATCGTGTTTAAAATTATGCTGAATACATAGAAATAGAGGTATACATAAACACGAGAATCAAATTCAAATATAAAAGTGGAAATGCAAAAGTATAAGTAGGTAATATTGGAAAAAACTCCTATTTGCGAGCCTCCTCAATACAGTGGACCCCCGGTAGTCCGACAAACATTTTGCAGGGCAGTGTCGAACTATCGAATTCGTCGGATTATAGAGTACTGCCTAAGACCCCCTATAGTCAGGATTTTTTTACAAAAGAGTACCTTGTAATCCGACAAATTACAGATCCAATGATAAGATTCTTTATCTATACTATTATATAAAATAGAAAACTGACTGACTCATCATCGCAGGGACAAAACCGCTGGACCGATTGAGCTGAAATTTGGACAGTGTGTTTTTTAGGTAACGTAGGCAGGTAATAAGAAGGGATTTTGCGAAATTCCCACAGGAACGGGAACAAAATAGAAATCTGTAACCGTTGAGTCTATCAAGCTGAAATTTGGTGTAAAGGTAATTTTACTACCATGGAAAAATTTAAAATAGTTTTTATTTCAAAATTCCTACGGGAACGGGAACAAAATGAAAATTTGTAACCGCTAGGCCTATTAATCTGAAATTTTGTATATAAGTATTTTGACTACCATGGATTCAAGATAGTTTTCATTCCAAAATTCTTGCGGGAACGGGAAAAAAATGGATATTTGTAACCGCTAAACCTATAAATCTGAAGTTTGGCATAAAGATAGCTTGACTACCATGAATGGATTCAAGATCGTTTTCATTCCAAAATACCTGCAGGAACGGGAACAAAACTGAAAATCTATAACCGCTAGGCCTATTACGTTGAAATTTAGTTGAAAGGTAGTTTGACTACCATGACTGGATTCAAGGTAGTTTTCAACCCAAAATGTCATGGGAACGGGAACAATCTACGAGTACGTCTATACTCTATACCAATATGTATTTAAAGTGGAAATCTACTGATTCATCATCGCAGGGATAAAACCGCTGGACTGATTGAGCTGAAATTTAAACAGCGTGTTTTTTAGGTAACGTAGGCGACCGATAAGAACGGATTTTGCGAAATTCCAACGGGAACGGGAAAAATGGAAATCTGTCAGCGTTGAGTCTATCAAGCAGAAATTTGGTATAATGGTAGTTTGACTACCATGAAAAGATTCAGGATAGTTTTCATTCCAAAATTCTTACGGGAACGAGAACAAAATGGAAATCTGTAACCTCTAGCCTATTACGCTGAAATTTGGTATAAAGGTAGTTGGGGTACCATGAATGGATTCATGATCGTTTTCATTTTAAAATTCTTACGGGAACGGGAAAAAAATGGAAATCGCGGTAACGCCTATAGCGCTGAAATTTGGAAGGTAGTTTGACTGTCAGGAAAGGATTCACAACGGTTCTTCACGAGAACGGGAATAATATGAAAATCTGTAACCGCTAGGCCGATTAAGCTGAAACTAAATGCAAAGGTAGTTTGGCTACCAAGAAAGTACAAGATAGTTTTCAACCCAAAATTCTTACGGAAACGGGAACAATCTATGTCTATGCCAAAATTCTAAGTGGAAATCTAACTGACTTATCATCGCAGGGATAAAATCGCTGGACAGATTGACCTGAAATTTGTACAGCGTGTTTTTTAGGTAACGTTGGCGACCGATAAGAAGGGATTTTGTGAAATTCCTACGGGAACGGGAATAAAATGAAAATCTATAACCGTTGAGTCTATCAATCTTAAATTTGGTGTAAAGGTAGTTTGACTACCATGAATGGATTCAAGATAGTTTTCATTCCAAAATTCTTACGGGATTGGGAACAAAATGGAAATCTGTAAACACTAGGCCTATTAAGCTAAAGTTTGGTATAAAGGTAGTTTGAGTACCATGAATGGATTCTTTTTTTTTTTTTTTTTTTTTATGTGATGAAGTAGAAGACGAGCAAGACGCTCTCCTGATGTTAAGAGATAACGGCTGCCCATAATCAGTACAGTGTTACCTAGGATTTCACAATTATGTGAAATTCTAGGAGCACTGCACCAACGCTTCTTACTCAAGAGTCATGAGATGTTAAGACTCTTTAGCCCAGTAATTTCACTAGCTACAGTGCCCTCCTACCGGAGCACAGTGATGTTTGCACATCACTGCTCAGGCGGTAGAATAACTGGCACTGTTGGGGTACCCACCTAGACGACCTCCTGCAAAGGAAGTCTACCCCCGGTAATTCAAGATCATTTTCATTCCAAAATACCTATGGGAACGGGAACAAAATGGAAATCTGTAACCGTTAAGCCTATAACGCTGAAATTTAGTATAAAGGTATTTTGACTATCAGGAAAGGGTTCAAATAGTTTTCATTCCAATATTCCCACGGGAACGTGAGTAATATAGAAATTTGTAACCACGTGGCCAATTAAGCTGCAATTTAATGCAAAGGTAGTTTGGCTACCAAAAAAGAATACAAGATAGTTTTCAATACAAAGTTCCCACGGGAACGGGACTAATATGGAAAATGTAACCGCTGAGCTGAATAGTTTGAAATTTGGTGTAATAGTAATTTGACTACCAAGAAACGATATTGGATTGTTTATTCATCCCAATATTCCTATGGGAACGGGAATATTAAACTGAAATTTGGTATAAAAAAGTTGTTTGATTCCCAAGCTCAAGCGCATCGCCTAATTCTCGCTTCGTACGCTCGATTTGCGCATTGTGGATACTTTCCAACCTAACTAACATAATATGTGGGACTACACTAAACTCTGTAGGGTAATCTGACTGACTCATCATTATATAGAGACGAAACTCCTAAACCTAGAATGATAAAATTTGGGATACCTATCCTATAGGTTCTTTTTAATACCTAAACATATATATTATTATTATCTTTTTGCTGAACTGATAGAGTTGAAATTAGGCATGCAAAGGTATTTAAGTACCAGGAGAGGATGTAAAATAGTGTTTATCTCAGATATTCCCCTCTTATAGGGGAAAAAGAGGGCCATTTTTCTCCTATAAAAGTGGGGGCAAATGTTGTATTGAAATTTCTAATACCGCTGGGCCTGAAATTTAGTAAGTATAATATTAGTTTGTATACCAAAATAGGACATAGGATAGTTTTTATATTTTAGAAATCCCCTTTTAGAAGGGGAACAGGGGTGAAGTTTGTATGAGTTATCTATATTCGTTAAGCCAATTAAGCTTTTTTTTACTTCTACAAAGGTTAGTTTAAGTACCAGGAAGGACACAAAATAGCTTTTATCCCTGAAACCGCCCTTTCAGATAGGAAACCAGGCATTTAAAAGTTTGTATAAGGAATCAGTATCCGTCGAACTGACGTAGCTTTCATTTGGTTATACCAACGAATTAGGGAAATAAGTTTTAACACAATTTGAGTACTGGGACAGAGCATAGGATAGTTTTTATTTCCCTGAAATCTTTGTAGTATCTCCAAACATTGTAAAGGCCGCGGCAGTGGCCGGCGAAGCACCAGAAGCTACTAGAATATTTTAAGATAGAAATATCATAAATAGGATCACAAGTTGTAAAAGACTAAATTCATGTTAAGATGCGAATTTAATGTTCGTGATCATTTTTTATTTCTAGCAATGGTATTATACTAAATCTGTAGATTTGTCATTGAAATATTTAGGTATTGCGTAAGTCTTATTATTTCATTTTATTTTTTTATTCATAATGGCACCCGAAGCGAAGCGAGGACGGGCCGCTAGTACATACATATTATTATATATACATATGTACATATATGTACTCTTATGTATATATAATAATATGTATGTACTAGCGGCCCGTCCTGCTTCGCTTCGGGTGCCATTATGAATAAAAAAATAAAATGAAATAATAAGACTTACGCAATACCTAAATATTTCAATGACAAATCTACAGATTTAGTATAATACCATTGCTAGAAATAAAAAATGATCACGAACATTAAATTCGCATCTTAACATGAATTTAGTCTTTTACAACTTGTGATCCTATTTATGATATTTCTATCTTAAAATATTCTAGTAGCTTCTGGTGCTTCGCCGGCCACTGCCGCGGCCTTTACAATGTTTGGAGATACTACAAAGATTTCAGGGAAATAAAAACTATCCTATGCTCTGTCCCAGTACTCAAATTGTGTTAAAACTTATTTCCCTAATTCGTTGGTATAACCAAATGAAAGCTACGTCAGTTCGACGGATACTGATTCCTTATACAAACTTTTAAATGCCTGGTTTCCTATCTGAAAGGGCGGTTTCAGGGATAAAAGCTATTTTGTGTCCTTCCTGGTACTTAAACTAACCTTTGTAGAAGTAAAAAAAAGCTTAATTGGCTTAACGAATATAGATAACTCATACAAACTTCACCCCTGTTCCCCTTCTAAAAGGGGATTTCTAAAATATAAAAACTATCCTATGTCCTATTTTGGTATACAAACTAATATTATACTTACTAAATTTCAGGCCCAGCGGTATTAGAAATTTCAATACAACATTTGCCCCCACTTTTATAGGAGAAAAATGGCCCTCTTTTTCCCCTATAAGAGGGGAATATCTGAGATAAACACTATTTTACATCCTCTCCTGGTACTTAAATACCTTTGCATGCCTAATTTCAACTCTATCAGTTCAGCAAAAAGATAATAATAATATATATGTTTAGGTATTAAAAAGAACCTATAGGATAGGTATCCCAAATTTTATCATTCTAGGTTTAGGAGTTTCGTCTCTATATAATGATGAGTCAGTCAGATTACCCTACAGAGTTTAGTGTAGTCCCACATATTATGTTAGTTAGGTTGGAAAGTATCCACAATGCGCAAATCGAGCGTACGAAGCGAGAATTAGGCGATGCGCTTGAGCTTGGGAATCAAACAACTTTTTTATACCAAATTTCAGTTTAATATTCCCGTTCCCATAGGAATATTGGGATGAATAAACAATCCAATATCGTTTCTTGGTAGTCAAATTACTATTACACCAAATTTCAAACTATTCAGCTCAGCGGTTACATTTTCCATATTAGTCCCGTTCCCGTGGGAACTTTGTATTGAAAACTATCTTGTATTCTTTTTTGGTAGCCAAACTACCTTTGCATTAAATTGCAGCTTAATTGGCCACGTGGTTACAAATTTCTATATTACTCACGTTCCCGTGGGAATATTGGAATGAAAACTATTTGAACCCTTTCCTGATAGTCAAAATACCTTTATACTAAATTTCAGCGTTATAGGCTTAACGGTTACAGATTTCCATTTTGTTCCCGTTCCCATAGGTATTTTGGAATGAAAATGATCTTGAATTACCGGGGGTAGACTTCCTTTGCAGGAGGTCGTCTAGGTGGGTACCCCAACAGTGCCAGTTATTCTACCGCCTGAGCAGTGATGTGCAAACATCACTGTGCTCCGGTAGGAGGGCACTGTAGCTAGTGAAATTACTGGGCTAAAGAGTCTTAACATCTCATGACTCTTGAGTAAGAAGCGTTGGTGCAGTGCTCCTAGAATTTCACATAATTGTGAAATCCTAGGTAACACTGTACTGATTATGGGCAGCCGTTATCTCTTAACATCAGGAGAGCGTCTTGCTCGATCTACTTCATCACATAAAAAAAAAAAAAAAAAAAAAGAATCCATTCATGGTACTCAAACTACCTTTATACCAAACTTTAGCTTAATAGGCCTAGTGTTTACAGATTTCCATTTTGTTCCCAATCCCGTAAGAATTTTGGAATGAAAACTATCTTGAATCCATTCATGGTAGTCAAACTACCTTTACACCAAATTTAAGATTGATAGACTCAACGGTTATAGATTTTCATTTTATTCCCGTTCCCGTAGGAATTTCACAAAATCCCTTCTTATCGGTCGCCAACGTTACCTAAAAAACACGCTGTACAAATTTCAGGTCAATCTGTCCAGCGATTTTATCCCTGCGATGATAAGTCAGTTAGATTTCCACTTAGAATTTTGGCATAGACATAGATTGTTCCCGTTTCCGTAAGAATTTTGGGTTGAAAACTATCTTGTACTTTCTTGGTAGCCAAACTACCTTTGCATTTAGTTTCAGCTTAATCGGCCTAGCGGTTACAGATTTTCATATTATTCCCGTTCTCGTGAAGAACCGTTGTGAATCCTTTCCTGACAGTCAAACTACCTTCCAAATTTCAGCGCTATAGGCGTTACCGCGATTTCCATTTTTTTCCCGTTCCCGTAAGAATTTTAAAATGAAAACGATCATGAATCCATTCATGGTACCCCAACTACCTTTATACCAAATTTCAGCGTAATAGGCTAGAGGTTACAGATTTCCATTTTGTTCTCGTTCCCGTAAGAATTTTGGAATGAAAACTATCCTGAATCTTTTCATGGTAGTCAAACTACCATTATACCAAATTTCTGCTTGATAGACTCAACGCTGACAGATTTCCATTTTTCCCGTTCCCGTTGGAATTTCGCAAAATCCGTTCTTATCGGTCGCCTACGTTACCTAAAAAACACGCTGTTTAAATTTCAGCTCAATCAGTCCAGCGGTTTTATCCCTGCGATGATGAATCAGTAGATTTCCACTTTAAATACATATTGGTATAGAGTATAGACGTACTCGTAGATTGTTCCCGTTCCCATGACATTTTGGGTTGAAAACTACCTTGAATCCAGTCATGGTAGTCAAACTACCTTTCAACTAAATTTCAACGTAATAGGCCTAGCGGTTATAGATTTTCAGTTTTGTTCCCGTTCCTGCAGGTATTTTGGAATGAAAACGATCTTGAATCCATTCATGGTAGTCAAGCTATCTTTATGCCAAACTTCAGATTTATAGGTTTAGCGGTTACAAATATCCATTTTTTTCCCGTTCCCGCAAGAATTTTGGAATGAAAACTATCTTGAATCCATGGTAGTCAAAATACTTATATACAAAATTTCAGATTAATAGGCCTAGCGGTTACAAATTTTCATTTTGTTCCCGTTCCCGTAGGAATTTTGAAATAAAAACTATTTTAAATTTTTCCATGGTAGTAAAATTACCTTTACACCAAATTTCAGCTTGATAGACTCAACGGTTACAGATTTCTATTTTGTTCCCGTTCCTGTGGGAATTTCGCAAAATCCCTTCTTATTACCTGCCTACGTTACCTAAAAAACACACTGTCCAAATTTCAGCTCAATCGGTCCAGCGGTTTTGTCCCTGCGATGATGAGTCAGTCAGTTTTCTATTTTATATAATAGTATAGATGTACATATATGTACTCTGAAATACTAATTATACTTCATTATGTATGTCAAATTTAGTAAATTAAACAACAATAGAGAGCTTACGTTTTATTATAAAATTAACGTCATTAATGCCATAGAACTTACAAAAAATATGCAATAACTTTTCGTTAGGAAATAATTGTGTACAAACAAATGTATGTACATATGTACTAAAATAATCAAAAACTAGGAATCAATTATGTAGTTTAAGAAGCATGCAAATATTCATCAATTTTTTTTTGTTTAACATTGTTGAAACGCGAGATTAAAGCTTTGTCCCTCAGTCTTCTCAAAAGTAGAAGTTCGTTGTAGGATGCACCATTTTCTTCAGCCCATTGCAAACCCAGCTCAAAGGCATTAATTGCATCTTGTGCTTTCACTTGCGTATAAATAATAGACCATGTCGGATTACAGGGGGCGCCGGATTAGACCGGGGGTCCACTGTATTTCAAAATTTAAAGTTTTCAAATACTTTCTTGGAAAGAAATTAATCTTAGGCATAAAGACTCAATTATTAAATTAAATTTTACTTCCATTGTACCTACATCGTTTTTAGCGATAAGACCGCCAATTGTTACACTTATGTCGTGATTTTGTGTTATAGTTTTAAGTTTTCTGTATGTTTGTAGTGTTTCAATAAAGAGTTTTCTATTCTATTCTTCATCTTTTAGAGAAATAAACATTTTTCATTTCACTTCATTTGTATCTCATGGCTACAGTGTAACTGATATTATGATGAAAGGCTGGCTTTGCTCAGTGTCCCATCACTCGTGGCCGAGACAGCATTAATATCATTGTTCCATCGATCTTTATTGGACACGAAATGCATTTTTACTCACCATTTCGAGTTTCACCATTTGAGTAATGGATCACTTTTGCATGTGGGTATCCAATCGCTCTATGGATGGCTGGTGAATGAAATGAAACGACCATTCTCAGTAGTTCCATTGTCCATTTCCATAATGGATCCTGTGAGAGTGTTTTTTTCTGAGTAGGTGCAAAAATTGTCAATGTGGATACACTGAGAAATATTTTTCTCTCTAGATTCACCAGAGGGTTTTTATATTTGTTATCGCAAACTGGTATTAATCGGGCAAAATAAAATGTTTGTAGAGTTATTAGAGCGCTAGAATGAAATGTAGGAGGCAGTCGTGTCAGTCATTTTATTTTATAACCCTTGGCTATTTGAAACTACAGCATAACTATGATGTAGGTTGGCGAAGTTTATGTACGCAAAACTGGCACGTAAAACTGTGAATCCCGGCTTGTTTTCTACCTGATATTTAGGAGGTAGTCGTTAGGTCATGTTGCAGGTATTAATGTATTAATCTCGGCGACCTGAAACTGCAACATATAGGTTAGCCACACAACCTATAAATTGTAATTTGACTCTGACAGTGTAAGTAGGGTAACCTGTTTTGTTGGAGTATAAACCCCGATAATTATTATTTATTATTCTTATTATGTTTAATTGTGATCTAACCCTGAAGTTACTTTTAAACAGAAATATGAACACTTACAACATTTATAATTTTACCCAAAAATATGTACTTACTAGCTGCGCCCAGCGGTTTTACCCGCTGTACTGTAACCTATGTGTTATTCCAGGGTCTAAGCTATATCTATACCAAATTTCAGCTTAATAGGTCCTCCCATTTAGGCGTGAAAGAGTAAAAATGGACAAAAATCGGTTGAACAGCATCACCTATGGACAAGAATTTAATACATTGTACAAGTACATAATATTATCTTTCTATTATGTAGAATTAAGTATATATGTAACACAATATTATGCAATATTGTTACCAGATAAAATAATTTCAAGTTAGAATTATTATATTGTTAAACATAAACTACTGGAACTAAAATTACTGGTCTGAAGAGTTTTAGCAACTTATGAATCTTAAGGTGCAGTGCACCTAGAATTTCACAACATTGTGCAATCCTGGGTGGCACTGCACTGATTATTATGGACAGGGTTATCTTTTATCATCATGAGCGCGTCTTGTCCTTCTTACTACTTTGGGTACTACTTATTGTTCATGATATTCCGTCCAGTATAATTTCCTTTTTTGGATCCTTAGGAATGCATTTTTTCAGCGTATCGGGTATACGAGCCTTAGGTAATAAAATTCAGTAACTGAACTACGTATTCACTTAGAAATGAAAGGTAACAAGTATGTATACCTAATTGACCTTGCCCTGTTATTATCATTAATGTATGTATATATCATTTATGTATGTTTGCCGATTAGGTACTCGACGTCTGAACAAATTTCAATTTCAAGTACATAGGTTTTGTTTCAAAAGATTATGCAATTTCTATTCAGCAAAGATTTAACTGACATTGCGTCTCGGTTATTGAAGACTGTTTATAATTTTAAAAAATCAAGCACTTTAACTTAGCACATTTGATTAAAATAAAAATAAAATAAAATAGCCTTTATTGCTGTGTTACAAAGGTATTCTTATATACTAAGTTTAAATTTCTGAAACTAATCCGCTTGCACAGCTTGTCTCCCGACAAAGGCCTCCTCTAGAGATTTCCACCTCACTCTGTCTTTTGCTGTTCGTGTCCATAATGGGCCGGCAACTTTCACAATTTCGTCTTCCCATCTCTTGGTCTGTCTACCTCTATTTCTTTTACCTTCTCTTGGGTACCATTCTGTTACTATTCTGGTCCATTTCTCATTATTTTCCCTCATCATATGTCCAGTCCATCGCCATTTTAATTGTTTGTAAGTAACATACGCGTTCTTAAACTTTGTTTTGCTTTTTATGTCTATTAATTTGACTCGGTCCTTTATCTTTTTTTCTCCATTGCATTCTGGCAGGTTTTTATTTTATTTGCCAGTTGCTCTGTTAGTGCCCAAGTTTGACAACCGTATGTTATACATGGTAGAATACACATATTATATATTTTTCTTTTTTCTTTCATTGGCATGTCCTTATTCTTCATTACTTCGCTTACTGACCAAAATCTTTTCCATGAATTTGTTATCCTTCTTTCTATTTCTTTTTGCATGCAGTTTTCTGTAGATATAAGTTGACCTAGATATATATATTCAGTTACATATTCTATTTGCTCATTGTTTATTTTTATTTCTTTTTTATCTTCAGAGTTTGTCATTACTTTAGTTTTTGTTAAATTCATTGACAGTCCTGCTTTCAAACTTTCATTAGACAACTGTTGAAGCATTCGTTCCAAGGTGTTTGGGTTATCCGAGAATATAATCAAATCATCTGCGAAGCGTAAGTGATTAAGCTTTTCGCCGTTTATGTTAAGGCCATTACTCGTCCATTCGAGTTTCCTGAATATCATTTCCAGAACGGCTGAAAATAATTTTGGAGAAATTGGGTCACCTTGACGTACTCCTCTTTTTATTGGGAATTCCTCACCTGCGGTATCTAACTTTACTAGTGCTGTACTGTTAGAGTATATATTTTTGAGAATACGAATATACTTTGCATGTACCCCTTGTGATTTTAGTGCTGCCCAAATAAATTCATGTTCCAATGTGTCGAATGCTTTGTTAAAATCTACAAACCCGAGGTAATAAACTTGTTTATATTCTTTACATTTTTGAAGTATCTGTCTGAGTACGTGAATGTGATCTATGGTTGAATAATTTTTACGGAAGCCGGCTTGTTCTTTTGGTTGATTTTCTTCTAGAGTGGTAGTGATTCTAGACAGTATAATTTTTGAGAATACTTTGTAGACGTTGGACATCAAGCTAATGGGTCTATAGTTCGCAATATCTTTTTTGTCTCCTTTCTTGTGCAGTAGTATGATTATTGATTTTGTCCAGTCTTCAGGGATTTCCTCTGTCGTCATGATTTCATTAAATATCTCGGTTAATTTAGGTGCAATCACTGGAGATGTTATTTTGAGTAGTTCGTTGGTGACAAGATTCGGTCCCGGAGATTTGTCAAGTTTTTGTGTACTGATTGCTTTCATTGTTTCGGTCTTTGTTATAGTTGGTATTTGTTCTTCGTCAATTATAATTTGTATATCAGGTTCCCTTTCTGTTTGATTTATATTTCCAGTTTGGTATAAGTTTTGGTAGTAGTGGGTCGCAATTTTTATTATATATTATTTGATTACATTGCAATTAAAATATTAAAAGTCATATTTTACTGTTGTTAAGAGCAAAACACGATGACAATAACAAAAACTAAAACTTATCAATAGTTTGAAGCGCTTCGTTCAGATAAGAACACTTATATAATACGATACTGGTAGATAGGGCAATCGAATATCATTAGTGATTTGACCGTGAAGCCAGTTTGTCATATATCGTGTTAAAGATGCCTTGTTTGAAGATTGTCACCAATGTACCCAAGAGCGCGGTGCCGAAAAATTTCATTACAAATTTTCTGCCCGTACTAGCTCAGTGCGTGAGGAAACCAGCTGACGTGAGTCTTACTTTATTTTGTTATATCTACATATTTATTATTTTATCATCGTATGGAATATTCGAGCGCAGCGCTGGTGACTGGTGAGTTTCTTGCCCGTTCTTCTCGTAGAGGTACTTTCCTAAGGTAGAGTCTCAAAATAGGATAATATTAGAATTAGACACGTGGTAGTATGTAAAGCCAAGTTCAAATAACAGAACTGGCAAGCAGCACCGTGTGCTATTATTACACGAACTGTTTTGAGTGACTTTTACCCTCAGATTACCTAAATAATAATTTCATATTTTCTATTAGAAAACAATACGAAAAGTATTTCTAATGGACCCCACACTAGGTCACGCCTGTCTCGTGGGGTCCTCTATAACCCAGTTCACAAAAATACAATATAATAACTGTTTTAAAATAAACAATAAGGTATTAACATATTATTTTTCGTAGTCTAGAAGACACAAGAGAAACCTCTCAGCCAGGAAGTGTCTGGCAAATTCTCATGTAACAAAGAAATTAATTTTCCTTTTTAATTCTACTGAAAAAATAAAAAATTACATTGATAGACAGTTGACTGGTTATGGCAAGTTGGTTAATTGGCAATCGTTTACTTCGACTTCGTACTTTTGAAATAAATGTTTTTGCCCAAATATTTTACCAGTACAGATGCAGGAATTCGCGAGTACAGTGTACCGGCACAAATTACAATTTCGCATATTTTATTTCACATGTTAACAAAAATAACAATTGAATTATATTGTTGTTATTATTAAATAAATTAACCAAATTTAAGCTTGGTTTTAATTAGCGGGGATGAGACGCACGTCATAATTCATAACTTGAAAACAGCTCGAACGATTTCAATAAAAGTGGGGTTTCAAAGCAAATGCAACTATAATTTTTTTTCTATATTTTCTTTTAGTAACCCCAAAATCCAACGACGGTAGACTTCCTTTGCAGGAGGCCGACATTGGTGGGTACCATAAGTGCCAGTCATTCTACCACATGATCAGTGACGTGCAAACATACTCGTACTATGTTTCGATAGTAGGGTACTGTAGCTAGTGAAATTACTGGGCTAAAGCGTTGCTACAGTGCACCTAGAATTTAAAAAGATGCGGTATTGAAGTTTCTGACATGGACCGCTTCAATTAGGCCCGTGGACCTAATTTTAGAGCGGCAAATTTAGCCTGGCACAATTTAACCTATACTGGAACCAAAGGGCAAGCGTACGAGTTGAAGGCAAGCTGACAGAAACTGTAGACATCTTGAGAGGCGTTCGTCAGGGTTGCATACTCTCACCGCTCTTATTCAACTTGTATTCTGAGAGTATTTTCAAAGAAGCACTGGAAGATCTAGACGTTGGAATAGTCGTCAATGGAATTGTTGTCAATAATATAAGATACGCAGATGACACTATTTTAATAGCACCCAGTATGAATGAACTGCAGATACTATTGGATAGAGTACAGTCTGTTAGTGCTGCATATGATCTTAACATAAATATCAAGAAGACCAAGTACATGATCATCTCTAAAATACCACCACCTACCATTGGATTATTATGTGGCGGACAGAGGTTGGAGAGGGTTCATAAATATAAGTACTTGGGTTGTTTTGTTGATGATCAAGCAGATCATAGCCTAGAAATTCGATGTAGAATCGAGCAGGCTCGCGGTGCCTTCACTAAAATGAGGAAACTTCTGTGTGACAGGAAATTGAACATCAAACTTCGGACTCGTCTAGCACGCTGCTACATTTTCTCCATTCTTCTGTATGTCGTCGAAGCTTGGACTTTAACAGAAGCCATGTGCAAGAAAGTTGAAGCTTTTGAAATGTGGGTTTACAGAAGAATGTTAAGGGTATCCTGGAGAGACAAAATACGAAATGAAGTGGTGTTGCAAAGAATGGGAAAAAAGGTTGAGGTTCTCAACACCATAAAGACACGTAAACTGGAATACCTAGGCCACATAATGCGTAGTCCCAAATATGAGCTATTACAGCTCATAATACAGGGAAAGATACAGGGAAAAAGAAGTCTTTTTTTTTTTTTTTTATAGAAGACTAATCAAGCGTTTGACTGCAATCTCACCTGTTGGTAAGTGACGATGCAGTCGAAGTTGTAGCACGCTTGTTTAGTAAGAACCTATTCACTCTTGATTTGAACAAACCCACGTTATAGCATTCGGGAAACACTGAGAGTGGTAGCGAGTTCCATAACTTCGCCGTTCTCATAATGAAAGACGAAGCGAATCGCTTAGTCCGAGCTGCTGGTATACTCACCAGATATTGGTGGCGCAGTGCCGTTTGCCTGGAAGTTCGGTAGTAAAAGGGTGATGGTGGAACTAACCCGTGGAGTTCTGAGGAGCACTCTCCATGATGGAGCTTGTAAAAGACGCACAGGCTGGCAACTGAGCGTCGATGTGCGAGATCCTGTAATTTGGTCTCAGTCAGCCTCTCATCACCAATTATTTTACGGGCACGACGTTCAATGGAATCCAAGGCCTCGAGCTGGTATTTGGCTGAACCGACTACCTTGGCTTTGGATTCAATGTACGTGCCGAAATTCAGGTTTGATGAAAGGCTGACACCCAGAAGATCCAGATGATCGGTCACAGTAATCGAAATGCCATGGAAAGTGGGGGAATGATTAAAAGACGCCTTTTTAGCAGAGAATAGACATGCCTGCGTTTTCGAGGCATTGAACTTGACCAAGTTGAAGTCACCCCATTCTGACACTTTTACTAAGGTCGAGTTCAACCTCTCCACCATGGCCGATCTCTGAGCTTGAATAGCGTCACTACCAGCTCGTGCATCAGGCATACTGTACCTCTCAATAACTGTGCTGTCATCTGCATACCCATAGATACCGGGACAGAGCAGGTCATTAATATGCAGCAGAAAAAGCGTTGCTGAGAGAACAGATCCCTGAGGTACCCCAGCGTTAATCGCCATTTGATCGGACGCGCAGCCCTGGAGGACCACCCGTAACGATCGTTCCCTCAGGAAATCGGATAGCCAATTGCACAATTGGGCTGGTAGCCCGTAGAGAGGGAGCTTTCCCAGAAGGCTGTCGTGCCAGACTCAGTCAAAAGCTTTGGAAATGTCCAGGGATATGGCGAGAGCTTCCCCATGTTTTTCCAAAGCTTCACCAACAAGATGAGTGACACACGCAAGAAGATCCCCAGTGGACCGGTCTCGGCGGAAGCCGTATTGGCGGTCACTGAGAAGGTCGTTGGTTTCAAGGTGAGCCAGGATCCTGTTATTGATCACTCTCTCCATCGACCTACAAAGTAAGGAGGTGAGAGAGATCGGACGGTAATTTGAAGGGTCTGCACGACTGCCTTTTTTGGGTACTGGTTGCACGTTTGCAACTTTCCAACCTTTGGGGACTACTCCCAACTCTAACGACAGGCGGAATAAACGCGTAAGTACCGGAGACAACTCTGGCGCACAATTCTTTAAAACTATTGCAGGTACACCATCGGGACCGCTGGCTTTACTAACGTCTAGAGCTCGAAGTGTTCTAAGAACCTCCTTCTGATGTATGCGAATATCGGGCATGAAAACCCCGCAGTGTTGGATAAGAGGAGGTGTGGCACTTGTAGCATCTAGGCGAGAGGATTCCGCAAATAAAGAGGCAAATAAATTGGCCTTCTCTGTGGCGGAGTGTGCTAGCGAGCCGTCAGGTTTTAGCAGTGGTGGTAGCGAAGGTTGGCAGAAGTTAGCTTCAACCGCTTTAGCAAGGGACCAAAAAGCTTTACTGCCCGTTGGTTGAGAAGCAAGCTTCTTCCCTATTCGACCGACGTGGTTGAAGTAACTCCTTTTCAACGACTTCTTATACTCCTTGGAGGCAGCATTAAAAGCTTTCTTCTTAGCCCGAGTGTCCGACGCTTTGCGCACACGCGCATCAGCCCAGGCTAGGTATGCTGAGTGTTTGCGTGCTTCAGCACGCGCACATTCAGCCCCAAACCAGGGGCGAGCCTTGATACTAAGTGGTTTTTCAGAAAACGGAGTAAAATATTCCACTGCCTGATTCACCACATCAGTAATGGCGTCTGCGCAAGTCGTCGGGTCTCCAGAAGAAAAGCATGCTTGCTTCCAGGGGTAGGATGCAAAGAATTGGCGCATTTCATCCCAATCCGCTGACCCGTATTTCCAGATACGCCTAGTTCCGGTTAGGCTGGAATCTATAGGAGAAAATGTCGAAGAAGACTGGATCAGACAATGATCAGAGCTCCCTAGTGGAGATGAAACAGAGACCGTGTAACGGTCCGGGTCAGTAGTAAGGATAAGGTCAAGGCAGTTTGCAGTGTGGTTATCAACATCTGGAACCCGCGTTGGTTCAAGGACAATTTGAGAGAGGTTCAACGTGAGGGCCAATTTGCGCGTCTCCCTTCCTGCGTGATCAGTGCGCTGGAAAGGGAAGAGCCACTCCTGGTGATGTGCGTTGAAGTCTCCCAAAAGGACCAGTTGAGCGGAGGGGTATCGTTGTTGAGCCACATCTGCCGTTTCTCCAAGGTATTCATGAAGTAGAGTTGTCTCGCTGTCGCCTTTATGCGACCGATATACTCCAGCGTATAGGATCTTCTCCATGCCTGTATCCACCATCACCCAAATTACCGAAAAGCGAGGGTGTTCGAGATTACGGAGACGTACACAGCAAACATCGTCACGCGAGTAGACACATAGTCCTGCGCGTGAGACAAAACGGTGCTCCAGGGTGTAGCCTGGGTAGTCTAGGTAAGCAGTGTCTAATGGTTGCTTGATTTGGGTCTCCGTTAAGAAGAGCAAGTGAGGTTTTGCAGTCTCGAGATGATGATGGACCGCTTGGAGATTTGAGTGCAATCCACGAATGTTCGTTAGATGCACTTTGAGTGTGAGGACGTGCATCTGCCGTTTTAACTTGCTCAATCTTTTGGACTTTCTCATAGGGGTTTGTGAATAGGTTTGGGTAGTAAATGTAGACGAGATGAACGGTTGCCAGCCACCGAAGGGTAAGCGCAGCAACACCGACGGAGGACTTGCATGGAGACCGCGGGGACGCCCGAACCCCCCTGAAACTAGTCATCGGTTCCTCACTTCCGGTCGCCGTCCGGCCCGATGACAAGCCTCAGGATTTTACACAAGCGGCGGGGCAGCCTTTCGTAAGTGGCTAGTTTACTAGTTGGGCCCCCTACAACTTGCGGTCGGCCAGCAGAGAACACCGTGCTTCGGATCCCGCTGCTCTCCAATACAAGGCGACCAGCGCTGAGACACCTAATCAACGGCAACGGCCTACAACACGGACACAACTGTCTACAATTACTAACCCGATCGGCCTCCAAGGACATCACGGTGGAACACGACTGATCGCTTGGCACCGTGTTTTTGTCCGAGGGGTGGTACCTAAGCCGTCGGCAAGATGCCTACCACCAGTAGTTTGGTTGCTCCTTTAGCACCACCCAAGGGTCACGTGCAGGTGATCGAGGGTTATGAACCTGCGGACGCGAGCAAACATGGACCCCCAAAAAGAAAGTTTCCTTATTATTTACCTATGTTATATTCTTTTCCAGAGGTTCACAGTAACCGTAGCGGCAGACTGCCTGGTCGGCATCAACACCAACGAGGAGCCCGCCATCGTGGCCAGTTTGGAGTCGATCGGCCATTTCGGCGCTGAAGAGAACAAGGTCATCGCCCGGGACCTCACCGATTACATGTCTAAACAACTCGGCGTTGACAAGGATCAGTAAGTTTTGTAGCTAGTGTTATGTTTTAACTATGGACCTATATGTAAGATGGGATCTATTGTCATCATGATCATCATCACGTACAAAATCCCCGCTTTGAAAAGATTGATTTGGAAAGCCAGAATTTTGTATTTTAAAACACTGGGTGGCACAGTGTTTGATATGGGAAATCAAAATGCTTTCCATCGAGCACCTGATTTTCTCGTCTTATCACTTTCATTTCATTATCATAAAAAATAACTAAGTTTTACCTTTTACCAGATTTGACAATTTTATTGCTTTTGTTTCAGAATATTCATCTCCTTCTACGATATTGCGGCTCAAAATATAGCTAAGAACGGAGTGACTGTCGCTTCACTTTCATAATAATATTGTGATAATCAGGATCTAAAGCACTAAATTAACTACTATATATGAAGTAAGGCTGCATCCATACTATGTAATTACAGGGCTAAAGAGTCTTTCTTATGACTCTTGAGTAAGAAGCGTTGGAGCAGTGCACCTAGAATTTTATTACATCATTGTGCTATCTTGTACTAAATTATTATGGGCAGCGTTATCTCTTACCACTAGGAGAGCGTCTTGCTCGTCTTCTAACGTCTTTGTTTAAAAAATGTAGTAAAAGACGTAACAAAATTGCTCGACCTGACTTACAAATTTGGCGGAAATAGATCTCTAATAATTATAGACATATTACACTTTCAAGCTTTAGCAGTTTCCCAGGTAGTTTTGTGCAAGGAACACACTGAAAAACTGTATTTGTTTTACCATTCACACGCACCTTGTACAAATCGACCAGAGCCTTTTTGCTGCGCAGTGACTGTCACTATTAACCAACAAAAATTAAATGTTCTTAGAGCCATAGAGTGCTAAAGTTAAGAGATGTGTCTTAAATTAGTTGGATAGTAAATTATGCGACAAAGTTGAAAATGCCTGTTTCAACAACTCTATGTCTACGTTGTGGTACATTCGATTTTCCCGCTTTACACCTGCCCCTTAAAAATATATTGAATTGTGTATTGTAAGTAAATCTTTTTTAAAGATAATATAATATTTTGCACACGTTCTTGTTTTATTTTATCTCTCATATCACCATCCACAGATACACCATCTACAGATATATACATATGTATATGTACATATTATTTGTGAGATGAATGTTATAAGTACGAGTATGTAAATCAAAGTCTAAGGTCATTCCTTACGGGCGGCATAAGTGACTAAGTGGTCTTAGTCGATGAACTAGACGAGCTCGACGATCGTTTGATGAAAACATGAAGGCTTATTATGTTTTTCTTTTAAATAAATATATAAGTCAAAGTTCAAAACTGTAAAGTACGATTGCATCATTTAATTGCGATTATAATAAATTAAGCGATAACGCCCGTTTAGTTATCAGTTTCGTCGCAGTTTTACTTGTCTTCAAAACAGAAAATATAAATAGGTTCCTATTGGCTATCTCGCACTAGTCTCTATCACTATTAAAAATAAAATGTTTAAAGGCATTTCTCAGCTGTCGCCTAATACACTAACACGTTACACGACAAATTTAAGGAACGGCTTTTAAATTTAGCTCCCTATGACTCTAAGAACGTTTTACTTTTGTCGGGTAATAGTGATAGACACCGGTGCGTGATAGCCAATAGGCCCTCAGGTACGAAGTTCTACGCAACACTCTGTTTTTCTGAGACATAAGTTGTAACTGGCATGCATTAATATTCATTACAAAATGGACGAGCGTCGGTCTTTGCTCGCCCCTGCTTGCATAAAGGCCTGCTCAAACAAAAATGCATATTATCGGGCATATAGTGCATATATTCTATCTTTGCAGTTTTGTTTTGCGCTTTCTCTGTAGATACAGCGGTAGTCGGTAATATGTTTTGGCGTTTTTGTTTGAACAAGCCTTAATATTAATGTTTAGATCATCTGAAAAGACACGTCCCGCGTTCTTTTTTTACACAGATTAGCAGATATGTGGGATCAATCGGGACTTTTTTAAAAATTGTATAAGTATATTCGAGGCTCGTGGGTAAATAAAAAGTAGAGTGGAAAGCTTTATGTCGCGCGTGACGCATGCTCCATCTCTATTTGTTTACTCTATGGCTAAAGCGGATTTTTTAGTTCGATGTGATTTTATGTACTAGAGACGGCTGATAAATTCGCGGCCTGAAGTATATATAGCAATGACTACTCATCCCTGTACTGATACCACAAATTGCGGGACTCAGTGGTAGTATGATTTTTTTTTAATAAGTTCATATTTATGGCTTACATGTGTAGATAGTAAAAAATATTGGACACGTATTATTTTAATAAGAAATTCTATATAATTTTAATAAGAAAAAAACAACGCACTAAAGTTGCGTGGTGGGAGTTGGTGACGTCATTTGTTTCTACTCGGGTCGATACATTTTGTACTTATAAGCGTTATGGGTGAATCCTGAGATCGGGCGTATTTAAGTGATTTCCGTGGCAGATTTTAAATCTTGCTGATTATACTCTTCGGTCTTCTGTATAATCTGCCGCACCGTGTGGATGTGGTCTATGGTGCCATAATCCGATCGGAACCCGGCCTGTTCCGATTGCTGGAACTCGTCGAATCTACGTGCTAGATGATTTGTGATAACCCTTGAGAAAAGCTTATAGACGTGGCTCAAAAGCGAAATAGGTCTGTAGTTTTTCAAAAGAGTTTTGTCTTCTTTTTTGAAAAACATCACTACTACGCTTTTGCTCCACGCCTTTGGAGTTTTCCCTGTAAAGAGGACGGAATCGAATATTCGCTGGAGCTCTCTCAATACAGGTACACCTGCAGCCTTCAAGAGCTCCGAGGTAATTCCTGAGCAGATACATCGGACGTAAATACATTGCGTTGTTTCCGGAAGCTGCCCAACCGAGTTAAATTCGATGGTTGACCTCTTTCTCAAAGTTGGTCCTATCGAATTGGACTACTTATTCTAGGTAGCTGTATGGGCCTCTAACAGATACTGGGGAGGACACAATATTGGCATTTGTTTGATAGTTTGATCTTGTCCATGTTCATTTTAAGCTCATCCGTTGTGAAACTCGTTTGAGGTTATCGAGCATCATGTTGAGTTCTTCTATCAACTTCGCTATGACTACGATGTCGTGAGTAAACCGAAGGTGAGTAATGTGTTCGCCGTTGATATTGATGGTAAGTCCTTGCCATTCCAGGAGCTTGGACGCGTCTCCCATTACCGAAGTGAACAGTTTTAGAGATATAACATCTCCTTGTCTTAAATATCCTCTTCTCAATGGAATCAACTTTGTGCTCTGCTCCTGTACTCGGACCGACATAGTGGCGTTATACTTTCTCACAGTCCAGAATCGCTAAGCTTAATGGCAAGTTATAGTATTCTTCAGTCTAACTTGCCGCAGCGAATGAATGTGGTCTATGGTATTAAAGCCTCTTCGGAAACCGGATTGTTCGGGAGGCTGATAGGCATCAAGTCTGTGTTCCAGACGATTGATAACCCTTGAAAACAGCAGCCTATGAACATGGCTCAGAAGCGTAATGGGTCTGTAGTTCATCAACAATAGGAATACCTCATAGGTGAGCTTTCATCCCAGAAACCGTCATGAGATTGAATTTTAACATTAGTTTGGTTAATCTGGACTGAATTTGTAGCCAGCCCATAGTTTCGTTGTGAATTAGCAAATGTCTTCACTGATGCGCCTTTACTCCGGAAAATTTCATCATCAGATGGTATATTAATATCAGTTTGTTTAATCTGGACTGAAGTTCCAGCCAGCCAAAATCATTTCCCTACCTGGCTTCGCTGTAGTCGGGTAAAAAGGATAAAAAATGAAAGAATGCGCTAGAAAACTCAGGGGAAAATTGATCCCCGTGGTAAAACGCCATCAGAATCAATACCATGGAAATCAAAATTGTATAGTTTTTTGTCAATATTTTTAAATACCATAATTATAGACCAATAATAATAAAATATATGATAAACAATACCCTTTTCCTAACTGCACACCCTAGTCAAAAAACCGTAATGGATAAAAAAATATTTTTAAACATGGAAATGGTAATCAATGACCTAGTGAACCACAACCACGGTAGTCAATTTTGCACCTTCGTAAATCTAGTTTATAACAACGATAGGAGCAGCCTGTCTTCACGATGTTTAGAGCGCAATCTAAGTTAGCCATATATTGGCTAACTTAGATTGCGTGGTACAAGCTTCTAAGTCTTGTGGTTTGTGAAATGTGGGTAGTCAGTTCGCGCGCCATGGGAATCAGTTTTTGTCTGGGGACAAACCTAAATTTGTTATTTTTTCTAAAACTACGCTGAGTACAGCCTTCGCATATTTTTTTGATCATAATATATAACAGTTAACCCTTTACAGCTTTGATCACAGCAATTAATTTAGTTCCTTTTATAAATTAGTGTAAAAAATATATTTTGTTCCAAAAATGTGTAAGGGACACCCCACGGAAGATGTGGCATAGAGCTATCGTTGCTATGCCAAACTTGGGCTGGTTCGATCGGAAAGTGTCGGTTGCCGCGCCGACTCACACCGAAGTAAAATTGTGCAGTGGGCCTAATTGAAGCGGACCATGTCAGAAACGTCAGTACCGCATCATTCTATTTTTTTAATCCATGTATGTACCTTAGAATCAATGCGTTCGGTGAATGAATTAACCAATAATGTGAATTAATATTTAATTCTTGAGTACTAAGCCAGTAGTAAGCAAGAACACCCTTGAATCTTACCATGTAATTATTTTAACATAGGTAGTATATTTAATGTAAGAGTGTATTACACAGGAAAAATAAATAAATTTCATTAATTTCGTTTTCTTTCATCGAGAACATTTATTATAGACAAACTTCTATTTTGTAATTACTACACGTGAACTTATTAATATAATGTTGACATTAAAATGAACTATGAGGAACACAAAATTAATATTATTTTTAGTCACAATATTTGGTACATTTTTGATAAGTCGATAAGCACTTAGCCTACTTACACTAAATAACATAAAAACACTGTTAAACATTTTGAGCGATAAGCTGTAACTTGAAAGGGAAAGATTACACTGTTAATTATTTTTATTATTGTGAAATAGGTTATTTTTCATTGTAGGTTAGCCTTATAGGAAGATCTCGCCTGATGTGAATCTACGATACGGCCGTAGATGGCGGCAGACTCAACCGATACTAGCACACCATCCTGAATTCACTGAACATCGTGCCGGGACGCGTCTTACTGACCGATGATCATAATGAATTTATGTAGAAAAATCTTATTAATTTCACAAGGCTTAATTATTATATTAAAAACGGGCGTTGAAAAAACTTATTCAATAGGTATTACATTAGGTGAGGTGATGACAAGTAGAGTAAGAAGTTCAGTGAATAGTCGCCAAAGATAAAGGTATTATACGCTCAACGTCTTTCAACCAACAGCAAGGTGGACAATATTATAATTCAATGTGTGGACAATATTAAAAGTCGCAGGTCGTACATAGACGACATTGGCACAGGACTGGGTAGAGTGGCATAACATGAAAGAGGTCTGCGTCCTGCAGTGGAATGTGGGAGGCCTTATACCATAATGATTACTATTACATAAGTATACAATAATTCTTATTCTATACGTATACACTATTGCACGGTACCCGTTCAACAAAACTTTACTTCTTATCAATTTTGTCTCCAAGAAGACCTTTGGTCACCAAGCCGTCGTCCTCTTCCAACCAAGAGATCTCGTTGGAAGCTTTCCTCGGGGGATTGACCTGGCCTATAACCACTGCATCTTCTTCATCCCACTGGTAAGGGTCTACTGCTTCTACTGAGCTTTCTTCCCCTGAAGTAGTCTTCACCCAGTCTTCATCATGCTTAGCTTTATCTTCTAGCTGCTTCTTGCGCTTCATTTTTCGTACAACGCGGTTGGCCCTGGCTTGCCAACGGTCTAAGTTCTTTATGGCCATCGTGAGCATGGGTTTTGTGTTTGGAAGGATGTTGTAGAGCATATCGTAGCACGGAATGCAGATTGTGCTGAGGAATCCCACCTATAAATTAAACTGTATGAAATATTTTTAATATAGGAGAGCAGAAGGGAAAAGATAAAGAGCTTAAGAGGAAGGGGAGAAGAAGGAAGGATTCCACCAAACTAAATTTATTTAGTTTTTTTTTTTTCAATCTCTTCAAATTCCGTAGTTCTGAGGTTTAAACGCTCGTCTAATCGTTCTCCAAAGTCAGATTCTGATGAAATATTAATAAAAATATTTAATGGTCTTTGAAAATAGATAGAAGAGGCCTAGACTACACTTTTCCAAAAAAGTGCTTATAGCAAAGAAATACCTGACTAGAAGGTTGTTCCTCAGGCTTGGTTCTGTCCATCATGGGGATGGGTTCCCTCCCAGCTGCCCTTTCCTTGTCTCCCTGGTCGTAGAACTCTTCGAATATCACCTTCACAGTCTTGTTCTGAATGTCCCAGGGTTTGGATGACGCTGATAGATCAGCGGCTGTCATCGATATGGCCATTGCCAGGTCTCTAATGGATAAATACTTATTTTCAATTTTAATAGTCCTACTAATATCTTAAAAGCGAAAGCTTGTAAGAATGTTTGGATGTATATATGTTTGTTACTCTTCCACGCCTAAAACGGGTGGACAGATTGAGCTGAAATTTGGTATAAAAATAGCCTAGACTCTGGACTAACATATAGGCTACTGTAGAGTGGGTAAAACCGCTGGGCGCAGAATTTAGGAGTTTTTATTAAATCTCGGCTCAGTAGTCACATAATTGCAAACTAGAATAAAAAAAATGATTCGCAGTTGTGCTTTAGTTGGCGGTCGCAAATGCGCAGTGATTTGGTGTGGGTTTTTTTACTTTTACCAGCGACCAGCATAATGTACAACGAGTAACTCCTAGTTACTATAATTGGATTAAAATTCAGTATATTTCGATCAAAATACAAATCCATTCGTTTTCAATTGCCCATGGCTGGTATTCAATTTCAATAGCCCATATACCTCCCTTTGAACCTCCCTTTGTACCATCAAGTACAAAAATACAGCAGGTAAAAGCATGAAACATAGCAAAACGCACAGCTTTTGAATGAAATGAATGACAACTCTTTATTGTAACATCACAAAATATGCAGAACTTAAAACTATCACAAAAGTTTATAAATAATTAATAATAGAAGTGTTACGATAGCAATTAAATTCTAGCTAATATCTAAGTTATTTTATTTTACTTACTATTTAATTATACTAGGTATATTATTAACGCGAAAGTTTGTATGGACGAACGTACGAGTATGTATGAATGAATGTGTGTTACTCCCGATGTTCTTCAGACAACATTGTCAAATACAATGTCTGAGGAAACTGTATGAGACTCGCACAGGATCGAAAAGTGTGTCGTGATCATGACTCAGCAGTGGATGGATATGGGCTGAGTAGATAGATAGATATACGAGTAGATTACTTGGGGTGGCAAATGCCTTTATTGAGAAAAACAAACTAACAATACTACAGCTACTACACCAGTAAGAAACAATTTTATTAACCACAGATCGGTCACAAGCCAATCTACAGAAAATCCAAGTGCTTCAAACCACTGTCAGATGGCAGAGTGCCATAGATATATATTATTCACTTATTAAACCTAGAATAAAACCGCTGGACACAGCTAGTAATGTTGATTATAATTTATTATACCTGTGATTGGTTATCTCCCAGTCGAACTTCTGCGTGCTATCCTCGGCACAGAGTCCCCTCATTTTGTCTAAGTTTGGGAAGAACACGGCCAAGTCTGTGGCTAATATGCACTGCCTGATCGCACCCAATATTTCCTTGTACTCGTCACTGTCCAAGTGGCCGAATATATTATGTCCATCCTAAAACATGAATTATTTTGATTATACATTCTTAAAAACTTATTTTTTAAAGAATGAGTCGAATTACAACCAATAAAAGTATTAATTTACGGTACAATATCTTTATTTGCAGAATATTTCTAAAATTAAATTGAAGTACAGATACATTATAAAGACCACAATAGGCAGCCCTATCGCTTATTCCGATCTCTTCGAGGCAACCAGTTTTGAATAGAGTGTTTAAAATCAAAGAGTAGAGTGTACTTTACTATCAGCCGACGAAAAAAATAAAGTTTTCTCATTTAACTTGATAACTAACTTCTATAATAGTTTACAACTAAGTCAAGAAGACTTGTAAGGTATCTTTAAGGTCATACCTGCTGCAGAATAGTGACGGTGATGTTAAAATGGTGGTGTTCCAAAGTGGAGGTGGTGTATATGGCAGCCAGCGGAGACGCCGTCTCGTTCATGTATTTATTAGTGTAGCCTCTATGATCCAGGTCGTGACATAGGCATGCCACAAACAGAGCTAGACGCTGCATATATAAGGTGTACAAAGGGAACTTCCATTAATCAAGTGACCCCCTCACATGACTATAGAAAATCTATCAATCTATTCTCACTAAAACTGGGTGAGGATTTCGGCAAATATCTTGTCTTTCCAGTCAAAATTAGTCCAAGGCCTATACTAAAAATATAAATTTAATGATCTCTCGTGAGATTAGCGGTGGGTTGAGGGGTTTATACACTCAAGATATGTGAGATAAGGGATGAATAGAGGTCAAAATTCTCATAAACACATTACTTCTCTTAAAGTTTTATTTTCACGTTAAAATACGAGTAGGGACGCTTTCTTACCATTTTGTATTCCAATCGTTTGGGCTCATCGTTCTTCAGAATGACGTACATTGCGTGTGCGACCGACCACCCATGGTCGAAGTTATGGTAAGGAACCCTCCTGTAGTTCTTCTTCACGGTCAATATAAACCGCGTCATCGTCGGGAGATCAAAATGACTGATATCAAACAAATCCCCAAACATTTTGATAATACTTTTACATTTCTCCAGCTCGTGCAGCTTGAATGGATCTAAACAAAAGTCGTTCAGTCGTGCGACGGATATTTCTGAAGTGCAAGTCAGCAGATTTTGCGCTTCATCATCGCTGCAGGTATTGTGATAGCTGAGAACTTCAAGCGCTACTCTGTACTTTTGTTCTTTTCTAATGATTTTGTCGTATAGTCTGGCGTGATGTAAAGCCAGCCCGAAGAATGTTGAAAAGATCTCGAAGTGGACCTCGTCTTCGTGGGTGAAGGTGCTGTTGACTCCTCGCTTATTGACCATCTGGACCACGCCGATGATCCGTCCTTCCACTTTGATTGGCATACAGAGTATACTGATCGTCTTGTACCCGGTAGCTTCGTCTACATCCCTACAAAGTTAACACAAAGTCATTGATGCGGCAACGTCAACACAGTGACCATCGTAAATTATAGCGAAATCATGAACAATGCGTATAGAATAATCAGCATTATAATGTAGGTTTTTTATTCTTATCAGTAACCGCTATCTATCTGTGTACCTACTTAAAGTATTGAAAAATATTCGATATTTACTTCAATTCAAATCTTTTATTTCAAAGACTTGCTAATACTCGCGGCGTCAACCGCACCCTTTCACTGCTTTAAAAAAATGAAAAAAACTTGCTGGGTGCCAAAACTTTTTTAGGTAAATTTTGATTAAGTAAATATAGATGAATGACGCCAATACTTGTTTTCGTAAGTTGACTATATTGCCAGAGTGGCCGAACAAAGCAACGTGGATTAGCCTCAAACCCCGGCGGTTTACTGACTACTACAAAATGAACGGAACGCTCACTCGGTTCCGAGTGGGGAGCACTGAATGTGTTAAAAAATCATTTCTTAAGGGATGCCTAAGTCACAATATCTGTCTCTGTGCCAAATTTTAATTCAATCCGTACAATGGTTTCAGATAACCTCTGGTGTACCGCAGCGCATCGCAATAATTTGTGTCTTTAACTGCTGAAGTGTAGATCTGCGTCCATTTTTCGTTTTCCAATTTTAACCCTCAAAATAACCACTCGTATTCGCGCACAGAGATTACTTAGCGGCAAATGCGTACGATTCGCCCGGATTCGCCTCATGGCTCTCGCGGCAATCCAGAGGTAAAGTGATATATCAGCCAGTGAATCAGTCACCTTTTCCTGTTATAAATACCTACAGAAGATACTGGTTTGATTACTGTGATTTCGAAAAGTTAATACATTGGTTCTTCCAATAATAACTTAGTAAATCATAACTTGCGAACGAGCGGTAGAATATTAAAATAAAATGTAAAATTGACTTGCAAAAGTGCTCCATTGTAGCCTATTTGAATAAATGAATTTTGAGTTTGAGTTTGATACAAATACAATGAGATTATTATACTAAAATGTACAATTTTGGTTCAGGGAGTATTGTATTGTACCTTCTTTTTTATTGTATCATTTTTGTGAAAACAAACACATTTATTATAATAAACCAGTACCTATTAAACCTGTAGTCAGCATACGCATCAGATATATTCATAGTCTCCCCCGATTGTGCAACGTATCCAGCTATACCCCTGCTTATAGGAATCCTGACTTCTTTCCTCTGCATGTTTCTATCGAGACCTTCTTCGAACTTGAGATCGAAGACGGTGGAGACCAGCTCATAGTTCCTGTAATCCACCAGGAACAAGGAAGCTCGATCTGCACTGACGAGTTTTTGGGCAAACTCTAGAATCCTTTTTATCAACAAGTCGAGAGAGACCATGTCATTGAAAATTGCCCTGAAAGATTAAACTGGGTTAAATAATAAACTTTCACAAGATAAATAAATATACATTTAATAGTCGTAATTTATCACTTCCCTGAAAGAAGTTTTGTATATTAGAAATCGGCATTGAGGCTATTGGTTAACTCGAAAAGTTAAGATCACACGCCGACACGAAATATTCATAGAGATAGTAATGCAACTGCAATAATAACCAATTCAAAATTAAAATCGATCAATAATGTAACAATGTGGTAAAGTTAAACGATGTTTTGTAAATTTATAGTATATAATATATATATGCAACAAAGTTGAGAAACATTTGGTTTTCACACATTAACATTTATTTTTTGTCGGTTTATAGTAATAACATTTATCAGAATAAGCCTAAAATATATATCTAATCATGTCCATTATATCGGTATAAAAGTGTAACATACTTGGCAACCGTCAACAAAAATTCGGACATATCGGTCTCCCGCTTCTTAGTCGAGGCTGCTGAGCAGTAATGGAGCGTCATGCTTCCCCAGACGATGATGCTGGAGCAGATCTCCTCGTCAGTGTCCTTGAACTCCGAGTCTCGCCACATTTCTACTACATACGCCGTGTCTCCTGACTTGTCGAGGAGAGGCATGTACATCACATTCTTGGTTTGTTCCTGCAGAAATTTTGAATATATAATAATCAAGGGGTAAAGTCCCACACTAAACCCGTTTCGAAAGTGTTGAACTCTATATAGACTAGCCCCACAATGGGTTTGCGCGACATCCGCAGACGTAAGTCTCTGATTATTCGCGAAGATCACGTAGTTGCAGTAACCACTGGGTATTTATTTAATGCCTTTGGCTACACAGTCAAGAGTTGCGCACCTCCATTGTTGGCTCAGCCTTACTCGGTATATAGAAAAAAAATCTTGCCTCGTCCTTAACTCCATATGCTTCAAAGAGATAAGCTGGAACACTCGGGTAATCTTCATGCGAATGTTTTGAAAGCCTCAGGCAGGTCTTCCTCTGGGCTACGGTAAGTACGTGAGGAGCAAACTGAGCTCTGATCTTAACTAGAGAAGATGGTGTCAGGAATGGTGACTGTGGGGGGAAATCGGTTGTAAATACATAATATGAATAAAAATATATTATTAGATCATCTTAATGATCGTATGTCGTACGCGATCTGATCGCTGCAGCTGGGCAAAGATCCTTACAGAATACAGAATAGGTGGTACTAAAAAAGAAAGGCTCCGCTAAGGCGCTAAGGCGCTAAGGCTCCAATAATAATATCAATAATTAGGATTTACATACACCAGCAGAATAACATACCTTAATTGTACTGTCAGATTCATATCACAATTATAGGTGTGGTTTGGACAGCAAGTTTATCGCAATTTGACAACCTAAATCTTGCGTATCTTAAAAGAATCAGCCGGGACCCACACCTTCAAAACACGATAGCGGCCAGGCGAACCCAGGACCTCCGGATTTATGAAATAAGAGCCACTGGATAATTACCATCATACTTACCAGAACATTTTACCGTCAAGCATAAGCAATTGGCACTTGGCTACGGGCCCTGGTCTTTTAGACTGAGGTGGTACAACAAGGAACCTTGATCTTTACCCAGCAGTGGTGCTGTACAGACTAAAAAAAATATTATTATTTAGAGGCATTTCACCATACCTGAGAGTGGTTGACGAAGTAATGTACGTATTCCATTTGATCTGGTGTGATCTTGAACACCCTGAAAACTTGAGAATGCATCGCGGCGCTAATTCCAGATGCTAGTGCCCAAATGACTTGACGCTCCGTTGGCTCCTCTGATAAGCTTTTCAGCATGTCCTGGAAGTAAATCCTTGAAGATATTTTTCCATGAGGACGCCATAAAAGAAACAATTTATTTCTCCATAGAACTCAGGACTTTTCCCAAGCATTTGATGACCAGTGACATTAAGGTAATTTTTTTTCACTTCAGTAAAAACTAAAAGACAAGGATGTCATTATGAAAGTTTGATTGCGGATATTTATTAATGAAAGTTATTCCATCAATCAAAAGATAAATACAGATTATCCTTTCTACTTTTTTATACAAAGAAGTAAGACGAGCAACACGCTCTCCTGATGGTAAGAGATAACGCTGCCACCCCGGATTTCACAATGACGTAAAATTTTAGGTGCAGTGCACCAACGCTTCTTACTCAAGAGTCACAAGATGTTAAGACTCTTCAGTCCAGTAATTTCACTATCTACAGTGCTTCCCTACCGAAGCACATCACTGCTCAGGCGGTTAGTTTTTCTTTTAATTTTTACCATAAACATGTCTCTTCTAGTATACGCGTCGTCATGTCTGAAGTTGATTTCGTTGGGGCTTTCAGGGGAAACTTTCTCGATCTCCTCCATTTTCCTATGAAGCCACCGTTCCACCGTCTGCATGGGTATGTTTTCCATCACATAGTTCTCCAAGAAGGTTTTATGACAGTCCAGGTACCTTGTCACTTGGGACTGTTCTGGATCTGAAATAACTTTTCTTTGAGCTTTTATTTTCTCTATTTAAGAAAAAAAGATATTTTAGAATTTTTGCTTATAAAAGCTTGTTTTTACGCTGTAGCGTGACTAGTAATTCACTGAGAACCTTGAAATATGGTACTCAGTATACAATTCTGGATTTAAAAAATAGGTAGTAGGTACCAAAAAAGGTAGGTAAGTAAAATTGCTGGTGGTGGGTATTTTTTTAATAGGGTAGGTGGTAGATCCTATCTACTATCCTATATATTGAAAAAAAAATCAATATGTTTTGAATTCATAATACACCTATTTCTTCACACACCGACCCCGACACGGCAGTCCGGTGGCATGGTATAAAGTCTATCTATGTATGTAGTTTGATTTACCTGGAGCGTCAGCTGTTAGCCAGGCGTAGGCTGACAATAATTATTGGGACGTGGTACAAAAATTCAAAAGATTTTCTTTTTAATCTGTTACTATTTTCTATGTTTGTTTATTTTAAACATAATAATATGATTCTTTAAAATATAGTATCCTTGAAGTCTAAGTGATTTATTCACGTTGGATCACACTAATATTATAAAAACGAAAGTTTGTTACTCTTTCACGCCTAAACGGGTGGACCGATTGAGCTGAAATTCAGCATCCAGACATTCTGTCATCCAGACATCCATACATTCTTACAAACTTTCACGTTTATAATATTAGTAAGATGTATATTTCTAATAATTAATTTATTTAAATAAATAATATATGTATCTACACACCTTTTACTGAAGCAAGTGAACTCGACCTCGGAGGTTTGGCGCTTTTTCCTAAAAAATATTCAACAATAAAATTGCGCATTATTTTGAAATGATGTTTAAATTATGACATAATATTTGAGTTTAATATGTGAGTTAGAAACAAAGCTCTGAAAAAGTTATAGAAATAATCCTTTTAGAAGCTACCTAAGGAACAACTTACAATAAATTAGTTAACAATTTGACGCCTAGGATTAAAGGGGGGGTCAGTCCAAACATGACCCCCTCAGTCCTCCCCTTTGAATCCACAATATCTCTCGTAGCTAACGACGTGATACTGTCCACGAGACAAACTAAACACGGGAGGTGAGACTAATCCGCTGCAGCTTCACTGTACATCGTGTATTGTGCCAATATTCGACATGTGTACCTCTACGTACTGTTTGTTAGCCTCGCTGTAAACTAACCACGGCCCAAGCCTTAAGGGGGCTCTACACTTCGTACGTATGTTCACGGAGTATCAAACTCTCATGCCAAAACTAAATAACCGACTTCAAAAAATAGGGTTATAGGTAAGATAAAATATGTAAAGTAGGGACAGTACATTATTTCTCTTACCTGGGTACAAATAATGAAAAAACAGTCTTATAAATACAAACAGATTAATAAATATTTTAATCGACTGTTTTTTTCATTATCGAGGTTTTAGGTAAGAGAAATTTCACTTAACGATTCGTGAGTATTTAAATTCATCTTTTGAAATAAACGGCATATACTCACTTGTATTTACTTCGGCTCCGAGCCTGAAGAAGGTCCTCGCACAGGATCGAAACGATCGGCACGAAGCTGAAGTAAATACAAGTGAGTTTATGGCGTTTATTTACAAAGATGAAATTTCACTTGTTTCACTTATATTATCTAAGCTTATTATAATATTATGTAGGTATATCTCAGGGTGACAGGCGCAGTGCAGTGCCACTGCCAATTGCTGCAGAATTTTAAAATACAATCATGAGTCATGATGCTTACCATCACGCACCTGATTTGCTCGTCTCAATCATTATCATGAATAAACTCACCCGGTCTATTTTTATCCATTTTGGTGGATATCCAGTCCATATACAGTGACTCCTTGGGCCTGCACCCCACATGTCGAGACTTGTGTTCTTGCTGCCTCTCTTCTCTGCTCTGCTTGCTCGACATCGGGCTCTGATAGCCTGGATAAGTGCACTTCATTTATTCATATATATTAACTATGATTATAAATTAGCCCCGTAGGCCTATTGGCTATCGCCCACCTACATCTAAAACACTAAAATCCATAGACAAATATGCGTACATTACTTGTTTAATTTCTCGGAAATATGAGTAAAATAAAAAAAAAAGTAATGTTCGTTGAAGTGGATATCAATCTTAGTGGGTGAGAATTAGCCAATAGCCCTGTTTTCGGAAAATAAAAAGCCGCATGAATTTATACACAAATTTGAAAAAAAGTGTTCCATGCGTTAGTGCCGATATGCTCCAATCCTGCTATTCACTCCTCTTGTTTTGAATGGAACGCAATTTATTTTTTAAGTTTGGAGTTTTTCATATCAATACAGACAAGTTTATACCTAGCATTATGTTTATATGTACTTAATGGGAATTCACTACAAATTTACCCAGAAAACAATGGGTTTTAGCATACCGAAACAATTTGAGAGAAAAGTATCTAATATGTAATCACTAAACGTTCACTAACAAAGTAAAAGAAAACATATTTTTCACATTAAACAGAAATTGATTAGACTACCTAAAGGCGCTTTCACACGTGCGCTACGGTCGCGGCGATTCTTCCCACTACTCGGGCGTACGATTTCTGGCTCGCCCGGCGGATTAATTCTGAGCTTGTTCCGAAGCTGGAGATTTTACAAAACAAATACAATAACTCGTATCGATAGGTACCTACAGAGTAGTTTCGCGGTCCTCTCTGCGGATTAATCTCTCTTTACATTATACTCGTTTATTATAACAGCTTAAGTTGTATAGTTGTACGCAGAGGTTTAAATGCAGCGTTTTTTCGATGAACAGAATAAAATTTCGAATATATGAATTTTTTTATTCGTAAAATTAATTCGTATAATATAACTATTAAAGTATATGTAGAGGTATATATATGACTTTTACTGGTGCGAGACTTAATTTTAAAGCCGAATCAAATAATTATAAAACCGTGGCTAAAGCGAGCGCATCCTAAACATACTAGTATGTGACGTACTCGTACATGTAAAAGCCACAGATTATTGCAATAGGAGACACCACGGATCTCAAAAAAATTGTCGAAAATTGAACTTTTAGCTTTTAGCGCAGGGTCTTTGTTTTTTTATATTAGGCTAGATATAGAATTCGATTTTACCAAAAAAAACTAAATAACTCAAAAACCGTAAATTTTCTCGGAACATAATATTTTGCGCTCCAATTTGGTGTGTTCACTGTGACTCGATGCCACTTTTTGACTCTGAAAAGAAAGTTGCAACGAGTCACACTGTGACTGGATGGGAAATAGAGGACCATCGAGTCACAGTGTTACACTTTGAGAACCCACCAAAATACTAGGATACCAGAAATCATAAAGAGATTAAGTTTTAAATGTCAAAATTGCAATGACTAATTAGCTAATACATTTATTGAGAAAACAAACTAACAATACTACAGCTACTACAGCAGTAAAAAACACTTTTATTAACCACAGATCGGCCACAAGCCAATCTACAGAAAAACAAAGTGCTCCAAACCACTGTCAGATGGCAGAGTGCCCAGAATGCTGGCAGCATTGCCACGTTGAATGGCAATACTTATACGTTGGGCCCAATATACCCCAGCATTTTGGTCACACGTCGTATTAGCTCATAAGCTCCTCAATAAGGCCTTATACACCGATGTACTGAATTACTAATGACCCTATGTAATATACTATAAGAACAGTACAGTATCTCGGTAACTAGCACATATACTACGAGTACAGTACAGTAAGTATCGCGGTAACAGCCGCAAAGGGGCCGTCAATGTACGCGCGTGTCCGCCGACTGACCGCATCCCACCGACTCCTGACCTGGACCACAGAATACCCACCAGTTTGTAAAGGCACCGGGAAAACGCCCCTCAATACCTGACTATACTTGTCGAACAAAAAGTACTTGATTTCGCCTGTGACTGCACCTGTGCAACTGAATTTAAACTATTCTACATATTTTATTAAATACTAGCTGCGTCCAACGGTTTTACCCGCTGTGTCTGATGTGCCTATGTGTTATTCCAGGGTCTAAGCTATCTCTATACCAAATTTCAGCTCAATCGGTCCACCCGTTTAGGCGTGAAAGAGTAACACACATACATCCAGACATCCTGACATCCAGACATCCATCCATTCTTACAAACGTTTATAATATTAGAAAGATTTATTAGTTTATATTATGTAATAAGTATTTAAATATTTTACATTATATATTGATATATATTAGCTAATCCTCACGGCTTTGCCCATGTAGACAAATGTTTTTAAAGCGGAGGTGTGTCTTTAAAGCCAACTGTATTCCAAAGTTCAACCCTATCGTTCAGTCGTTTGAGTGCCCCCTTTACAATGTAAAGACAGGAATAAGAATCAACGAGGATCAACTTTAGATTACAAGTGAATTAAATTAAAAATTTAAAAAACCTCCAACGCAACGCATTCAAAATGTGTAATTCGCATTTTTGAGGTGGCGGCCATCTTAGATTTTAAATTTATTATAGTGCGTTGTATTTTACAAATAAAGACCTTTCATTTGATACCCATATTGAGGGGGTTGTAGAAGAAAAAAATAATCCGCCATTTTGTAGCGGCGGCCATTTTGGATCGATTTGCACCAAACACGGCTAAGAACACTCTCGACTAACTCTACTTTTAAACAAAAAAATAGATCAAAATCCGTTCATCCGTTCGGGAGCTACGATGCCACAGACAGACAGACACGTCAAACTTATAACACCCCGACTTCTTTGCGTCGGGGTTAAAAATACTTTAATAATCCAAATAGAATTGAGGTGCGTTTAAAAAACTGGTGGGTTCATTCTTCATCTTCAATTTGTCCTTAAAATACAATTTCCGAAATAACATTCTCAGTAAATCAAAAAGTAAATCTATATTTTCATCGGCCTGCATTATCTGTCAGTCAGTACAAAGCCCATAACATTCTCTATAGACTATAGACAGATAACTCCATTGTTTGCAGGGCCGCACGGCTTGGTTAAACGTACATATTCAACACGATAAAAGCTTTTCCTATGATATAGCATTAATTGGCGGCGGCTCCAATTGCAGTTTATTTGTTTCCCCCCAAACAAACAATTTTTCACGCAACCGTGGATCTGGGTAAATACTGGATGGAACCTCCTCAAAATAGGAATGATTCACTGTAGTACGTTTTCGCGACGCATTGTTTTGGTACATTAGGTACGGTAACTGCCTCAAACGTCTTTGAGGTGCAAGCCGCAAGCATCGAGAGTAGACTTCCATGCTGAAGGTCGACTTAGTGGGTATTCCAACAATGCCTGTTACTCTACCGCCTGAGCAGTGATGTGCAAACATTACTGTGCTTCGGCTGAACTGTTATCACATCTTTTTTTTTTTTATTAAACGAAGTAAGAAGTCGACCAAGACGCTCTCCTGATGGTAAGAGATAACGCTGCCCATAATTAGTACAGTGCTACCCAGTGCACAGCGCCAACGCTTCTTTCTTAAGAGTCATTAGATGTTAAGACTCTTCAGCCCAGTAAATTGACTAGCTACGGTGCCCTCCTACCGAAGCACAGTAATGTTTGCACATTTGGGGTACCCACCTAGTCGATCTCCTGCAAAGGAAATCTACCCCCGGTCTATGACTCTTGAGTAAGAAGAGTTGGTGGTTGAACTTAGAACGAAGAATTATACATTGTGAAATCCTATGCGTTATCTCTTACCATCAGGAGATCGTCTTGCTCGTCTTCTTATTGCTTTGCATAAACTAAACAATCTGTATCCTATTCTGAGATTCAATAAAGTCAAAATAGTTACCTAAGGCCGAGGTCCGTCCGTTAGCGATGGGAGGTAGTTTTGAAGATCTTTGACGATCGGGAGGCTTAGCCTGCATTCTGGTTCAACCATTGACTGAAAGATGTTCCTGAAAAAAATCACAGTTTTACTTTAGAAAATTTAGTCACATGAAAGTCGCACTCAAAAGCTTGCAGTATTTTCTTTTACAAGCTTTTATATCTATTTATTATTATGGATAGATAAGTATGTACCTAATTAGCATAAGAAATAGATTTTACAGGTAGGTATTTTTAGAATGGTTCACAAAAAATGGGTGAAATACACTGAATTTTATGGGTGAGCATAATAATGTCACTGGCTGAACTTCTGTCGCAAGTCGGAAAATTTTGTACTGGATCATAGATTTTTAAATAATTAGAAGATGCGGTACTGACGTTTCTGACATGGGCCGCTTCAATTAGTCCTATTGGGCACAATTTTTGGCGCGAGTCGGTGCGCCAACCGACACTTTCTGACCCAACCGGCCCAAGTTTGGCTTTAGCAACGATAGCGCTATTCCGCATCTTACCATCTCTAAGTACTAGACATAGCCCGTCATCACAATTTTATTGTATTCATACATTAAAAACTCATACCTTCATATAAGTAATATTGTTTTTTATTATACAAGTGACAAAACTAAATTGATATTTATTGTTTCAATCTGACATCAGTATCCTATCTCTATTAACAGTGCGATGCTTGTGAATTCGTGCGAATTCGCCCCTTCCCTACGAGTTCAAAGGCACCCTACTATAGCACGGTAATTAACTTTTTACCATGCCTGTAGTCTACGATAAACAATTTTAAATTATTCGCAGCCTATTTTAATAAATAATTTTTGAAACAAGTGAAATTTTTTAAAAACTTTTTAACCTTCGCCTTCTAGGTTAAGTCTGAATCTACGGCCGAATCGTAGCTAAACATCACGTGAGATCTTGATCAAAGGCAAACCTATGATGAATAAAAAAAAATGTAGCAGTATGGTCTTTCCTACATTTTCCAATGTATTATTAGTCGCTCATGAACACGGGTCAAACCCGGGCCTTTTTATAGGCGTAAACGGAGACTAAAAAAGTCCAACGCGCAGAGGCCCTTTTGAGCTTTTAATATAAATGTGATGGGTGACACTTATCGGAGTCTATCTGTAAGTCCATATATTACAAAATGGGCTCAAAGACAGTCTCCGCCAAGTGACAGGACTATTGCTAATTAATGGAAACTACTTGAACTAGGCTATTGATGTGCATTCTAAATGGATGGTTAATGAGGCTATTGCTAGGACTACAGGACCTACTACTTCCATCCCATTAGGAAATATATAGGCAGGTGATGACTCGCCACTCACTAAACGGGCCCCCATAAAGGCCGGCATTACATAGCCGACGATAAGAGATAAGTATTTTTTGTTTATTAGCTGCGCCCAGCGATTTTACGATATTAAGCTATCTCTATACCAAATTTCAGCTCAATCGGTCCACCCGTTTAGCCGTGAAAGAGTAACATACACACATCTACACATCCTTACATCCATACATTCTTACAAACTTTCACATTTATGATATTAATAGGATTATAATATTAGTAAGATTATAATATTAGGTTTAATAAATGTAGTTGAGATACCGTTTTCATTAGCAACATCGGATGAACTGATGGTGAATCCTATAATTTCTAGGCTTGGTAAACAGAGCCACTGTCAAATGCTCAGGTTACCTGTTTGCTAATAGGCAGTGCTTTGCTAGATGTACATTTGGCTTGGATCATGGATCATAAATCCAACTGGATACGACAGTGTCAGGCGTCCCCCGTTGCCATCAAAAAGAAGCTTACTCCAATTTTCCCACAAAAAATCCACACCGTGGGGAAATTGCAAGCCCAAAATGAGTCCGCTGGACATAGAACTAGTTGTCACAATACAAGTTATCCCTGTGTATTTATTTGAGTGCGTAATTTTTTTTTCACAATTGAATTTACGTCAAAGCGTCTTGAGGTCTACGTCACTAGCGTTCAAATACAACACAATAGGGACGTTGACAAGGTCAAAACAATTAATATGGTTTAAATTCATTAATTTTTTATTTATTATGGATCCTGTTGGATCTCACTGCAGGGCAAAGGCCTCCCGACTCTCTCTTTAAATATGTAATAAAAAATATTACACTTTTTTGTGGTCTGTGAATAAAATAAAAGAATTCTGAGATATAACGCTTATAATTTTTTGATATCTCGCATCTTTAAGTAAATTCTAAGAGAGGTTTTTCAATATTATATTACATATTATGAAGAGCCTGTCGAGGTAAAGGCCAAGCAATGATAACGTAATAACATTTATATAAATAAAATAATAATCATTTATTCCAAAATTTAAAAAGGGTCCATATTATTGTATGTAAGTTATTATAATATTATCTTAATCTTACATATATACGGGTGAAAACATTTTTAACATGGAAAGTGGTTGCAGCGCCGCAACGCTTTGGTATGAATTGAGTCTAGAGTACCGCAGGCGCAGCAAATATAATTAAAATAAAATAACAATCTCCGGAGAGTCTAGACAACGTTTGTCTGATATACGATTTTAATTTTTATTTGTTTAAAAAAATATATATCTTTATACAAAGAAATAATCGGAATATCTTCATTATATTTATTGTAATTTTTGTAGCTATGGCTACAGTAAATAAACCGTGTCGCCAAACGGTCATTATGACCCAGTCCCGATAGATGCTTAGTGGAGGCATTCAAATCAATTCAATTTGACTTGAATTGATTTGAATGCCTCCACTAAGCATCTATCGGGACTACGATAGAGCACTTTTGCAAGCCAATTTTACAATTATTTACCTAGTTATATTTTAAATCTACATCATCATCTTCCTGCCCTTATCCCGCACTAGGTACCTAGGGTCGGCACAACACGTTTTTCTCCTCCATTCTGCTCTATCATCCGTCATATTATCTTCATCCACTTCCCTAGCAAGCATATCCTTTTGTGTGAAAGAGAACTGTGGATGGACTCATCCAAACCTTTTTCGGGCGCCCCCTTCCCGTATTTACCACCTCTCACCATATTCATAGACTTTTTGGTCTAATGATTATTATCATCCCTCCGCATAATATGTCCATACCAGGCCAATCTTCCACTTTTTAATCTGTCACTGGTGCTACTTTCAGGCTTCCCCTCACATACTCGTTTCCAAATTATGTATGTCCATTCTTGTCACTCCACACATCCACCTCAACATTCTCATCTCTGCTGCATGCACTCTCTTTTCATCCACAACTTTCGTAGCCCAGTCCCAGATTTTAAGCCTAAATATTATTAAAAATGTTTTTTAAATATATTATCTTTTATCTGTTTATATAACATATAGGTAAAAATATTTAAAGGCCTATTCTAAAGATATAATTTTAACTTTCAATTTGGTTCGATACGAATGTTGAATGTACACAAGCCTTTAAATAGTATTTTCTGTCAGTTTGTACAATAAACAAATACGCAGTTTAAGTATATTTGCACGAGATAAACACTACGAGTACCTATCAATTATTATACCTAGTACCTACTGAAGTATGCAAATGATTGATAGCTGTCCTAAATCACCTCAACATTTATATAAATAATATTATAAGTTGTCATACTCAAAGCAATAGGCAATATTTATATCATATAGGCAACAATAGTCATACTTAAAAAGAGGTGAATGTTTTACAAAAAATATTACTTAAAATGTTAAAATTCTATCTACCAATATAGTTTTAACAAGTACTGTACAATCATCATCATATTTTAATATAATATGTACATTGGTGTGGGTCCGGGTTTTGAACTCGGTGAACCAGAATCACGTCTGTACTACATAACCCCTTGGCCACCACGGCTTTCTAAGTCTCTCTTCTATTTCCAATAAAATGTTAAATATAGAGGTATATCTATTATACTTATATTTACTTACATAATATAAATTTACCTAACTACAAGAAAAATAGAGTTATTTTCAATATAAAACATTACAGTGTAATATATAAAAATATATAAAACAAGTGATATACAAGTAATGGATGAGACAATTTGGTAATGGGTTGGATTCCATCACACAATTGGCAATAGTCAGTGCTAGGTTAATTATTGGTAGTGCTTTGATTTAACCCTTTATGAGGGCAGTGAAGCAAAAGCCCATCCAACGACCGATGGATTGATGCAATCCGAGGCGATCGATATCGATACCCCATGGATAGATAAGCTATAGAGATATATATAAGCTATAGAGATATATCCCTTTTGCCAACTAATTTAGATTATATATCATTGTACTCTTAACTAGGGCAAGTCGCATATGCGACTCCCCCCCTATTGTAATTTTTAGTTAGTAGGTACTTATTTTTTAGTTAAGCTATTAATTATGCTGTGTTTTTAGTTTGGCAATAAACGGTCTTTTATTTTTTAAAAAAAAAAATATATATATATATATATATATATATATATATTTTTTTTTTTATATATATATATATATATATATATATATATATATATAAAAAAAAAATAAAAGACCGTTTATTGCCAAACTAAAAACACAGCATAATTAATAGCTTAACTAAAAAATAAGTACCTACTAACTAAAAATTACAATAGGGGGGGAGTCGCATATGCGACTTGCCCTAGTTAAGAGTACAATGATATATAATCTAAATTAGTTGGCAAAAGGGATATATCTCTATAGCTTATATATATCTCTATAGCTTATCTATCCATGGGGTATCGATATCGATCGCCTCGGATTGCATCAATCCATCGGTCGTTGGATGGGCTTTTGCTTCACTGCCCTCATAAAGGGTTAAATCAAAGCACTACCAATAATTAACCTACACACATATAATAGAATAGAACATATATGCTCTTTGTATCAATATCTGGTGTTACTTTGAACACGATCGATGTGATGTTGTATGATGTGAAGCCAGGATTTTATCCCGCCTTCTAGGTTTAGTTTGCTACCATCTACGGCCGCATCGTCGAGATCGTGGTCAAACGCTAACCCATAATGTGTAAAAAAAGATTTTTTTCGATTGTCTAATCTGTCTCTCATAATAATTATAATAAAAACTTAATAGCATGATAATTATGAAAATTTTATTACTAATTAATAGATATAATTTGAATTACCTACTTATTCAATTGTTTCGTGTCCTATCTTGTAAGAGATTCTTTTCTGCGGGATTATTCCGGTCCAAAATCGCTTCTCGTTTTGCTGGCGCCCACTGTCAACTTTTAACAAGATTTTGAAAAAAATCTTGAAAAATCTTACGATGAAAGTACAAACTCAAATTCAACATCAATTTTTTTTAATTTAGCATCTTTTGGGCGCCTCATAGTGGAGTTTTTGAAAATAAAAATGTGTTTATAGGTAATTTTTTTGCTTACGTTCTGTTGCGCCGCCGTCTCTTTTTTGTGCAGAATTTAGGCCCTGTTTTGGGTCTTTCTTTCACTTTACATATCGTAACCACGACACATAGATATAAAAGGCAGATGATAATAATATAATATAATATCTCTTTAGCGTGTCATAATCCCTACACAATGGACGCAGCATACGCAAGTGCAGAAGGGGTCATCAGATTAAAAAAATTACTTTGTCAACATCCCTGTTTCTTTATCATTTTCTATCCTACCTACTGGTTATATGTTATGACGAGAAGTGATAACATTATCAAAATAAACTACATTATAATAGCGACATATAAATATAATAATATCTCAGTAAGTTTATAATAGGAGTTCAGGTCGTAGGTATAGGAAAATTTTGCTTAAAATTGCATACTATAGTGACTATAATAGAAACCACGATAAGTATATATATGTATAATAAGTACTTGTATCAGTAGTGCAATTTTTATTGACAGATCTGTATGTAGCCTATTTAACTGCGCAGCAATACATTTTAATTCGATCGGTCTAAAAGATTCATGCCACGTGTATTGTTTTCACTTTCGTAACCAGCTTTATTGACCAATAACAATAAATATATGTAGCTAAAACATATTTGAAATTATACATGTGTCAATAATACAAATTAGTACCATTGTACCACCGTAAAGAAAATAATATATCTTTTTACCCGTACTGACTACCAATACAATGTACCAGAGGTCCATATCAACATAATATTATTACCTTACTAGACTAATATACATACATAAGATATACGAGTAACTTTAAATAAACGGCAGGCGTTCCGCAGAAATCAATAAAAACTTGTACGAATTATTGGTGGACCGCAGTTTCGCTGATTTTGAACAATTTTTGTAATTGTCCGAATATTTGAAATAATGTCAACGAGTTTTTAGGTGTCATATAAAATGAAACAAGAATAACTTCACTGTTTTGACAACGCTTATTTATCACTAATAATTAGTTAATATAACCTTTAATACATACATATACATTATACATACATATACGGGAGGGCGAGTGGTGCATTTGGTGTTGGAATTAATACATACTTTTATTGGTACTTAGCGTCTGAATTCCTCGCCACCTCTTAAGCTTAGTTGGCCAAAATAGACCGGAACTAACTCAATATCGCTATAATTTAATGATTTTGAAAACTATTACGCGTTATCCATATTAACTATGTAAGAATACTGACTAAACCCAGGGTTGACCCCAGCTAGCTAGGTATTTTTACATAGTAATGTTAAACTTCATCACTCATTTGACTTACAGAGTTAGGTATCTTTTGACTTACAGAGTTAGTTATTCCCAATCACTCAACACACAGGTTTGTCCACGGCCGATCCGAGGCTCACCGAATCGCTTCCAAAACGCACACAGAATATTAAAATGATTATTAAACAATAGATAATAATCCGCTTGTCCACCAACGGTCGCACAGTGATAATGGCCGGCCCGAATAACTGGACGACGCGATATGATAAACTTGACTCGCGAACTGACTTTGTTTGTTGTTCAACTTGACTGGGTAATTCATTTACCTCTTCGGATAACGAATTTTATTCATATATATGGTCAGTACTTGAAACTCTATACTATCCGCATGTTATGACATACATAAAACGCAGACTTACTTGTACCTTCAGGGATAAATGGTTTTTTTTAATGTGGAGAAGTAAGAAGACGAGCAAGACGCTCCCCCGATGTAAAGAGATAACGCTGCCCATAATTAGTACAGTGCTACCCATAACTTCACAATGATGTGCATTTCCAGGTGCACTGCACCAACGCCTCTTACACAAGAGTCATAAGATGTTAAGACTCTTTAGCCCAGTAATTTCACTAGCTACAGTGCATTATCTACCGGAGCACAGTAATGTTTGCACATTACTGCTCAGGCGGTAGAATAACTGGCACTGTTTGGGTACCCACCTAGACGACCTCCTGCAAAGGATGTCTTCCCCCGGTAAAATAAAATGAATGGAAGGGATAAACCATGATATAATAATATAATGAATGGAAGGGATAAACCATGTAATTTTTTTGCTTAAGACATGATTTAGTCCTGGAAGCCCGCGTTTTGTAACAGCGCGGTTGATGTCGCAATCATATTGTCAAATTAATTTTTTGGATGGGTTTTGACAAAGTGAGCGTGTGCATGAGCGTGGGAGGAGATAGATACGAGTAGATAGATGAAACTTTATTGAAACACAAAAGATAATACAAAAAACTTAAAACTAAATCACAATATTATATATAATAAGGGGGGGGGGGAATATTCTTACTAAAAAGCTACAAAAAAATATATCCTGACTATAAAACGTGTGAGATCGCCTTATTGCGAGAGCCAAGAGATTTTTTCTTATTCTACAGATATAGACAGTCGATTTCCTGGGGGGCAAAGGGGGCAAGGTAGGCCCAGAGGGGGGGCCTCTGGGTACGCCTATGAAAAAGTGTAAAAAAGATAATTGGAGCGTGGAGTAAGGAGATAATTGACAGCCCTAAACTACCACTGCAGGGTCTAACCCACGGAGGTCTAACCCTGTCCTTTGATTTGATATTACCCTATTTCTTGATCTCACTCATCGAGACTCTCGCATCCAAAAGCAACATCATAAGAACCAAACTTTCGTAGTAATTAATACTAAAGATTTTTTCTGATTTTCTTCCTTTAACATTTTCTTTTGTTTGAGAATTCGACATTTCCCGCGAACATTTGCCCAAAGTCGGGCTGGCGTATTATACGAAGTTCCATTTATAACAGCCCTATTACCTAATTGAGCCGTACAATATTATATATAGGTAACTATTGTTGAGTGTTGCCAACCCTTGTGTAACGTTCGTCTATACATACTGCTCTTCTGAAAGAGTTCATTTCACGGACTTGAGGGAAGATCTAGCGTGGAAGGTCGTTCGACCAATCTTCATTGACCCCCATAATCTTTGAGAACTTCGCAATCACACACAGAAATGAGGAAGAAGAATGACCATGATAAGATTCTTAACGTATGAGAAATTTGTTAAAATGGACCCATTACTTTAGTACTTTCTCAATCGCTTCGATTTTTCTGTCCCCTATTACATGGAAAAATCGAGAACAAGACAAGCGTTTGCTACACATGAGATTATACTCCAACAGAACAGGTTATATACCCATTTTAGACCTCCGCGATTTAAACTCATATTAATTATATAACTCGGGACTTATCGCGTTGGTATTTAATGCTAGTTTTACAAAAACATTATAAAACTAAACCTCGACGTTTCGATACAGTTGCATGTATCGTGGTCACGAGAATACTGCAGGGACGATCATCCTACGGCGCTCGAGACGATAGATTTACATCTACCCTCACTTGATCAAGAATGTTCTCAGGGTTGTCACGACACACAACACTAATGGTATCCTCCGGTTTCTGAATTACGTTAGGACGCAAACACCTTCTTATTACCGGATTCCACGCAGATGACAATTTGAAACCATCTTCACGATTGAAATTAGGGAATGAATGAATGAATGAATGAATGAAATATTTATTTATGCATAAACATCTTTGACACACAAAACCTGGGGCTGCTTAGGGTGCTTTTTAATTTCAATTGCTTCACGTACCATTCTTTGATAATAATATCCTACAGTGGAAAGAATTTTCGGTTCGTGGCGTGGGGTGATGATGCGTAACGCATTTTTCCTGGGATAAAAAAAGGCGGTGATGGCGGTTAGACTGTTTTTGCAAAAACTGGTCAGAAATAGCCCAAGACCGCAAAAAGTGGAAGGAAGGTATGGAGGCATTTGCCCTGCAGTGGGACAACTATTATATCTTATAATAATAATATTTGTTACCGGCGAAATTACTAGGCATAACAAGATTCAATGTTTACGGTCTAGTATGACTGAATGTTGAAATGTACATATTCCAAAAAGTACAATACTTAAAACTTACGATTCCCATAATATCTGAAATCCGAAAAGACTGCAATAACTAATATCTCAGGGTAACAAAGTGAAGAGTCGTACAGAAATTTGTTCTTCAATAATTTCAAAACAACCTACCAACCTCTCTGTAGGCAGTAGGTAAATCCGCGGGCGACCCCCAGTACAAATAATAGCCGGTAAATAGATGCGAAGCAACAGGAAACAACGTGACGTCACGGATAACACGCGACCACATTGTGTGCCATCTACTCATTTAATATTATCGTGCAAATTCAACGAGGACGCCATTTTGAGGAAATTGATCGAAGGGGGCTATTAAAAAGTTATGAGCCTACCAAAATAAAATGTATATGGATGTTTTTCCTGGAGTTTTTGATGTGCAGTAAAACACCATTTTGTTATTTTAAACTTTAATTGTAATGTTTATTTTAATATTTTAATTTTAGTTTTTTAACTTGAGGTATCTAATACTTTTAAAATTTGTAAGTTAAAACTGACTGATTTTTAGTTTCTTAGCAAATAATACAAGTAGATTAGTTGTGCATGCTGTGGCACCCTATAAGTGCAGGAGCACACACGTTGTGATCTCTTAGTTTTAAGTTTGAATATTTAAGTGTATCCTGTGTTGGGTGTCCTAAATAAATAAATAAATGTTTATATTATTCATTAAATAGCTTAGACATAAAGACCACGAGCTCCCGTGATGTTAATCGACGATGCGTAGATGGTATGAGACTAAACCTACAAGGCGGGATAAATCCCTCACTGGCTTAACTGAATTTCATGCCGGAACATAATGACGCGGTTCCAGTGGTAACTAGCCGCGGCCGAGGCCTACCACCAGTAGGTATAGCGAGTGGAAAAACCCGCACATTACTAATCGTCATTGTTACGGGACCGGGATTCGATCTCGGTGATCTAGAATTACATCTGCACCACATAATCCCTTGGATACCACCGACCACCGTTCAAATACAAAAAAATGTAGGTTTTGTCTGCTGCCATCTACGGCAGCATCGTCTTAGCATTACGCGAGATCCTGGTCAAATACTATACAAGTGAGATTTAGAAAACTTTTAATAAACAAGCTTTTATTATTATTATACCATCTAGCATCATAAAGTACTCGTCAAGACAAATCAAATGAGCGCAAACTCAAAGTACCATATACATGTTTCGATCAGTGAGGTTGCAATAGCCGCGGCGCGACTCCACGTTTCATAATCTCTATTGTTCTATAATGGAGTTTTGAAAATCCCTCCCGTGGCTACGGGGGCCTATTTATAATAGACTAATGGTGAACTTTATCACTGTAATTATGGCGCCTATCGCTAAAGCTTACGGAACAGGGAGCTAGAATAGGGACGGATTATACACAAAAGAGTGCCGTACAGTTTCTTAAAGACTATCACGAGAAATAAAGCTTTTTATAAAAAAAAGACGTGTGGCACTCGGAGACTGCCGCGGTAAAGCTATTGCATAGCATTTTTTATCAACTTCCATATATTTGTGCCGGTCGGAGTGGGGGGTGTTAGGTTTTTTCGTTACGGAATTTCTGGATTCGGTCCCCACGCTCAAGGCCCGCGATAGAAGCTATGCAATAGCTTAAAAAATAAACCGACGAAAACATTAAAAAGCAAAAAATAATAATAAAATGTTAAAGTATACCTAAGTAATTTTGAGTCGGCGCGGCGCCAAATAGGCAAGTAAGTAAATGTCGAGCAGTCACGAAGCGCCGACTCAAAACTACTTAGGTATACACTAACATTATAATTTAATTATTTTTTTGTTTTTCAGTGTTTTCTTCGGTTTAATTTTTGATAAAAAGCTTTATTTTACAATTTTTAATGCGTTTACTCTTGCAATCGGCGCCTGATAAAAAAATCATCCCTGTTTTTCTCCCCATAGTGTTCTAGAATACGAAAAGAATTGTCCTACCGTAAAGCCTTTACCCGTCTAATCGAGTGTAATATTATAAATATACTTTGTGTATGTGTGTGTGTTTAGTGTGCGTGTGTTTGTTACCACTTCACACCTAGACACCTGAATCGATTGAGCCGAAATTTTATCATAGATTTTCCATTCGCTGTACTGGTAGGCTTCGGTCGTGGTAAGTTACTACCCTCTGGACAATACCGTGTCGCCAAGCGGTCATTGTGACCGTGTTCCGGCATGATGTTCAGTGAAGCCAGGGAGGGATTTATCCCGCATTCTAGGTTTAGTCTGCTGCTATCTATGACCGCATCGTCGCTTAACATCACGCGACATCGTGGTCAAAGGCTTACCTATAATTAATTTTAAACCTAATTCGTGAAAATTAGCGTACAAAACGCAAAGATATTAGTTCTTCTTATTAATAAGTAATCAAGCTTGTTTTTATAAACAGTATTTCTGCAAATTATCTTGTTATTTACGGAATCATAAATAACTCTGTACTTATATGAAAAGATGGCAAAAAAAATATTACCCAAATATGATATCCTTTGTCTAGACAGTTTTCCACCCTTTCTCCCAAGTAATATAACCCTTTTGCCCTTTTAATCCATTACTTTATATTTTTAGCCATATCAGCCTAATGACAGGCCATTGTGTTCGCCCTGTCACTAATGCCTAGGTTACCTTAGAGCTTGTCTGCGACTTAAATAACCATTCATTCTTACAAGGACATATCCGATGTCGATCTTTGAGTATTAAACCACAAAAGGATACGACCCTTCTATAATACAGGGATCGGCCCAAAGTGCTACTTTTGCGTGGTATATTTCACGGGCAGCGGCCTGTCAAATGTATGGAAGATACGTATAAAGACTGAAAGCCGATGCGACGCACAAATGAACAACAAGAAAACAAATCAAAACCTGCCACGTTTGAAAGAATATGGCGCTAACCGGGCTACGCGCAATATAGGATTCCGTAGTACTGGCAATTTGAATATTAACGCCCTTAACTTTCAGCTACGATATCTTTAAATCTTACAAAGATATCTTAACCGCTATAGTTTTTCTGGAAGGTTCATGGTTAAAACCGTATTCGTAATTTTTTCAGTGTTTGAAAGCCAGTAGTTTTGATTATAATGGTGGAAGAAGGGTTATGTTTTTCGAGAATATGGATGTGCGTACATGTATTATGTCTTGCATGCTCTTCAGCATGGACGGCTCGATGGACTTTAGCTTGAGAGGTGTCGTTACATTCATATATTTACTGTGAGAGTGACACTGGGTATATCAAAATAGGAATTTAAAAACAAAATGGCACATTTTATTCACTTACAAATTACACAGTCGGTTTTTTTATATTAATATTTTTTTGTTGGGAGGCGTTTTTTACTTTAGACACTGACTCACACGCAGACCGCCTAATCGTGAGCGGTTTACATCGGAGTCTCGGACTCTACGGGCATCTTTACAATATGAAATAAAAAATACCAAGTTTCAAGGTTAAACCGATTTCGGAGGATTCCGTTGAAGACGAGGCGCACGTTTTACCTCATACTTATCTCGAGAGATCGATAATATCGCAAATTAGAAGGTAACTTCTCTGTGCTATCAATAGAGAATATCTCTATACCAAATTTCAGCTCAACCGGTCCACCCGTTTAGGCGTGAAAGAGTAACAAACATACATCCAGACATCCATACATTCTTACAAACTTTCACGTTTATAATGTAAGTAGGACTTATATAGGTGAGTGATCCTGTCCAAGTAACACATGGTGTTTTCTTGACAAATAGCTTGCAAATTAGACAAATATGGAAGTATTGGTTAATCTGACATTTTAAACATTTATATTTGAAACACATAACTAATTATAATTGCAGTCAATGGTGCGGGGCCGGGATTCGAACTCGGTGATTCAGAATTATATCTGCACCGCATAATCCCTTGGCCGCTACCGCTTTGAAATCATCTACATACTTATAGATTTTTTTTGGAAACGAGTAATAAAATCCACGGTGATTAAGTTCTATAAAGGTGGGTAGAACCTATAAGCAACCTTTAGGTACGAGTATGTTACCAAAGGGAGAGAAATTGCAACTCATAGTGCAACAGCGACTAATGAAATTGATGCTACACAGCAGAAGTACCGCGCGGCCGGCGGAACGGAATGTTTGGTAATAATGTTCGAATTCGTACGCACTGTCACACATAAAGCGGACGCGGGCAGGAACAAAGCGATGATCTCGACCGTTTTCCGGGTGATCCCGCGTTCTGGCGTCAGCCTAAAGAGTTCGAATTGCAATCCTGAGTGGCACTTGGAACTTGGCCCTAACGGTGCGAGCAGCGCCCTGTCAACGAATGATTGAACGTTAAAGCGATACCGTTCATTCGTGGAGTGGCAAATGAGATCCGTAGACAGTCTTATTTTCCTGTATCTATTTATTTATTGTACAAGTATATTTCTACATCAAATGAATAATTATTAAGTGATATGAATATAACATGGTGGGTCGTTGATCTGATATCATTTAACAATTCAGAAACACATAACATTATCAAGGTCAACAAAACAATAGCAAACCTAAATTATTGAATTCTGGAGTCTAAGTAAGTCTATCAATTCTTTAGTAAGTGCTTACTTAATGTAGGAAAGAACAAAAGATAAATTTCTAACAAATAATAAAGTAAAGATACGAATATAAAAAAAATAACAAATGTATTTAGTTTTGGTTTGACTTTCTAATTGTGAGATTGTTGATAACCTTTATAATGTTATCCTTAAACTTATTAAGTTTATTGTCAAAAATATCTTAATAAATTTCCATGTTCTGGGCTTCCTTAACTAATTGGTTATATTTCTTTACAAATTCTTGTGGTTGGGGCATTTTGACCGAGATTAGTTCTAGAAAAAGGTTACATATAGATGGAAAAGGTTACATGTATGTAAAGGTTAAATATAGATTTCCGAGGATAAAATATCTAAAGTCTAGAGGAAATATTATATCTTAAGCTTGACCAAGAACAAAATGGTCAATTTTACGAATTTATTCGTAATATTATGCGAGCAAGGGAGAGGCCTTGAAGATTGAACTTTCTTTCTAGCAGCAACGCCCGATCCAGCCCGCAAATCTCCAAAGGAGCACGAAGAATCTCCGAAGGAGCTTCAAACTATGCAGGACTTTGAAGCTAAATATGCCTTTGGTCGCGTGATCCTTGTACAAAATGCCGACAAAGAGTACTACGCGGCCAAGGTCCTTAAAACCAAGACGTATAAAAAGAGAGAAACGGCTCAGAATAAGTTTAATCCAATGAAAAGACACCGTCATCCGATACTGGTCGAACTGATTGATTCTGGGTACGCCGAGAAGGATGTTTATGTTTTCGTGATGGATTAGTAAGTATAAATCTTTTTAATTAAAGATGCGGTTCGCGCTATCGCCAAACTTGGGTCTGCTGGGTCGGAAAGTGTCGATTGACGCGCGGATTAAAATTTTGTGCATAAGGGTCATCACTCATCAGAGCCACCCGGCCATTTACAACTACGATGACCTCACTTTCCACGAGATATCTGACTTGGCCAAGGACTTCGTGGACCACCTTCTCCTCCTCAAGCCCAGAAACAGGATGACGGCAAGACGCTTTAGCCCACGCGTGGATTAGATAAGGCCCACCTCAAGGTAAATTATTAATCCCGCGTTCTAGGTTTATCCTGTTACCGCATTGCCGCTTAACATTGCGCAAGATCGTGGTCAAAGACTAACCTTAAATTTATAAAAAAAATCCAAAATCCAAAGTTACTTTTTTTTTTCATTTGTCCGTCTGATGATGATGATGAATATGCCATAACTTCATTCGTTCAAATTATGTTCAAAGTTTGTTCAGCTAAAGCTAAGTCCTATTGTGTTTTTACAAGCTTTTATTTAATTTCACCTGTCTGTTGTCTGTCTGTCTATCTGTAATCAAATTTGATCCACTTTCCGATTTCTGATTGAGCTGAAATTTGGCATGGATGTATAAATCGGATGACAATGTAATATTATTATGACATGGAGCTGATCTGATGATGGAGCAGGAAGGTGGCAGAAATAAGGACTTCGTAATTAAACGACGCAGCCCCATCGAGTTTGGGGTCATTTGATTCGTCTTGACGAGTACTTTGGTGCTAGATGGTAATAATAATAGAGCGTTTTTAAAAAGTTTTTTTTTAATTTCATTTGTTTAATGTAGGACCCACACACAGGTAGAGACAGCCTGCCTGATGGTGGACGGTCACCATCACCAGTTGTCAATTAACGGCAGTGGTGGTTGGTGATCGGTGTTGTGGTGTCGGTCAATCTAGGCGTATTGTGGTGGAGACATTTTCCTACGATTACTTGACGTAGCATTCTGTTGGTAAAAGATATTTGATGAAATTAGATTTTTGTTATGCGATGTGTTGCGGGCACGCCTTGTTTGCGCCTGCCTTTAATATCCATCTTGGGTCAAGTTGCATGGAGCGGGTTTTACGTGACTTTAAAGTTGACGCCAAACAGCTACGTGAGGAAATGCGGTCGCGATCTTTGATTTGTTCTGACAGCGTCCGCTGTAAGATATAAATTTTTTAACAGAATATTATCAGTGTTTCTCTTCTATATTATGCATGTTTTATACTTTTAAACCTACCCCTAGAACCTACCCTCGCATTGGAATGCAACCGCACGAGCTTGCATCACAAACGAACGGGTGAGTAAACGCTTTTAAAATAGGACCACGCTCACTATTTTAGGAATAGCAATGAGTTTGTGAGGATATCATACCGAGGGGTCTGAGGCGAATTAACTCAAGCGCCATTTCAGGCGATATTGAGTTATATTATATCGTTGTAATCAGCGATTTTTTCTCCGTACAACGATATATATAACTCAATATCGCCTGAAATGGCGCTTGAGTCAATTCGCCTCAGACCCCTCGACTATTTTATCGGGTTATTATTTTTATTTATTCTTGTGTGTGGATCCGCGCACACTTCGTAGACCAATTCGTAATTATTAGTGTTTCTTTGCATTTATGCATGTACTAGCTTGTGCTCGCGGCTTTGCCCGCGTGGTAAAATTCTTTCTTAGCGGAGGTCTATATCATAAAACCTATCTACATTCCAAATTTCAAGCGAATCCATTCAGCGGTTTCGGCTGTGAGTTGATAGATCAGTCAGTCAATCAGTCACTCTTTCCTTTTATATATTTAGACTAGCTTATGCTCGCGGCTTTGCCCGCGTGGCAAAATCCTTTCTTAGCGGATCTCTGCTCCTTAAAACATACCTGTATGCCAAATTTCAGCTTAATCCGTCAAGCGGTTTGGGCTGTGCGTTGATAGATCAGTCAGTCACTTTTTCCTTTTATATATTTAGATTATAGGTACAGTCAACTACAAAGAGATGTATCCATGTTAGTCTTATAAAATGAAGGAACTTTTAGTATGCAAAAATTATTTACCCTTACTTCGTGACATTTTCAGTATCCATCAAATCTTATACTATATTCGATTCATTTTAAATGCTATTATTATGTATCACCTAAGGAAAAGTAGTGGGATACATCATTGTTGCATATTAAACGAGTCGATGATAATATAAAGTTTGATTGCTACTAGAAATGTCACGAACCAAGGGTAGTTCATTGTGGCAAATGAAAGTTTACTTCATTTTGTAAGCCTAACATGGATACATCTCTTTGTAGTTGACTGTACATGAAAACCTTCCTCTTGAATCACTATATTATCTATTAAAGGAAAGAGCATCAAAATCCGTTGCGTAGTTTTACTGATCTAAGCATACATAGGGACAGACAGCGGGATGCGACTATGTTTTATACTATGTAGTGAAGGGTAACATATTGGCGGTCTTGTCACTAATAGCGATCAATTCTGGAAAAGTATATTAAATCTCTCTAAAAGTTTTTTTTAATAACAGCTTTGATGGTTCACATGTTCAAGCAAAAAACCCGCTCTCCACGCACGGTCAGTTAACTATAGCTTTAAGATAAAATTTATAATTAAATGCACTTTTTCCGAAGAGAGGGTGTCGTATGGGCGACATTAATTATTAATTAGTGAGTCACCATATTCTCCGTAAAAGTTATTATTATAGTGCCGATCAAAGGAAACAAAGTAAATTGATATCAAAGAGAATATTAAATTAACGCTGAATATGTTTATTTTTCACAGACCCAACAAAACCCTGTTACTTGTTCCCTCGTTTAATATTTTTTCCTTGTTAAAACTATTTTCCTGAAATATGTGAAATACGACGAATAAAAAATGTTTTTAATAAACTAATTACTTCTGGAATGGTTATTATAATAACGTTAACGAGACATGATTAAAATACGTTTAAGGAAGGATTTACGGGATTTAATTATGGGGAAGTGGGATAGTAAAATTTTTTTTAAGTAAATTAGTAAACCTATTTATTACATAATGAGAAAAAGTGCCTTTATAAAAGTAAGGGGCAACATCATAGCGACCAACAAACTAGTTATATACCAGGACGTAGCGAAAATGTTCCAATTTACAAGGGCATAGTTAAGCAAAAATGCACCCAAGGCGCCTAGTGGATGGGAACATTTTCCCTAAACTACGTTCTCTAGATCGGCCCAGCACATCTCCTAAATCCTAATGTAACGTATGTTAGTTCTTCACGCCTAAACGGGTGGACTGATTGAGCTGAAATTTGGTATAGAGATGGCTTAGACCCTGGAATAACACATAGGCTAGGCGCAGCTATATAGTTATATATAGTTCAGTCTACCATTAACTAAAAAGTAATTTGTTGACCTCAAAGTACAAACCTCTTTCCGCGGTCCTTTAATGTTGTAACGCAGCAAAGGTCTATGGCTCCCATAGAATTATGTATCGAGAAACAATCCCGAGCAAGACAGAAAATAATCTCTCACGGATTTATAACGAGACAGAAAAGGATAGCGAATCTATTTTTAGATACTGTGACCGTTTCTAGTTGACTAGTTTGTATGAATTAAAAAAAAGTCTTAGCTAACGCCTCATAAATTTGATTTTTGACACGCGTTTTAGCAATATATTTTTATCTACGTATATGATAGATCTATGATGGGTCCTGTCGACCTGTCAATCGAAATTATCCGTCATGTAAGCAAGGGAACCGCTATTCCGTAACAAAGATGTCATATAAAAACACAAGAATCATTCCCAACATGGAGATATGGTTGGGTATGAAAAGGACGATTCGATGAGTGCCCAACAGAAACTAATCGCGGGCTGCGTGTCCGGTGTGATAACACGATTTATAACACAGCCTATGGACGTCATCAAGCTGAGGAGTCAGCTGCAGAAGAGAAGATTTGGCGACTGTCAGAGTCAATGGTTCATGTTCAGCAGGCAGATACTGAGGGAAGAAGGAATCACTGCTTTCTGGCACGGTCACAATCTTGGACAGGTATGAAGAATCTTCTTCTTCCCTTATCCCACTAAGTGGGGGCACAACACGACTTCCTCCTCCATTCTACTCCATCTCTATATCTTTCATATCTTCATTCACTACTCTAGGACGCATATATCTTCTTTCACACATTTCATTTCATTCCAAACCTGTTTTTTTTGTTTATTTATTAAAGGTTACCCTTTGACCATGATTTCGCGTGATGTTAAACGACGTTGCGGCCGTTTATTGTAGCAGATTAAAACTACAGCCGCTACAGTGCAGTTGCCTTAGTGTGATTTCACCTTAAATGTAATTTTCATTGCATATTCTTAGGTATATTCAATTTTGGCGGTGAGCAGTCAGTTCTATGTATACGAGTTAGCAACTAAATACGTGACAAGTGCACCTGTCGGCAGCCATGTTAAGTGAGTATGAATGTTATTAAACCTCTGAGCAATGCCTATAAGTTTCTTGCCCGTTCTTCTCATAGAGGTGTAGTTCGAGTGGTAGGGTTTTAAAATAGACAGACCTAAATAATTGTAAAAATGACATACAAAAAATGCTCCATTGTAGCCATGTATGGTTTTTTATATTAGAGATTTTTATCTGTCTTACGCCTTTGTCCCTGTTTACATACATACATCTTTGTATTTTTTCCATTAATTTAGTTTATTTATTTATTTCAGTTTGATAAGTTCGGTACATACGAATAGGTCCAACCATGTTACCACACCTTGTACAAGTGAATTAAATTAAAAATTTAAAAAACCCCCAACGCAATACGTATTTCACCATTTTTTGTATGGCGGCCATCTTGGATTTTAAATTTTATATAGTGGACTGTAATCTACTCGTTAAGCCCTTTCATTTGATACCCATATTGAGGGGGTCGTGGAAGAAAAAAGTAATCCGCCATTTTGTAGCGGCGGCCATCTTGGACCAATTTCCTCCAAACATAGCTAAGAACACTCTCGACTAACTCTACTTTCAAACAAAAAAAACAAAATCAAAATCCGTTCATCCGTTTGGGAGCTACGATGCCACAGACAGACACATACACACACACACACACACACACACACACACACACACACAGACAGACAGACAGACAGACAGACACGTCAAACTTATAACACCCCGTCGTTTTTGCGTCGGGGGTTAAAAATACAGCCGCGACGCATAAAATACGCAGATGCAATTTACAATGTCAGACATATAGGTCAAGGTGTGAAATCTAGGACACTAGTCGATCTAGGTCACACCTTGGCCTGTATAGTCCTTGGTTACATGCGAAATATCTCTGCTGTAACTTTCCTGTAAACTGTGTTTTTTTTTTTAATATAATATCTTGTCTAGCAAGCCTTATGAACTGATTTTAATTTCATTTCTATTAATATTTTTTACAATTTCACTTTACTTTCACTACAGACATTTCAGTTTAGTTTTTTCACTTAACGATGATGCGGTCGAAGATGGGGGCAGACTAAACCTAGAAGGCGGGATAAATACCACCCGTGAAGCCTGTTCACTGAACATCACGCCGAAATACGGTCGTAATGACCGCTTGGCGACACAGTTTTGTCCAGTTTTGTCCAGTGGGTGGTAACTAGCCACGGCCGAAGCCACTATAATACTTTTCTAACATTTATAATATACCATCATTATCTCAGAAAGAATGATTGCAAAGTTTTAACTATATGAAAATACCGACTCAACTCACGGATATAAAGGTAAAGGCTAGTTGAGAAGGCAGCGTCGTGTCCTCGAGGCGTGAGTGATGAAGGAAATCGTAATTGTCTGAAGCCCAGGATCGAGTCAAGCTACCACTTTTATATCAGAGTTTAGTCAGTATTTTTACAAAGTTAATATAGGTATAAATAATGCTCACGTTACTTTTCAAAATCGTATAGTTGATTGCTAAGTGTTTTCAGACAGGCGCTTGTGTTTTTAAGTGGCATTGTAGCGGGTTGTGTGAGCACCGCCCTGGTCATCCCCATCGAGGTCGTCAGGGTCCGTCAGATGGTCGTCAGGGACCAGTACAAGGGGCTGCTCAGAGGGGCCCACGAGGTCTACCGGACTGGGGGCCTGCTGGCCTTTTACGAGGGCCTTAGTGCGGCTCTGCTTCAGGTATTCAAGACTTTTGTAATTAAACCGCACTCACACAGATCCGCTTTTATTCCATTTTAACATACTTTAATATCAATTCTTTATTATTGGAATTGAAAGATATTTCAATTTCAGGACAATCCTTATAAACGTACACAATGTTTCAATACAGTTATTTATGTTTTAGAATTTCCCCAAATTTATTGATCAAATTTTACACAAACTTTCAGCTTTTCACCGCTCTCTTGCCATTAGACCTAGATGAGCGATTTGTACTCTACAAATGGAAAAAAGCAAATCCAAAACAGACGATGTTTTTCCCAGATGGGTCCACAAGTGGGCATATCGTTCTGCGTGTTCGGCTTCGTCCAGCCGCTCCTACTCAAGGCTCTCGAAACCTGTGAAGGCAAGGAGTGCCAGGACCAAAAGACCAAGCCTGAGAGCCTCCTGCTTGCCAGCACCGTCGCCGGTTCACTGGCCGGCTTCACTTCCAAAACCATCACTTATCCTTTCGACCTCGCCAAGAGGAGATTACAAATTGGTGTGAGCGAATTTTCTATTTATTAATACATATGTACATACGCCTGGTTATCGTTGGGGTAGGCTGGGACTATATTTACAGTGGACGAGTGCTTTGGCGTACCTGCTGCACCAGCATTATGGCGTTCCTCAGGAGCCCAGGTTTTTATTGGGTATCCCCACCGCACCCATACTCGGCGTTGGAGTCCCACATACCCACATACATATGCGTAGGGTGACAATACGTAACGAATTTTTCCGGGGTCAAAAATGGGAAAGACTATTTCTCTCCACTTGGTACGATCCCTACACACCTCCGTCGCTTCTTTTTGATCTTGTCGACATACCTTATTAGTCATAATAGTAGTGGTATGCACTAAATAAGCGTGGGCTTTTCACTTCACTCATTAAAATCAAAGGTAATTTAGCATCCTGTGCTTAATTGCATGCGCACATAACCTTTATTGCATAAGCAAAATCACGGGAAGCGTTACACAAAACTAGGAAGCAATGGTCGAGGCTGTCTAGACAATATGTAATTTATCTCACTAATGTATGGACTTACTGTTGTACAGTCGAGTACATAATTATCCGCGCAGCTCTGAGTTACTTTGTTCCTTGAATCTAACTCATAATTTCGAATTATTTGCGTGCTTATCGCTGTATATACGATAGATGTGTCCTAAAAAAGTTGCTTCCTAAGACAAATATATATATTAATATTTTTTTGCCTTTTGTGTTAAAGAACTTTTAGACTTATTTTAAATTGGAATATTATAATAAACGACAACTTAATCTGAACAACATAAATGTAAAATTAGTTATATATGTAAACAAACAATTTTGTTGTTATTTCTTTAAGAATATAGTTTTTCACTTGTATTTTAGTCAAATAGCGAATAGACCTGGGACAGATAATACTACTATAATATGTATACTCTATCTATCAATAGGTAAACTCGTTGAACATATTACTGTTATGTAAATCCTACTGTTAAATTGTGGGCTCCCTCGGCAAGGGCCCAGCCTAGTGAGGGAGTCACAGATTCTTACACATATAACTCTAGAAATATAATACATAGTGCTAATGTTTCTGTATTGCATGTTCTTTAGCTAAATAAAAAAAAAATTCAATAATATAATATACGACACACACGCACTTTTGGACATATTTCAGAATTAATTAATCTTACCTGTCTCTAACATAATGTTTTTTATCTAAATGCTTGTAAGTAAGAACACGAGCAAGACGCTCTCATGGTGGTAAGAGATAACGCTGCCCATAATCAGTACAGTGCACCCAGGACTTCAGAATGATGTAAAATTCTAGGTGCAATGCACCAACGCTTCTTACTGTGCTAGTATATTATGAATGCGAGCGTACCTACGTACGAGTATAGGCCACTACTAGTCATCCCAAGTCTGCTTTCTACCGGCTTATGTAACTCTTGATTAGACTCCTGCAAGCTTGACCATGCTTTACTAAGCTCTCTTTACCTAACCTCACACACACAAAAAGCAAGGGATCGCAGCCATGATACGGGACGGAAAGGAGTTTGGAGATTTGTGGCATATCTACTAATCCGCCGTTTTGTTTTTTTTTTTTTTAAATCGCGGCCGATATCTTACGTCTAACCCAAAATAATATTCCGACACCCACACTCATAAAGTGTCAGGTTCAGCAGTTATTAAGAGTTTACTTCATACAATGGTCTCTAAATTTAAACCCCGCTATTTTAAAAAATGGAAGGCACGTGCTCTTTGATCAACTTTGACGCTTAATAACTCCAAAATCTGGCACTTTATAAGGGTAGGTGTCGAAATATTTTTTGTTGCATTTGATGTCAGCGATCGACACAGTAAGTATGCCACGCTCCATACAAAAATCTTCAAAGCCTTGCAGGATTTCTTTACATACAAACATCGGGACAATAAAGAAAAGTTTGTAAAAAATAAACGTCAACGTTTAGAATAAACAAGCAACTAAAATTGCATAAACGAGGTAGATGCGCCACGTAAACTTGCTTATAAAACTTACACCGGATGCGAAGCTTCCGCTACCATCCACCAATTAGTGTGAAAACACGGGGAGTACTTAGTACCTATGATAGAGGACTCAAACATAGAGTGCGCATTAACGGAGGTGTGCTGTCATCGACGATACGCATACATGCTGCATAATCTTAGAAAAAACATCAAGAACTGAAATCTGTCAGTGTAACTTTTTGAGTAAATGAAATGCACATTATATTTATACTTACATTATTCCCAAGAGTTACAGATCTAGAGGTACATTTTGTTGTCCTGCTCAGAATCTCAGTTTTATTTTTGGACCTAATTCACTTTTCTATGAACTGGGTCATACTGACATACAAATTTGACCTTTATTACCTTGTCAAGTATTTTATTTATGTCCCTTTCGGCTGTGGCATAAAGCCATACCCCTGTGCAAATGTTTTTGAACCAAAGAATTTCAATTTGGAAACAGCCAATCAAAACTAGCCAACCGCTGCCCCCGCTATGTTTTGGCGATTTTATTTTTTTTAGAGAAAATCACGTAAGCGGGGTCTTTATTGGTTTTCTTAACTATGGTATCTATTTATTAGAAATACGCCTGAGGCACTCCTAGTGTTATTTTAGGCTAGGGTTACCACACCAATAATTGCGCTGCCCACTTTGGTCTTGCGTCGGTCCAGTCTGGTATAATAAAGCTCTAAGTGAATTTTAAAATACCCTGAAGTTAGTTTTGATTTTAGTGACAAGTTTGCCACCCCTATGTTTCCCTTTTTGCAATGCATGATTTAAGGTTTAAAGATCTTTATTATCAACAAAGGCTATTCGCCATTTACGTGATAACATAATTTATGTAGTAAGTAGTATTAATACAATCCCATCAAAAACATAAATGTGAAAAGAGAGCCAAGTTCAATATTACGATGTATGTACTCATAGTTACCTATGATTTGGTAGTTGACTTCATCGACAAAAGAAGTGAGATCTAAATGGGTGCCAAGTTCAATGGTCAGTCCTGAAAAATATTTACAACAACATAAAATATTTTATTACAACTTAAAAGATTATTTCTTCTTATCACTTAGAATTAGTATTATTTTGAAGCCTAAAGACTGACTTATTCTGCAAGAATGTACCGCGTTAATTGTTTTTTAAATACGGGAAATGATTTAACATTTTTTTATATTTGAGGGTATTTTGTTGTAAAGTTGCGCTCCTTCAATTGTAAGCATTGTTTTGCCATAATTAGTTCTACGTTTGGGTATAACTAGATAGCTGGCGCGCCTATTATAATTATTTATACGGTGAACACACTTTAATCTTTTGCGATTTGAATTTGTTATACCTAATGTATATGGGTAAATCCTGAGATCGGGCGTATTTAAGTGATTTCCGTGGCAGATTTTAAATCAAAGTATTATTGCATTTTACATGTAAAACATCAAATTTCCCATAATTATAATTACATCAATCAAATAGGCATCATTATAACTTGTTTTGTTCAGAAGATATTTAAATTTAAACTTTTGGTGCCACGGGAATCAATAAAGTGTGGCATGGGAATCAAAATTAAAACTATTTTGTTTGAATTCTATGTTATTATTTAAATATTGACCTCTACATACTAATCATATAAAATAGAAATGATTAAAAACGGTGATCCAAACAGATATACACCAAACATAAAGTATTAAAAAGGTCTATATTGGCTCTCTATATAATAATCATGTAAACTAAATAAAATCAACGTATTGCAGTCTTAAACAATGTAAAAATATTACAGTCACAGTCACTGACAGGATTCACTCCAGAAGCTGTCATCAGATTGTACATTTATCATTAGTTAGGTTAATCTGGACTGAAAGTTGCAGTCAGCCCATAGTTTCGTTTTATTTTTTCATCATACATCATCTCAGCCATAAGACGTCTACTGCTGAACATAAACCTCCCCTTTAGACCTCCATATTTAACACTGGTGTTGAAAGCGACCTGCTTCAAGCGTCTTTCAGCGACCTAAATAAGGTCGTCTGCCACACTTGTGAGTAGACGTTCTACGCTGCGTTTGCTTGCCTGTAGTAGCCACTTGAACACTTTTCGACCCCATCAGCCATTCGCTCTACGTGCTATGTGGCCTGCCCATTACCACTTCAGCTTCCTGATCCGCGGAGATATGTCAGTGACTTTGGTTCATCTCCTCATTCCTGATTCGATCACGTAGAGAAACCCCGAGTATAGCCCTCTCCATAGCTCGCTGAGCGACTTTTTAATGTGGTCTGTCTACTATAGTACAATATAAAAAAATCTGATGTATACAATATAAAAAAAATATCTGAAATAATGGAATATACAAATATAAACTGTCAAAATCACTTCCATACCTGCGGCTTCGCTGTAGTTGGGTAAAAAGTGAAAGAATGCGCAAGAAAACTCAGAGGAAAATTGATCACCGTGGTAAAATACCATGAGAATCAATACCATGTAAATCAAAATTGTATAGTTTTTTGTCAATATTTTTAAATACCATAATTATAGACCAAAATTAATAAAATATATGATAAACAATACCCTTTTACTAACTGCACACCCTAGTCAAAAAACCGTAATGGATAAAAAAATATTTTTAAACATGGAAAAGGTAATCAATGATCTAGTGAACCAAAACCACGGTAATCAATTTCTCACCTTCGTAAATCCAGTTTATAACAACGAGAGGAGGAGCCTCTCTTCACTATGTTTAGAGCGCAATCGAAGTTAGCCAATAGCGTGCGTACAAGCTTCTAAGTATTGTGGTTTGTGAAATGTGGGTAGTTATGTCGCGCGCCATGGGAATCACTTTTTGTCCGGGGACAAACCTAAATTTGTTATTTTTTCTAAAACTACGCTGAGTACAGCCTTCGCGTATTTTTTTGATCATATAACAGTTCACCCTTTACAGCTTTGATCACAGGAATTAATTAAATTCCTTTTATAAATTAGTGTAAAAAATATATTTAGTTCCGAAAATGTGTAAGGGACAGCCCACGGTAATCAAATTTCAGGGCTTTTACATTTTTTTTTAGATACTTGCAGCTAAATACAACCTGATGTCTATCATGCATTAAGTAGATTGAACCTTAGACTAACAGGAAAAAAATACCTTTGGGTAGAATTTTTATGTTACGGGTAGTTTATTCCCCCAGACACGTAAAATTTTGACTCTCAGGAATCACCCATATGTTGTCTTATTTGTTATTATGTTTTTGTAAAACTAACATTAAAATATGTACCTCCGCGATATGTCCCTATTAATAAAATTAACATGGTGTACACAGTACCTATTTCTCTATTAACCCATTAGAGGTCACCGTTTCCAAGCGAGTACATGTATATTTCGAAGTGTTCATCAATAATTTCGCGAAGTTAACGTAAATAATTGTAATGATTGACTTCATCACAACCCCTGCCTTGTATATTGACCAAAAACTGTCGGTTAGTGCGGCTGTGTTGGTAGCCGTATAAGCACTGGTGAATGAAAGTGTTGTGAGGCGAAAAATGCTGACCCGCAGGAAACGGTGTGCGAGTATTGCTCGTACATGTATATTTTTTTGAAGTTTTAGTCAATTGAAGTTGGGACATCGAAACGCTGCGAAAACAAGCAATTTATTTTTAAATTTTTTTCGAGCAATTATACACAAAAGTTTTTTTTTTCATTTCGATATTACAACATACATGTCAGAGTATAATGTAAAGAACAATGCTGTGAATTATTTACAACCCTTCATGTTTCGCCCCTACAAGTTTGCACCTCTGTAACATCATGAAAAAGGTGTTTTTTGTCATTTTCTTGGATTTTGTATCTTACAGCTTATATTTCTACAAGATAATAAGGAAATTTTAAAAATTATATCAGCCGCTTCAGTTTGACCTCTAATGGGTTAATATACCTACCTCTATTTACCTTAGTACACAATTAGTAGTATTAAACAACATTCCATGTAAAATATCCGCCCTAACAAAACCCAAAAGACTTTTTATAAAATTATCTATGTCGGGTCTACAGCCTACAGGATGTTGACAGGGTCAATTTTTTTTTTATATAATATTAGTCCATAATTTAAATAATTAATTAAAATTATTAGACTTGTATTTTTTGGTTTGTGAATAAAATAAAAAATAGTTGAGATGTAACGCTTATATGTTTTTGGGTGGGGCCGTGCTACGTCACTATCCAGTAAAATATGTAGCCAAGTTTGACCAGTGACATCACGACTACAACTTTAGTGCGTTGTAACGTTTTTTTATCAAATTTACAAATAAAAAAATACGTGTCCAATATTTTAATAGGTACACCTACCTATTCTGCAAGATAGAGATGGACAAACTTTTTTTTTAGTTTTCATCCCTATTAGAGCTTAACACTCAGGTTATTCTGGAAATAAATAATTCCACAAAACTAGGTGTGGGCGGCGGTTATGAGAAAATCTTTTGTTTCTACTAATCTACTAATGTATTGCTATGACAAACGGGATTTTTCCGCGAATATTTTATTTTCGCTTCTACTAATGGACCCTAAGGGTCTAATTAACTAATTGATATTGTATTAGACAAATAACTTTATTTAGCTTTTCGCGAAAAAACAATGTTTGTTATTGGGAATTCGGAAAAACAAGCTCGTGTTTTCTTTTTGTCTGTATTTAGAAAAGAAGATATTGATATTGACAAGATTTTTTTTGTTTTTTACGAAAAGGTATCAATTTCTTTTTGGAAATGTACCAGAATTATCTTCAGTAATGCCAGGTAGTGATTTATCCCGTCTTCTAAGCTTAGTTTGCTACCACCTGTGGCCGCATCATCTTTTAAGGGTCATATTTTATATCAGTGCGCGATCTCCCGTTCGCACTTAATAAGATCAATTTTGATAGATACATTTATAGAATTTACTTTTTGAAAATGTGTCGTGCGGGTGAGAGGTTCGTCCGCCGATATAAGATCCTTTACATCAAGCGATATCGTGATTAAAGTCTACATATATACATATAATCACGCCTGGTTCCCGTTAGGGTAGGCAGAGACAATTTCCCTCCACTTAGTACGATCCTGCTACACCTCTTTCGCTTCCTCAACTTTAAAACCCCTGCCAGACTGTTGTAAACATGGCTGTCCGCAAAGGTGACTTTGGTTGTTTGCTGCAAAGTGGACGCTTGTTCTAAACAAAATATGCTTTGGCCTTGGTTTGGTTGTAAACCACGCCGCGCGTGAATCGCCGACGCATTTGACTGCCGCCGCTCGAATGCGTTTGCGCGGTTGGGAACGTGTCTACACTGCGTGCGGCAATTAACCCACAGCGCGTTGACAACCAACTAAGGTGACCTTTGCGGAGAACCGTGTTTATTACTGTCTGGCAGAGGTTTAAAGTCAAAACCTATAATTATTAAAAAATAATAGGTATATCTTTATTCTCTCGCAGAGTCACCAAGAAAGCGACAAGCACCATCCACCCAGTACATCACGAGACCTAGTAAAATGCACGCACCTCATGGATTGTCTATTACAAACGTGTAAGAAGGAAGGTGTCAGGGGTCTCTTCCGAGGGTGGAGAGTCACCGTCTGGAAGGCTCAGGTCACCAGCATCGTGGCTTTCACCACGTATGAACTTATGTGTCATGCCTTCAGGGAATCGCAGAGAAAAGGCGCGCAGAAAAGATAATGTTAACCTAAATTTTCTTATTGTAAGGCAAGTGTTATAATTCTGAATCTGTTCAAATATTTATAATTGTTGTATGAGTAATATTTGTAATTTTCTTTATAACACTAATTTGTTGTACGTGAAAACTGTTTTTAATAAAAAGTGGTTTTTAAATTCTGTATTCATTTTATAGATAGACTATTTAATCTACTTTATTATATTAAACAACTATCTTTAAAAGTATATTCAGTTTGCTATATTGAGCTTTACCGAGAACATTTTCAAAAAGTTGATTCTATTTACATTTCAAAAATCGACAGGTTGTGGTAGCGATAGAGTCGCATGTACGAGTTTGTATCATATATGAACCAAATTTTATATGGAAAGCAATATATAATATATTTCTTTTATTAATAAAAGGTAAAAGATTAAAAGATATATCTCTACATTTTCCATTTTTTGCAAAATAAAAAAATCAAGCGGTAAGGAGTTAACTATGAATTATAAACGTTAACCTAAATCATACTTACTAAGTATTTTTACATTATATTTATAGGCATAGACTGCATTTAATGAGCTTGTGGTTTTAAAATATGTAGGTGTCTTACATTTAGTATGGTTATAAACACATTATACAGTGTTGTGTCGACACAATACACACCATAATAATGTAATTCTAACTTACTAAGTGTATGAAACTACCTCTAATAATATGATTTTTACACCACTTCGTACGCATTATTGAATTCTGAAGTGGTAAAGTTTTTGAGGTATTTTAACTTTGTCACGTAATTCACTAGCAAGTTACACGAAATTTTAAGAATCTTTTAACTTTTGGGTTCTATGTCTCTATGAACATTATAGTTTATGCGCGATAGCCAATAGGCTCTTTAGTCTCTGATATGTCACAACCATAGCCAAGAAAACTAAAATAAGTCTATGGTCACGACACATCACACAAGTGTGACTCTACTTTTAAAATTAGATAGGATTTTAAACCGCAAAGCAATAAAAATACAATTTTATAAACACACCTTTTATTTTCTTTGGTTATTACTAACAGATATGGTAACTCAGAATTACTGCTTACAAATAAGTAAAAAACTGTATGGAACTGTACATCAAGAGTCGATAACAATGACTGTCGATATTATCCCATTGATTTGTAATTTTTGCATTTTATTAACTCGTCCGGTGTTAAGCGAAACGGAAAACGGATGACTTCAACAGCTTAATGCCCGCTTAACTTAACAATGTTTTCTTCACCTTGATCATGTTTTATGGCAAATTTTCATTTCGACTTGAAAACAACAGTTTTTGAAAATAATCTCATTAATAAGACAATCGTTCGCCCTCATGACTAATGACAATTTTTCAAAGTAAACCTCAAGTAACTTTGAAAAATTAGGTATAAGACCCTTACAATTGACTTATTAAATTTTACCCGTTAAAATTATCCAAAATCTTGTGCAAATACTAATAATACTGTCTTAGTGAAGATATTTTCAACAACTGCACTAAAAGAGAATTCAAGCGAATTAACATCTTCAAACCTCGCAAGAAAGCTTTACGCAAAAATTACAAGTTTAAGGAATGTACAATACATATTTACAAAGGTCAGCTCATATTAAAAACGTAGCTAAAAAGTCCTTTACAACGCCGGCTACAGACAATATTGATTTTAGATTGTAGCGCATATTTTAATTAGGGCTCCTGCAATTAATATACCCTTTGGTCAGTGGGGAGGCGCCCTACGCCCTTGTTAGGGAGAGATGATATTGAATTTACAGTCTGTATTTACATCAATGTCTGTGGTGGCGCTAGCTGGTATGAACCAGGCTATTTAACAATGGATTGTGAAATTAGTTCCATTTTTTTCGCGTTTTAACGATCGTAGTCGGTGTATTGATGACGCCGTGCGTTTTTACTAACAAGTAGTAAGTACATTTTGTTTGTACTGCGATACTTCAGAGGGAAAAAATCGCTTTGCAATATTCAGATACATTTGTAATAAAGCTGTATTCCCTGGGGTTGTAATAGCGGTCAGTCTGTTAGACATCTTGTACTGTACAGCAATGTAGAGATGATGATGTGTGAACTTAGTTCTACCTGTGGACGAGAGCAAATATTGTTAGACATTATACAATAATAAGTAGTTAGTAGCATAAAATTTCTAGATAAAATAGGTATACTATTGCAATTGAATGTTGATTCAAATGTGAAAAGATGAATTGAATCAACTTCATGAATCATAGTCAACACAAGGGGCCACTTAGGCTGTAACACTTAGGCCTGTAGGTCTAAGAAGCGCAAGATGACAAGCTTTATATAAAGTTTTACGTCAAAATAATCTTGAATGTAACTTGGCTTTTAACACAGGGACACAATCTATATCTAAACATTATATTGACATGTCTTGTGAGATCTGTATAATATATTATCTTCTTGCTCATCTTAACCCAGCTGGGAATTTCTGTAATATACTGTAACAAGTGTATTGTCACACATTTTTCACAATTTACTATGAACAAATGTAAAATTTTAAAAGGTAAAAATGAAATAGGTGGCGCTAAGAGCAGGCTCCGCTGTTAACAGCGTTAACGCAAGGATAATGCGGTTAACGCCGGATATTCAATACACACGATATTTTTTAGCTGGTACCCTTTTGCCGCAAACATTTCAAATTATTTTCTGTTTATGTCGAAAATGTATGTCTTGTGTGCAAATAAATCTACTTCTTTTTTCTCAGAAAGTGAAAATGACATTTCAATAAATCGTACATCTAAAGAATCTTAGAAGCGCTCAAGTTTAAAAGTTAAAATAATAATTTTAAAGAACTAACTGTCATACTTTAAAGTACCTACTGGTATATAATATAAGATAGTTAATAAGAAATTGTATAATTTTGAAATTGTAAGCAAAGAGAGTTTAATTACTATACTTAGTTGAAAAGTTTACTGCTTTTGTTTTTATGTTCTTTTTTGTTATAGAGGTATTCAAGTAATTATAAAATAATTGCGGAGTCTTAGAAATAGAGTCCCGTTACCCTTTGAGTACGAAACCTTAAAAAAAGATACAAAAAATCAACATACCTTAACTAAAAGTAACATTATATAAGAGAATCAGTTCCAGCCATGTGACAGCGACTCGCTCTGCCATCCGTGGTGCTCTTCGTGGTGTTCGTGCACGGGCACGAAGATCTTCTTCTCGACCTCTATGTGCTTGACCACCGGGACGTGGACGTGCTTCACCACTGGGAAGGGCACGTGCTTGATGACGGGCACTTCCTTGATAACCTCGACCTCTTTGACGACCGGGACATGGACGGGCACGTGGATCTTCTTAACGTGGTGGTGATGGATGTTGTGGACCTTGTAGGGCACGTGGATGGTCACGTGTTTTTTGCTGTGGAAGATATCCATTATTAGTGATAAGTTAGGATACAAAAACTACGAAAACGTCGATAGTTCTGGTAGGTTTTACCCGCTGTACAATAGCGTATGTGTTATTCCAGGTTCTAAGCTACAAATCAAATTTAATCAATCAGTTTAAGCGGGTGGATCGTTGGGTGGAGACGTGAAAGAGTAACAATGATCCAAACTTAAGCATTTATAATATTAGTGAGATTTAACTATAACTATTTATTGAAACATAATAAACTTAAGACAAAACATAACAAGACATATAAAGATGTCACAATTAGCGGATCTATCGCTTAATGAAATCCCTTCTAGCCTAGCGCAAGCGAAAAGGGTTAGGTAATCAAATTTTATAGAAAAAAATAAGCAAACACATAGTATACGTGTGTATAGGTATATAGTATATAGATGTGAATTATGTCCTCAATATTATTCAATTTAAATATTTATTTGGTGAAAGTCAATTAAAATTAATTAACAAATTATTAATTAGTACAATCAACCAGATTAACTGGTGTCCAAAATATTATCATATAAAAAGAATATATTTCGTTTCTAAAATGCTTATTGAAGCCTGCAGACCGCAGACTGAAATCTATTATAGTATATTTGTGCAAGCAGAATTCTGTACCGATTTATTTTATGTAGCAGTTCTGAATTGGTATTAGCTCTCGAGACCTCTAGTGGATACGATACGTCCAATCAAGAATTTGAACTGTTATTTGCGAATATACGAGCTTACGTCCAGCCTGGGGTTAGCAGCTTTGGTTACAAATTTGTTCTTGCTTAGATTTCAGAGAGTTTACATCGCATGTACATACATAGATACATATTATGTATGTTTGTCCTCGAATTTCTCCATAACTACTGGTTGGATTTTACGATAACTGTGGTTCCATTTTACATTATAATAATAATAATTGGGGTTTATACTCCAACAGAACAGGTTACCCTACTTACACTGTCAGAGTCAAATCACAATTTATAGGTTGTGTGGCTAACCTATTTGTTGCAGTTTAAGGTCACCGAGATGACTACAGAGCCTGCAATAACCCAGAAGTAGCGCCTGTAGTTCTAGATATAAATACTATTATTAATCATAGGTAGCCATTTAGAAAAGTAGCACTTTCGCTTTACTAAAGAATAATAATTTGTTTATTCATTTGAAATTTTATTTCTAAAAGCTCATCTTAAAATGTCCTATGCAAGCTTCTCTCGGTTCCAACAACATATCGAATTGAAGATCTCCCTTTTCAAAGTCAGTTAAAAGCGGCTCAAGATCAATGAGAAGTAAATGACCTTTAATAAATGACAGCGGCCAGGCTTGTTTGGTATAATGACAAGTAATTCCAGTATCCATTACTTTCTATGTACAAGAAACCGACAGACAAACATTATTGCTATGTGGATAAAAAAAGCTTAAATGTATCCGTATTTATATAAAATAGTGAAAGATCCGCATACTGTCGGTCTTTACTTAGTTTCTGATACGAGAAATATTGGATTTGTTGTCGTAGAAATACATGAATAACAAAGCATGAATATAATGTTGTAATTTTATGCGTAAAAGAAGATTAAATAGTAATTTGGATTTAAATAAAAATAATTAATTCAGAAAATGTAAACAAAAATATTTAAACCAGCTTCGAAATAGTGGAACACTTTTGCGAGATATTTTATACTGTGTAATATTACTATTTAATGAGACGCTTTTTTTATAAATTAATTATTTATGTATAAAAAAATTTACTCCGTATCATATCAATGACACTGCGTGTGATCACTTGCTTGTGAAGAATTCTAATCACTAGCGTTTTCATCCATCAGAACTGAGCAAGGTCAAGCGCGTCCGTGATTGCAGACTGCACAATCAAGCGCTGTCCAGCGTACAAATAGCTCACTTTCTCCGTGATATGGGGAAATGATTTCCACGTAAAATGCGATCATCTGTTACATAAGGGAGTAATTGGGTTGGCACGGTTGCGAAACACCATACAATGGTCAGCGAGAAAGATAACTCAAAATATCAATGGGTACCTTATGTGTACCAAATGTTTAACTGCAACGGAAAGTGACACTATGAGAATACGAAACATGGCCCCGTTTTTGACCTTTCATGTTAAATTTTAGTATTATTTTTTGGGTCTATTATGAAAATCTTCATTTATTTTGTAGCTTAATATATGTTTTATCCACCTATCCATAATTCATGTCTCTTTATTTAACCGTTTAGGAAATATAATCGTGTGACCATCAAATTTGAGCTAAAATGAGAATGAGCCACACACGACGTTAAATACATTCATATATTATGATGATATCGAATTGATAACTACCTTTTCGAAGTCAGTAAAAGGTGAAACAAAACACCAGATACTATGACATTATACTTAGTCTAGATATTATTTAACAAATACTAATGCCTACCTATAATAGTGATTGGTTTAAACAATATAATTAGTGTAATTCTGTTGCATATGAACCCCAATTAACATGAATTTAATGATATTATAATTACGCATAGATTTACTATCCAAAAGATGTGACAAATGATTTGGTTCGCAAAAATGTATGCCAATATGTAATAGCCGAAACATCAGTGTAGACTTCAAAACATTGACCTCATTACAAACAAATAGGTTTCGTTTTAGAAATGGACAGACATTATCCATATTATTTTTTAAGCTCTAAAAGGCTAGTTTATATTTTTCTAATTTACCTATATTAAGAATTTATCTATGTAAAGACTTTTAATTTAAAAAAAATCATGTCACAAATAAATAATAATAGAAATTTGTAAAAATTGACTTAATATTTGCAAATATTTTAAATTTGCAAAATCAATTTTCATTAATAAGAATCTCTCTTACTTATAGTGTAATCGAAGCCTTGATTAAGCACTCTATTTCATCTAGATTATATCTAGACTATCTCAAGGTAAAATACCAAGCACCCACTCTGTCACGCACTGAATGTTCATATAGTTGTATTTCCTAAGTTCTGATGAAATTGAGCTATTCTTTTACAATAACGTTTGTAATGAGACTGCTTTATTAGATAAGCTAGTTTTATTAGAAACCGGTTTTAAATAATTAGCATTTAAGGCACTGAGTTGGAACTTATATGCAATCACAAATGTTACAGATAAATTATATGTATGTTTAATCTCTATTGAAATCAATCAAATTCGATTTGGTTTGAATTTTTTTAGTGCATCACTGTAATCTTAAATAACATCGGAGAATGACGTAATAGTCATAAATATCTGTAACTGAGCTAGGTATTCACTTAGCTCTTAGCGAGTCTCTTCCCTTGTATATTGTTTGTCTTAACTTGTCTTTATCAGATTAATGACATCGCGCCCTAGAAAAAGTTTAAATTTGTGAATTATTCTCGATTTCACATCTTCAGGTTATGTTAGCTCAGAAGGATCGTTAAATCAATTATTTTTTATCGTGGTTGATGGTTTAAGTTACATAATTTTTATTATGTGTACGTAATCCACGGAAATTGAGACAATGAAGAATATCGATCTAGAGAGAGGTACGAGGGAACAAAAACGTTGACACGCTTCGATCAAGTAAAAGTTACGAGTGTGACAGCGGTTTGCGGAAACACCTAAATATACATAAACACATTTTAACTGACTTAGAAAACGGGAGATGGGTTCTTAATTCGGTTGTTTTATGTTTGTTACTTTAGAATTCAGTTTTACATAAATAAGTTATTGCTACCATATTCGCAAATAAAGATATGTATTTGTATTTAATTTTCCTTTCTTTTACTTGAAAATTGTTTGTATGGGAAGTGGGATTTTTATATCAATGAGTGACAAGACGACCAAAACAGTGCCCGATGGTAAGCATTATGCCACTTAGTGTTTTGAAACAAAACTAATATATGAAATATATACATATTATAGGTATAAATAATAAATTAAAATAAATGTCTGAGTTCCAGTTTTTATAACAGCTAACATTCTTAAATCTGTAATGACATTACTAAACAAAGGATGCGGAAGGAATTAACTGCATGAATAAACAGCAGAAGTTGGCAGTAATTGAAGTGTTTGGAAAGTTTCATTAGAATGGAAGACCGATTCGATGCGGACTATAAAATGTCTACTTAATGCGAGGGATCATCGCGTATGCAGATTATGTAGTCATTGAAGATGTGCCAATGTTACTTGAAACCTTTTAATACGTTTCTTATCTAATATTAATGTTGGATACAGGATAAGGTTTTTTATTCATCATTAGTTAGCCTTCGACAACGATCTCGCGTGATGTTAAGCGACGATGCGGCCGAAGGTAGTAGCAGACTTAACCTTAAAGGCGGGATGTATCTATCCCTGATTGGAAAGTTTTAACCTTTCTAAGGTTTAATGTTCCATAGAAAATGATTGAATCGTTTTACATATTAATTTGTTTGATTATTATTAAAACCATTTCAAGTTGGTGTTCAATAGGCAAGAGGGAGACGGATGTTTTAATTCATAACTTAAAAACTGCTAGTCTGATTTCGATATAATTTAAATGGGACCATCTGAGAAGTGTAAATATAGGCACACAAAAAAAGACTCCCAGAATTGTAGCGCGTGATTTCTCCTATTTATAAAATTGGCTAGAAACCTTTCCTTTTCGTTGTAAAGGCGATTATAAAATAAGATACAGAGCATTTTGAGAGTGTAATGAGGCATAGAAAATTGCGTAAAGTTGATCTGTGTGACGTGAGACCGGCAGATTCGCTACCGGTCATACCCAGTGAGTGTGGGAGCGTTTGTGTTACGTTACAACATAATGGCTTAGTTGCTTGCATCAATCCGATATATTGAGGGAAAGTATCTTGCTGAACTACTTTAACCCATGGACATTATTCTATTCAAATCATTCAATTATTTCAGTTATTCACCATAGTAACACGAATATCATGAAAAGAATGAAACATAAAATCGATTGGACTTTTTTACACTTTTAATAAAACTTGCATAATATTAATTTATCCCTCTCAAACACAGGCTTAACCCGAGCTTTTTTATAGGCGTACACGGAAACAAAAAAAGTCCGCAAAGCGCGCAGTGGCCCTATTGAGCTTTTAATATAAATGTAATGGGTGTCACTTAACTAATTATTATGATGTAATGAATCGTTTAGCAGAAAATAAATTAAATATAGATAGTTTCGACCCAAGAATGTCACATAGGTGACCTTTTAACGGGTAAAACAGGCACACCTAATAAAAATATTATATCATAGCTCAACCAGCTGAATGGATCGAGAAAAAATTGAATATACAGATAGTTTTTATGACGCAGACCTCCGCTAAGAAAGGATAAAGAGATAGCAAAAACTTGTTTTTTTTAGCTAGGCTAGAATTTTATTAGCTGTAAGATAATGTTGCTAAAAGTTGACTAGACTTTTAAGTTCTCGACTCCTATTTAAAAAGCCTAAACGCAATATTCGGTCAATGCGAAGGGTAAACAAATCTATGACAGATTGTATTTAGATGGGGTCACACCCCTCTTTTATGATTTATCGAAGAATAAGTAGAAAATAGAACGGTACTGATATGCTTTCAGTATTAAATCATAGCTTCGTACGCGCTTCTGCAGTCGTTTATGTTTTGTGTGAATTGACCCTGACTCTGATGATCGAAGTTCTTAATTTCTTGATAATATTAATAGACCAGCCTCACTCTGCGCAATTTTTTTCGCCAAGTGTGAAATCCTCAAGCGAAAAAAATATCAAAGGTTCTTGAGAAACTTGTACTTGCGAATTTGACAGTTCACGCGAACATTTGCGTTAATTGGAGCGCCTGCTTTTATGCATCCAATCATGTCCTTATGCGTCAATAATAATAGATTAGTACATAATAAAATTAAATCATAACAAAATTTTTTTATGTAACATAAAATTATTATGAACAATTTGCCACTTCCATGTAAAATTATTGACTGAAAAGTGTTTTGAAAATTTTTGACCGATCTAACTTTAAAGTAATTCGTAAACTAGGTCCCTAAGTATGTTATAGCCAATATAGTTGGAGTCCTTAATAAGTGCACTTCGATCAGACATTTTGTAATTTGGTTTATGGTAGGGGAGTATAAGCACACGACGCCATGAGTGTCTTAGTTATAAACGGGTTTCAAACTTATATCATGTGTTGCTAGAACCATTAGATACAAACTTAAATGAAACTTATTAGGGCTTGTTCACGTTGAACGCGCGGGCGCGGGCGCGGGCGCGAAATATCAAACATACGACGTGCTATGAAAGTGTTTACGTACAAACGCACGTGCGGTGTAAGCAAAGTCTGTCGCGCCCGCGCCCGCGCCCGCGCGTTCAAACGTGAACAAGCCCTAATTAGAGGTACTGCAATTTTGGCATTTTTTTATTTCACTGTGTATCCTTAACTTACTCCTATTAACAAATTAGAGGTATATTCCAAAAATAGTTTATATTTTTAACCCCCGACGCAAAAACGACGGGGTGTTATAAGTTTGACGTGTCTGTCTGTCTGTGTGTGTGTGTGTGTGTCTGTCTGTGGCATCGTAGCTCCCGAACGGATGAACGGATTTTGATTTAGTGTTTTTTTGTTTGAAAGTAGAGTTAGTCGAGAGTGTTCTTAGCCATGTTTGGTGGAAATCGGTCCAAGATGGCTGCCACTACAAAATGGCGGATAACTTTTTTCTTCCACAACCCCCTCAATATGGGTATCAAATGAAAGGGCTTAACTAGTAGAATACAACCCACTATGTAAAATTTAAAATCCAAGATGGCCGCCACCACAAAATGGTGAATTACGTATTGCGTTGGGGGTTTTTTAAATTTTTAATTTAATTCACTTGTTACTAGTTCTATTAGTAACTATTTTTATTAATTTTCTAAACAAAAAAAATACTAGTGTTATTTTACTTATTATTTTGTATTTATCTTCCCTATTTAAAAAAACTATTATAAGATTATTTATGCTATTTATTACATATATATTATGCTATTAAATAATAATATATAATAAATTCTGTACTTTGATCTACATTCAAACGGCGATTACTCCACTTAGATAAGTAACTTGAAATATGCAAATTTCTCATTACGAGCGTCGCAAAATGCAGATTATGTAACAGTATTGTAATTATGTAAGCTCACACTTACATTCTATTCAAGTGCTAATGTACCTGAAGAATTATAACAACTTTCCTTCATTTATAAGCTTCTGTTAACAAATGGAATAAAATATACATAATATATTAAACCGACTTAAATCCCGCCAATATGAGAGCGAGTTGCATATTTTTAATGGGACATGGGAAAAATATTGTTTAAAATAAAAATCCGCATCGGCTGTATGTTATGTTAAAAATTGTTGAAACTTTGTTAATTAACAGCTGTAGATTTAGTAAATAAATAAAATAATATAATTTATATATAAGCATTCAAATCTAATGATTTTCTTCTCTTATTTTTTTAAAATATATTTTATAACTAATATCCTACTAATACTACAAACACGTAAAGTTTGAAAGAATGTATGTTATGTACGTTTACTCTTTCACGCATAAACGCTTGGACCGGTTGAGCTGAAATTTGGTATAGAGATAGCTTACTGGAATAACTTATAGGCTACTATATAGCGGATAAAACAGCTCAAGTTTTGATTGTAATTATTCAAATATACTGTTTAGTCCGTCGCCCCTAATTTGGAGGGTGTTTAAAGAATGGGGCTCGATCCCTTCACCTTGGCCCAAATATAATTTCTATACAGAATACAGTCCTATATTGACATATTATAGCCGGCCAGACTGAGCTTAACTTGTTTAAACACTTGGTTTATGTGTGGCACGAGATTTTGAATTTTGTGCAAAGTTGGGACAAAAATTTGCACTTTGCAATGCGGTATCAGTTTTGTTGCAAAGCGTTCAAAGTTGAATGTCCCACACTTGACACTCGCGCTTTGCGAAGTCTTCAAAGAAGTGTGCTTTGAAACTACATTTGTCTGGCGTTGACATAATGCATAATGTGTCCCAGAACTAATGTTAACTTTAATGAAAATTGATGTTTGTGTAGTTTATACTTTAGAATAAAGGCTACTTTTAAAACTGCAGGGCACCGCTAGTTATGTAATAATATAAAATATGTATGTTATAAAACTTTTGCGGTGGCCAACTAGTTCAAGAAAAACTAAAAAAAAAAAAATTTGGGACATTGCCTAATATGAGTCATATTAGGAAAATCCTTTTCTCAATCGCACCTGTAGACCTTGGACAAAGTTTCCAGAAGTAATCAAAGTGAAAGACGTGCCGTTACACAACTGCACAAAATAATCGCTATCGACAAAATATTACAACATTATAAAGCTGTTATTTAATGTATCGCATTATTATGGCCTTGACTATATTATGTAAGCTAACCGCGGCGAATTCACAAAGGATTTTTACTATTTTTCAATCTTGTTCTTTCTTTTTTAACGCTTTTTAATAGCAAGGTCATTGTCATCGGTGTTATGTTACTGTCGCCGTTTTATTGTGTTCATTCATACTTTACTGCTTACTACTACTTTATTACTTTTACTACATCTTTTGTTATTGGGGCACTTCACGTCGCTATTCAGTGTTCGCGCTTTTTACGTAAGTTTTTTTTTACTTCTTCTGTTGTCTGTCTGTATGTAATCAAATCTTGCAAGTTTAATTTCATCCACTTTCCGGTTTCTGATTGAGCTGAAATTTTGCATGGATGTATAAATCGGATGACAATGCAATATTATTATGACATCGAGCCTCGAGCTGATCTGATGGTGGAGCTCGAAGGTGGTCATAGGAACTCCGTAATTAAACGACGCAACCCCATCGAGTTTGGGCTCATTTGATTCGTCTTGACGAGTACTTTGGTGCTAGATGGTAATAATGATAAAAGCTTGTTTTAATATGTTATTTTTAAATTTCACTTGTTATAGGTTATGTTTGCTAGATTCGTGTTGAAGTCTGAGTAATGTCGTTGAGAATTAGCAAATTTAGAAGAATAGAGATAATACTTCACATTTCACATCGCCGTGGTTAGATAAAATTTAATAGGACCACTTAGGAAATATAATTTTGGTAAAAAAGAAATTTACAAAAGCGCTTAAAGCGTATTTGACCATAAATGAAATTTCCTTCCTATTTGCAATCGGTTTGAAATAAATTTGTAAAATTTGACTAGCAAAATAAATAGGTACATAGTAGCTTATTTTGAACAAATATTTTTTTAGTTGGAACATTAGAAACATTTGCGGATTTAAATTTTTATATACTTATTTATTTACTCGAACATAATATTATATTATGACATATCCACAGGGGCGTAGCTACCGCCGTATTTGCCGTATCAATTATACGGGGCCCCCGGGCCACGGGGGCCCCCAAAGTGTGTAAGGAAAAAGAATAAAAACTTTCTAATTTATTTTATTTTACATATGTCAAAATTCTATAAAGCAATTCCTTTTTTTCCCGCCTTAAGCGTGCGTTCAAAAGTTCTAAATCTTTGTGACCAATTAAAGGCTCTAAAAACATGCTTAAATTCTGAAATTAAAAAAAATTATTCCATTAAAGAACTCATTGAATTATTGCTAGTAAAATTCAATAGTCTTGCATCCAGTTTTCTCGAGGTAATTACAGCATGCTTTTTATTCTTGACCCTTCCAGTTACAACCGCAACGGCAGAAAGAAGTTTTTCAAAATTAAAACTAATAAAAAATTACTTAAGAACTTCGATGGGACAAGAACGGCTATCAGACATCTCACTATTGTCCATAGAGGCAGAAACTTTAGAAAAACTAAAATCATCATCAGCCATAAATGATTTAATAAATCAGTTTGCCGAAAAAAAGGCAAGGAGAGTGAATATTTAAAATTCGATTTTTATTTGTAAAATGGGTAAATTATGTGATAAATAAATATTTCTTTTCACAATATTTTTTTTCTTTTGTGAAAAATCTTTACCTCCATATAAGGGCCTCCAAAAAAATTTTTATACGGGGCCCCGACAAGGCACGCTACGCCACTGCATATCCAATATTCGGATATAATGTTTTGTAATTTAAATGTTAATAACAACTATGATTACCGTTATATAAGTTAGTACTCGTATATTTGAAATGAAATTTTGATTAACGATTTAACTCATTTTATGATTTATCTACCAAATGATGAGAAAACTACAATAATAAATCTTTCGTAATAAGTATTGTTTTTGGCGTGTTAACTTAGACACATATACGCGGGCTGGCCATAAGCACGGGATTGTGAAATATTAAGGGACTTGGGATAAATGTTGGATATATTAAAGATATTTATTTATAAAACTTTTATAATTATATTGATCTGATAATTAATTCATAGGCTATCTATGTTCGTGGCAGGGTTCAATTAAAAAATAACAAAAATATGTCAAAAGTACTTTTTGAATGAGAATCTAAGCTTCTCGGGAATTGGAGCGATAATGATCCCTTATAATTCCTGTAAGATCCCTCTACATTATGAATGCGAAAGTATGGATATGATGTGTTTGTAGCAAACTGCGATTGAGCTGAAATAGCACATCTAGGCCCTGGAATGACACTTAAATATTATAAATGCGAATGTGAGTCTGTCTGTCTGTTTGTTACCTCTTTACGCCTAAACCACTGAACCGATTTAGATGAAATTTGGAATAGAGAGTTCAAAGTACATAGGATAGTTTTTATCCTAGGGGCATAGTAATAATTAAATTGACTTACTGTCCACCACCAAAAGGTGTCGGGACGGCCACCACGACGGCTACCAACAGGGAGACGAGCTGAAAAATAAACAACATGCTTATTAAATATATAAACACTTATTAAATTCCCTAAATTAAAAAAAAATGTAAAATAAACAAATTATGATGAAAACATTATAGATTTTAATATTAATTAATGGAGGGAATTAAAATAAGGTAACATTTCAAAAAGGGATTTTTGAATATTGGGTTGTATTAATTATGAAAAGAATTATAACTATATATTATAATTTTAAGCTAATATTGTTTGCTTAATATCCGTTTTAATGATTAAGTTATGATAAATGAGAATAAAGGAATAATTTCAAATAGGGAATTTAAATTATGATTAGGGAGTCGTATTTATGAATATATTCTATTTAGTTAAAATTGTTTTAAAGGACGATTGTTAAACGTTAAGGTTTATATCGATAGCACTCACAGCAAGTTTCGCGTACATCTTGCTTGTTTGCTGGACTGATTCGTAACACACTTGTTTGTGAAGGCTGGTTTACTTTCTACTGATTTGAAGCCAACTTCGAGCTTATATACTCGATACACACGGGCGCAATTGCATAACTTAGCCCCTAGTTTCATCCCTACTATGCCGAATTACCCGGCTCATTTAGAAAGGTGCGTGCATTTGGTGGAACAGTTGACGCGCGTGGTGGATTTAATTCGGTCGCGCTGTAAGGTGGGGTTGAATTTGCGGCACAAAGTATCGAGTGACAGCAAAATGATGGTGGATTGTGATTCATGCTCTAGATATCCAGTGATGTACGTAGTGTTAGTGCGTTCTGTGGTATAGAAGTTATGTGAGTTTGGATGACACCCTGTATGATTTTTTGACAATTTTAACACCTTATGATGATAAATCAATCAGTGTTCCGTGTTAATCGGAAAGCTAAGTTGTAAGAAATATTTTTTTTGTTAATTATTAGTAGTATTAGTGTGAATTTTATGTTTTCTTGTAAAAGACAATACTACTAAGAACCTAATTTTATTTATTTATTCACCAAATTGGCTAAGAAGAGAACTTTTGTCAATGTAAATTTTATAGCGTATTTTTCTCATTGGTGGTAAATAACATAATTAAATACTATCGGCTATTAAAATTTATCATTTGTAAGTAGCTAAATTAATCTTTTATTAATGATTATAACTTATACTTTGAAGCTTACTGCTACGATAGACAGTTAATAAACTCAAATGGTTAACAAATTCAAACAGGCTACAATAACGAGTAAGTATTTTTTTCACAGTTTTTTTATTAATCCTACATCGTACACAAGTCGTATTGTTTTCGTAAGTCGAATTGTGTACCTACTGTGTTTTTATATGTTTTTCTACTTTAAGACTGTTCCGCCCAATCGGAAAGTATTCAATGAGAAGAACGGACAAGAAACTTATAGGGTTTTTTTATACAACAAAAGTACAAAGACGAGCAAGACTTTCTCCTTATGGTAAGAGATAACAATGCCCATAATTAGTACAGTGGCTCCCAGGATTTTACAAAGGTAAAATTCTGGGGACACTTCTTACTTGAGAGTCATAAGATGTACTCTTCAGCCCAGGAATTCATTAGCTACAGTGCCCTCCTACAGGAGCACAGCAATGTTTGCACATCACTGCTCAGGCGGTAGAATAACTGTTACTTTTGGGGTACCCACCACTGAGCATATAAATAGTCGACCTCCTGCAAAGGAATTCTACCCCCGGAAACATTACATTTGTGTTTGCATTATTGTTCATAAATACTTGTTACATTTATTGTTTGTTTGAGAGGCCTCAGTTGGTTTCTCATGAAGAAGTTACCAAGCATCTATGTCTTTAGTTTTTAATGTATTGCTATCCATGTAAATTAGTACATAAACCACATTTTATTTTGTTTATCATCTTCTGTATTGGATTGTTTTGAAAAGCAAATACATATTTTAAAATTTAAAATAGTAGTTTTATTTACATCCTAAACATTTTTCAAGTAAAAGAAGTATTTTATTAAAATTGTACATCATATTGTTTTCTATTTTTTGCTTCGTTAATTTTGAAATTTTTTTTATGCATAGGTAATCATAATTATTTCTAAGATAACAAAAATTAGACGAACACTTTCTAAAATAAAACAAAAATTGCATAAACTCTTCACAATATTTTAACCTTAGAAAATAAAATTACTGTTAAGAATAGAATAGATAAACTCATTATTGCATACCAAATTACAAGAAATAGTTATAAATAGAAAAAGAACTTAGATATAGTATGTACCTACATATAAATACAAGGTGGATTGAATCCCTCGTCAGCTTCACTGAACATCGTGCCTGAACACAGTAATAGAGTTCTAAGTTGATAAACAGGTTTCCCACATATTTCTAGATTTCAGGAATTTCAGGAAATTCCAGATTTTCAGGTGGTGTATGGAGCATCGGGTATTCTAAATGGATAATTTTCCTGAACTTGATCAAGTTTTAATGGGAATTTTATACTAGCTTATGCTTGCGGCTTTGCCCGCGTGGGAAAATCCTTCCTTAATGGAGGTCTACGTCCTAAAACCTATCTGTATGCCAAATTTCAACCCAATCCGTTATGCGGTTTGAGCTGTGCGTTGATAGATCAGTCAGTCACTCACTCTTTCTTTTTATACATTAAGAAATTTTTCAGTGTGTATGTTTGTTACTTCTTCAGGCCTAAACGAATGAACCAATTGGGCTGAAATTTGGTATAGAGATAGTTTAGACCCTGGAATAACATGTAGGCTACTGTACAGCGAGTAAAACAGCTGGGCGCAGCTAGTACTATATAAATGCGAATGTCTCTGTATAAGTACTATTTTATTCACAATCTTGTCCGTCTAAATTGAAGATAATATGGATAAATGAAATTAAGGAAACATGCGAAATTGTGAATGTCCGTATGACGGTAATTGTAGCAAGTAGGTATGATACAAGTAGGTAATATGATACAAGTAGGTAATATGATACAAGTAGGTAATATAATACATAACGTTTATGAATGCTAATGCGAAAGTTTAAGGATCTAATGCGAAATTGCTTCAAACTCTAATGTGTTTATTTAAAATCATGTAACAATTTTTGCATGTATTTTTTTACAAAGTTACACTCTACCGCTCATTCGGAAAGAAAAATATTATATATTATAACTATCTGAACACATGTACATAACTAGCTCATGCTCGCGTCTTTACCCGCTTGGCGAGATTCTTTCTAAGCAGAGGTTTACGTCAGAAAACTTATCTGTGTTCCAAATTTCAACCCAATCCGTAAAGCGGTTTCAACGAATGTTGGCCTTTAATAGTCCACACAGCGCTAACGATAGCAAACGAACATCTTTCTTTGGTTGATGTGAAAATAAATAATTACAAAAACAAAAAACAATAGGGGGAAGCTAAATAAATTACATTACAGATATACGAGTATTAAAATCGCTAGCTCATAAGGTTAGTTTGAAGCTATTATTTGTTGAATTCCTTTACTTTCACTAGAAGATCTTTGTTTATTATTATAATTTTGAAAAAAATGTTTGCATGTACTGTATGCTATTCTAAATAATTGATCTAATTGTGATGAAAGTTTGGTTTGAGGACGCCCGAGAGACTTTCTGGGTCAAAAAGCCTGACAAAAATATGCTTTTGTTTAACCGACGAAAAAGGAGGACGTTTCTCAACTCGACCGTATACATGTTTTATATCTTATCCTATCTTGAAGCGGGGGCTGGAATGGCCAGCAATACTTTGTTTGACCCATTAGGATCTATTGTGTTCACCGTTACCCTAATATCCCTACTCTTTGAAAAAGGCTTTTCTTTAAGCGGTGATCCCATTAGGAGAAAGATACTTACGGTTAGGATAATTCCGAGGCTCTAAAATAGATTGTACCTACTTGTATTGTACTTGTGCAATGCCCGACAGGGTCAATACTGTTACCTACCTAATATAAATTGTTTGACATCTTAAATTATACCTATGTATGGAACGCAATAAATAAATATGAAATACTTATTAAAAGTTATAAGCTCTTTCAACTACAAATATAATGTTGTAGGCATGCGATCTGCTAAAAATACGTAGATTCTTCTTAGAAAATTAGCGCCCAATCGGTTCAGTAATTTAGGCCTGAGGCAAAACTTTCACATTTAAAAATATTATTTCGAGACATGAGTTAAGTTATAATTAATAAAAAGCATTATCTACAGTACCGGTTTCGTTAAAGGTAAGTATTACGGGGAGGGTAATTTCTGTCGCCTCGAACAGTTTTCCTTGTAAATGTTATGTGATTTACTGACTTGAAAAAAGAAGGTTGTCAATTTGATATTACAAATACGAGAGGTACGGCTGTACTCACATTTTAATTTTTGTTGAGATCATCGCAACAGCGCAGCAGTTCCGGACAATTGAGATATCTCCTGTAGTTGCCTGAAGTCATACCTAGTTTTAAGTTTTTCAGCTTATATTGTGGTGCTTTAATAATTCATTCATTCATTTAATGACCGCTTGGTGACATGGTTTTGTCCTGTACCTATAGCCAGGACCGAAGCCTATACCACCAATATAGCGAGTAGAAAAACCGCACCTAACTAATTATTATAGTCATCGATGCGGGGAATTAAAAATCGGCGAAGCGGAACCAAATCTGCACCACTAATCCTTTGGTCACCAATGCAACGCTTTAAAAGGGCTTAATTATTAAGTAACTTACTGGCTGTGCTCAGCGGTTTTACCTGCTAAAAATTTTTTGTTGAAAAAAAGTGTGTGTTTGTTGCTTATTAGTGAGTTTTTTTATTCTAGGGTCTAAGTTATGAAAACATAAAATCTTAGCCCCGTCGGCTTAGGAGTCGGCAGCCTCGGCAGTGGTCTTGGAGTAGGAGACGGCTCGATGGACTTTTGCTTGATACGACCTATCAATTAATTAGAATCGTATTTTAATATGAAATGACATCGGGTATAACAAAATTATAAAAATGTGTTTTTTTTTCAAATCACAGTTGTGTTTTTAGGGTTCCGTGGTCAACGAGAAACCCTTGTAGATTCGCTTTGTCTGTCCGTACGACCGTCCGTCTGTCCACGGCTTTACAGAGAAGCTATAAGTCCTAGACTTATCCCTATCGTGTGTGGTAACAGCTGAGCGCTACCGTGCTTTGAAGGCACGTAAAACCTGTCGTTACTCACCTACCATAGTCGTAGGGTCACGTCAGAGGTCAGTCTGTCATGACCCCATCGAGAACTTATAATAGGTGACTATTCACTAGGTGTAATTAGACATGTTAGCAGCTAGACCATAATTAGGTAAAATTACGTAGTCTTTAAGAAATATTTCATAATTATAATATTACTAGCTGCACCCAGCGGTTTTACCCGTTTTTCTATAGCCTATGTGTTTTTCTAGGGTCTAATGGTCTAAGCAATGTGTATACCAAATTTCAGATCAATCGCTCCACCCGTTTAGGCGTGAAAGAAATGAAATGAAATGGGATTTATTTGTCTGAGTAACAAACACACATCCAGACATCTTACAAACTTTTACGTTTATAATATTAGTAAGATAGCGGCGTAAATTATAAAATGTATTACTTCAGTCTCAGCTTTCTAACAAATTTCAGCTAACTAATATTATAGGTGTTTCGTAAGAAGTAAATTTTAATAAAATATTACAGTGACTTTATTCTTACTTTCAATTAACTCATAATTGGAACGCTCGGCTCTTTTTATAAAATATCAATGGGACCACATAGAAAGTATACTCTTTCAAACAAGAAAATAATTTTACAAATCGGTTTATCAATTAGGTGTCTTCGAGTAAAAGGTGAACATAAATATACGAGTATATCTAAATATTTCAACAAATCGTTAACACTCTTTTAGTAATTTCCCGATTCCTGATCAAGTATTCATGGTATTAAATATGTTTTTGGTGTGCAATTTAAAAATGGATATGTCTACACGATGGCCTAAGACTGGACAAAGATAAACACATTTCAGAAATAAGAATAAATTATATATGTGGTAAAAAATGCAAAACAATGACACAACGTTTTATAAAGTTTACCTGATATTAATTATTATACAATTTAAGTAATATATTATTATGTGCAACGCAGGTGAAGACGTGAAATAATTTAATGGCCATATTGACACACAAGTAGGTATACCAGTATACTTTGGTTAATTAATTTTATTCGGCGTTTCGCCACGCTTGCGACTATATTATTGGAAAGTTATGAAAAGTCATATTAACATATTTCATTAACTGCCTGTTAAAAGTTGCTTATATGCTATTTCATGAACTATGCTACCTACATACAAAACTTCCACCCAATCGGTCCTGTTGAATAGACGAGAAAGAGTAACAAACATCTATACATTATATCTACACACATTGAAACTTTCTATAAACTATGAATCTTTTTTCACAAGTTTCCTACTGAGAAAGTACATTTTAGTTATTAGATTTAAACAATAAGATTACAGAGCTATCGCATTAGGGTGGGGTTTCTCTGGCAATGATAAGTGCAACTGCGGTGCTGTCCAGTCAATGGCACACCTCCGCATATGCACTAACTGCCCCACAACTTGCACATTTGAGGACCTTTTGGAGGCTAACGATAGAGCAGTGGAACTGGCGCGATACTGGGTTAAACAGCTTTAGCTTAAAAATATATTTTAATACGAAAATTAATAAATATACAGAAATATGGCTATTTTGACTCGAAAAGAAGAAGAAGTAAGACAGTGTTAAGTTTTAAATTAATTAATTAAAAAATACTTTTAAAGTTAAATCGATCAATGACCCCAATTGATAGTTATTATTATTATTACGTGAACGCCAAGCAGTCGTTACAGGAAGGATTATTTACATATTGTTTGTGCTACTTTAAAATGACATACACTTACAACACATAATATTATGTACTGTCCAGTACCGTGTAGTCAAGCGGTCAATGACCCTGTTCCGTCTCAGTGTTCTATGAAGCCTGTGACTGATATAGCCTGGTTTCTAGATTTACTCCCATATTTTTAGTGGTGTCCTAGCCCTTGAAGAAAACTTAAGAAGAAAAAGGGTTTCCCAAATTTTTAAAAGTGGTCCAGAAGAAAAGACAAAAGTGGAGTTTTCCGCCTGATTTTAATCATTGAATCAGGGGGAAAACTCCACTTATTGCACATATAACGAAACCGTACAAGGCGTTCTTTGAATGAGAATTTGGAATGCTGTTTCCTATTAGATGTGTAGAAGGCATGTTGTACCTGGGTGCACGGGTATACCCACTAAAACGACCCGGCGGCACTCCCGCATCGTCTTTGTAACGGAGGACTGGGAATCGGCAGAGCCTTGCATCCAGTCCCCCGTCGAAGAGTTGAAAGTGTTACATAATAATTTGTAGAAGGCAGTTATTAGGTCGTGTTGCAGGCCCTGTAGTAAACTCGGCGACCTGAAACTGCAACATTATAGGTTAGCCACATAACCTATTATTGTAATTTGACTCTAATAGTGTAAGTAGAGTAACCTGTTCTGTTGGAGTATAAAACCCCATCATCGATCATCAGCCTGTACCTACTCATCCACTGCTGGACATAGACCTCTCCTAATACGCGCCACTGAGCCCGTCTTCAGCTCATCTCTTCCAGTCTCTGCCAACCATCTTCTTCAGTTTGTTATAACCCCAATTATTATAATTACGCGCTAATTATTATAATCAACACATATACGTAGGTACACATATATTATACATGTGCACTGAGTGGATATCGGGGGCTAGTGATTTGAAGCTCTACAAAGTAATTTATTCTGATTTTATTACCGCGTCATGACACCTTTTTACGTTATTTATTTCCAAGGAATGTAAAGTAGGGTATGACTTAAGCTCAAATGTTGTAACAGTTTATAATAACAAATAAACTAATAAATAAGACGACGACCTCTGTGGCGCGGTTGGGTAACTAGATACCGCTTGCGACGTAAGTTGCGGGTTCGATTCCCGCGAATGCCATAAAAATTCACTAGGTACTTTTAAGAAGAGCAATTTAAGCATGACTTGCATACATTTTGCCCTAACTTTCCCCCCTTACTTTTGCCTGCTTTTCTCCCCTTTTCATCATAATAAATTTTATTTTAGGGTCAAAAAAGTAGATACGTTATTCTACGGATAGGTCAAAATATGTTTATGATCTACAGGTATTTGTGGGTGGGGGCCTTTATCTATTACAAAAATACCATAAGTATTATGTACTCGTTATCTCTATATTCGTTATCTAGCCACCATACAAGCATTCAGTTAACTAGCTTGGAGTTAGATGGTTTCTTAGGTGTGAAATGTCCTACTAAAAAATACCGGATTCATAAAATAGAGAAAATGTTTGCTATTTGTCGAAAACGTCACGATTTTTTTTAATGTGATATAAAATTCACTGAAAACCCAAAGGCAGTTAAACCAAAAAAAAATCGTACATGTTTCAGACAGCATTCTTTCCATTTAAGGCAAAATGCTATGAGTACCATCATCGGCCGCATTATCGCTTAAGTTCAGGCGAGATCGTTATTAAAGGCTAACTGCTATAGGTAATAAGATCTGCATTTATACAAATTAGGTATGTTTTAACCAGTAAATATTTTTGAATTTTTGAACTTAAATAAATAATAATAATAAATAAATATATCAGGACATTTCACACAGCGCCACCTAACCCCAAGCTAAGCAACTTCATGCTTGTGTTATGGTGGTTAGGATAACGGATACAATACTTATATTATACTTTTCTTTTGTAAATACATACTAATAATAGATATTGAAACCACCCAGACCAGAAACAAATGTCTGTGTATCACACAAACATTTGTCCCTTGCGGGAATCGAACCCGCAACCTTCTGCGTTGCAGGCGGATATTAGCCCACCGCGCCACAGAGGTCGTCAAAACTTGCGAGCGAACAAAATAATGCCTTTTCTCTCCCAAATCTTAGCTAGAAACTCCACCTAATAACGTAAGATTAACGGATTGGTGTAAATGAACAAGTTCTCGGAAATCTATTTACGTGTAAACCCTGAAATTCCGGGAGAGGCCGGCCCCTATCGGGCTGGCACTTTCTGATTGGCTGGTGCTGACGTGATTGGATTCCCGGCCCCTCCCACATTTGGTGGAGACCTCCCGACACTCCCAGCCACCCTGGACCTCCTTGGTGGTGTGGGGCCACCTCCGAACCTGACCTTCACCAGATTCACCCACTATCAGGTGCAATATTGATTTATTGGCGTCGGTGTAACTGCATGTTGGAAACATATACAGGTATATGTTATTTCACAAGATAATATAGGGATCAAAATATTTGAAATATTATAATATTAGGCAGCGGTCTGTAATTAGAATATTAAAAAATATTAGATAGAATAAATTAGGTAGAATGATACTTTATTGCATACCAAAATACAAGAAATAGCTTTGAACATCCCAGTTTTTAAACAGTATGGTAGACGTCGTAGATGTATGAACATTTTACACAAACCTCATTGGTTTTATAAATGTTGTTTAGTTGTTTTGTTTTAATTGTATGTTCAGATGATTAATAAATGAAAAAAAAAAACATAAAATGACTAACATAAAACTAGAGGTAAACAATCGGCGGTCTTACCACATGAAGCAATCTCATACATACAACCTGGAAGACTTAAAGCAAAAATATAGCAGCAGCGTGTAACAATGACTTTGGATAGTCATTACTATTGTAATAATTTTAATAATGTGTAAATTTAAATACTAAGTTTAAGAACTAGAGTTTGACCAGTAACGTCGTGACCAAGCTACTTTAGTGCGTTGTATCTCACACGTTTTTGATTAATTTTACAAAGAGACACCAACTACTCGCTACTTGACTAATATTTTTTAATCTACTTGATGTCCAAAAAAATTTTAGCCTACATCCCTGTATCAACTTATCTCTAAATAGGCCCTCGCATCACTAAATAGGCCTTGTGATTTTTCGAGATAATTGCAGTCATTATGGTAAATTTATCTTTTTTTTTAGCTTAGACGAAATTAGAAAAAATATCAACCTATCCGTAGAACAAAGTAAGCTGAAATATCCCTACTTTACAAGAGAGCATTTTGAAGTTTGACTTGCATAAATTTTGCTCGATTTTTTTTACCTTAGAGTACATAATATTATTTGTACCTATTCCAGGGTCAAAAAAGTTACGGCAAAATTTCGGACTTTACCTTTGCCTTCCGAAACACGGATAAATCCAGAGAGATTCAGATTTGAATCCAGAGCCCCCGGAGTAAAGGCCGGACGTACGTACGCCCACTAAACCACGGACGCTACAAATAAAAACGCAAACAAAAAATACACGCAACAAAAAAACGAAATGTTGTTGTTAATTTGAAACGCTACGGATGAAGTAGGAATAGTTTTGAATTGAATTGCACAAAGCGTAAGGCACAGCGATTACTAGGTCAGAAGGAAACGACCGACCATCAGCGGTTACCTAAAAGCTACAACCGAAATATTTTATATGACGCAACCTTGTTTACTAGAATCTCCTTGTAGTACAGCATCCCACGGATACACTGCAGCGCCTAAAACGCAGAATGAGAAACTTGCGGGCCTGTTCCGCTGGTGACATTGCCCTACAATCCAACACACATAGTAATATCTATACACTATACCTTATGATATGTTCGAGTGCTTTTTCGGCGGATGACGTTACAAACGCAAAAAACTCGTTATATGATTGCGTGAAATCGAAGAGGAAACCCTTAAGAAAAAGGGACGGAAAGAAGACAAAAGAACTGGAGGATATTATAGAAATGTTTCGGGAGCTGGATCCAAATGATTTGAAAAATGACTGACAAAGGTGTGCTTCCTTAACTTGTAGTCACTAACATATATAATAATATTTAAGTAAATATTATGTAAGTAATTGGCGGTAATGGGATCTCGGTCTAAGTTGATATCTTAAGTACTATCTCCACTTAAAGTAAAGGTGTTTGCTAACAAATAGAGAGAATTAGGTTTGAGACACCTCTGCCTCGTACGAACCGGTATATTTTCATCCCATAGGATTTCCACATTAATCTAAATACATAAAAGGAAAGAGTGACTGACTGACTGATCTATCAACGCACAGCCTAAACCGCTGAACTGATTGGGTTGAAATTTGTAATACGGATAGGTTTTGTGACGTAGACCTCCGCTAAGAAAGGATTTTGTCATGCGAGCAAAGCCGCGAGCATAAGCTAGTATTTAATAAAAATACTAATTTATAAATTACGTCTTAATAAAATATATTTGTTATTATAATTTCACGTGCAAGCAGATTACGAGTTCAAGTTCTATATTTCCATATAGACATACAAAAATGAACTTATGTACCCATTAGTGTGTCTTGCGTCAGTTACCTTAGATTAAAGTAAAAGGGAAGATATAGTACAGGCGTTTCACAAATGGACCGCTCCAATTAAGTTCATGCAACCAATTTTACTTCGGCTGGAGTCGGCGCGGCAACCGATACTTTCCGACCCAGCAGGCACAAATTTGGCTATAGCAACGATGGCGCGTATCCAACCGTATCTTTCCATTTTATTTTAATCTAAGGTTTTATACAAATAATTTTTTTTTTTTTTTTTTTTTTTTATTTTTTTTTTTAAAGTGGCAAATGCCTTTATTGAGAAAAACAAACTAACAAACTTGTCCTTTCAAAATGGTTCCGCCGGTGGCCTAGATGGCCTTACACCTCAACACTTAAAAGATCTTTTATGCGCTATTTCGGGCGAGGTTGGCGCAACCCTCTTGAAGGATTTAACTGATTTAGTTAACCTGATGTTGGCTGGTCGAGTTAACAGTGAAATCACTGACATTTTATATGGCGCCAACTTGTGCGCACTTGCAAAAAAAGATGGTGGCATTAGGCCAATTGCGGTCGGTATGACTTACCGTCGCCTGGCGGCCAAGGTTTGTTGCAAGAAAAAAGTCGCTCCTTTGAGCGATCTTTTTCAACCAACACAGCTTGGTTTCGGCTCGCCAGGTGGCTGTGAGGCAGCTGTTCATTCTCTTCGCACTTTTCTCGATCAAAATTGTGGTGAGGTTCTGCTAAAGGTGGATGTAAAGAACGCCTTTAATTCGGTGGACAGAGGGGCCCTGTTGACGCAAGTGAAAGATAAAGTCCCGGATATCTACAATTTTCTTTGGCAATGTTATGGGAATCCTTCGAAATTAGTTTACAAAAATAATCTTATTTTGTCTTCTGTTGGTTGTCAACAGGGTGATCCACTCGGACCGGCCATTTTCAGCCTGGCCATCCATCCGATTATTCAGCGTCTAAAGTCCAAACTTAATGTTTGGTACTTAGATGACGGAACTTTAGGAGGTGATGCGGGAACTGTACTTGACGATTTAAAAACTCTTATAGACGAATTTCGTCTCATTGGCCTAGAACTAAATTTATCAAAATGTGAAATTTTTATTTCAGATACATGTTTGGACAAAGATTTGGTACTTGATCAATTCCTTCGTTTGGCACCCAGCATAAAAATTGTCGATAAGTGCTCACTTCGCCTCCTTGGTTCGCCGATCCTAGACGAATCCTTCCCACCTTTTGTTGAGGAAAAAATTCAAAATTTTATGATGGCCTCGGACAGATTGATCAAAATTAATGCCCACATGGCATTTACTATTATCAGGTATTGTTTGTTTGTACCAAAATTTACATACGTTTTACGATGTTGTCCATTGTGGAAACACAATGAGCTTCTTGTAAGCTTAGACAACGTCATAAAAAATACCCTGATGTCGGTCCTGAATTTGAGCTTGGATGACAGGGCTTGGTCTCAAGCCTCCTTACCTATCAGGTTTGGGGGCCTGGGGGTCCGTAAAATTTCTAGTGTCGCTCTCCCGGCTTTTTTGTCCTCAGTGCATAGTTCGGACAATCTCATTCAAAAAATACTCGCTCCCTCGCGAGACCCCGCATTATCATCTTTGGCTATAGCTAATTCAGCTGAGGCAAAAAATGCTTGGGTTGCAGCTTGCCCCAATACCGATTTACCTAAAGTACCATCTTCACAGAGACTGTGGGATGGGCCTCTCTGCGAGTTGGCACGGAATAGTCTAATACAAACGTGTCCCAACTCGTCAGACCGTGCCCGACTTCTAGCAGTCTCTGTTAGGGAATCTGGTTTTTGGTTGCAAGCCATCCCTTCCATTAATACTGGTAATCTTTTAGATTCATCTGCTTTTCGTGTAGCTGTTTGTTTGCGCCTGGGTGCAGCATGTTATGTAGGTCACCGCTGTCAGTGTGGTAATGCAGTCGACGAACTCGGTCACCATGGTCTCTCATGTTCTCGGAGCGCTGGCCGAATCTCCCGCCACTCCAGTCTCAACGACATCATTCGCCGGGCTTTTACCAGCGCCAATGTAGCAGCCATTCTGGAACCGAATGGTCTGATGCGTGACGATGGTAAAAGACCTGACGGTATGACTTTGATTCCCTGGAAGTTGGGTCGGCCGTTAGTGTGGGACGCGACTTGCGTTGATACACTGGCGCCCTCACATCTTCCAGAGACTCAAATTGCGGCTGGTGCGGCGGCAGTTTCTGCTGAGCGGCTCAAGCGGCGTAAATATGCTAACCTCGATAGCGGTTACATTTTTGAGCCGTTTGGGGTAGAGACTTTGGGTCCTTGGGGTCCGGGAGCTCACCGCATTTTCCAAAATTTATCTGAGCGCTTGGTCGAGGCGACGTGTGACCAAAATGCTGGGGTATATTTGGCCCAACGTATAAGTATTGCCATTCAACGTGGCAATGCTGCCAGCATTCTGGGCACTCTGCCAACTGACAGTGGTTTGGAGCACTTGGATTTTCTGTAGATCGGCTTGTGGCCGATCTGTGGTTAATAAAAGTGTTCTTTACTGCTGTAGTAGCTGTAGTATTGTTAGTTTGTTTTTCTCAATAAAGGCATTTGCCACTTTACAAATAATTACTTCACACTAATATATTATTAATTATTATAAATTCGAAAGTTTGTGAGTGTGTAACTGTGTGAGTGTGTATTTTGTTACTTCTCCACGCATAAACGGGTGGACCGATTGAGCTGAAATTTTGTATAGAGATAGCTTAGACTCAGGAATAACACAAAGTAAAGCGGGTTAAACTGCTGGGCGCAGCTAGTATCTGTGTTTTAGTATATGTCAATAGTAACAGTCCTTATGTATGACCGATAGTTATTTGGGTAGATGCATCCTACACTATTACAACACCTTTCTGTGTTTATATTTAACAGCAAATTCATTAGTTCTAACAACACTTCATAGAAAAAGCCTACACAAATATGAACTAAGGAACAAATTTACCATTCACCCAATCTTATAATGCACTTATCTGCCAAATAAAATGGTCCAACGTGTAATAAAGTGGCGTGTGATTAAAAACTGGACGCTGTGGCATCTCAACCTCGGACTAAATGGTCCACCAAAATGCCCACTTGATCCAAGGTCGGAGTGTGCAATGTCTCTGACTTGTGTTTAAATTCGGTGATTGAATAGAATAGTCATTTACAAGACCCCTGTGTCAATACATATTGCCTATTGCAAGATTACTACATAAACAAGAAGCTAGGCCAGAATAATAAATGCCTCCAAAAACATAACTTTAATAAAAAAACAAGTCTCGCTACTCGCAGTTCTTCTACCGTAAAAAGTTGTGAGATCCATGTGTACTCGTATTACCAAGTCGGTAAAATCTTTTATGTTTTAAATTAATAGATCGACTTGGCCATCGCATGAAAACACAATGTATCTCACAAGTGTAATATCGGTATATTATAGTGCAACAACAAAACACAACGACAACAAAATCAATATTAATTTTATTTTATGAATTAAAATAATACTCTGATATTGTATGTCTACCATCAGAAAATAAATAATTACTATTATAAAGTGTACATTTTTATGATTTTTTTAAAATTGTCCCCCATATTGTTCGAACAAATTAAAATAGCTCGAAAACCGTAAATTTTCACGGAGCATATTATGGGCTCAAATCATGGCTAATGACCTCCCAATAAGGCTCTATACACCGAATGTACTGAATAACCAATAATCCCGTATACCATACGAGGGCGAGGACATGACCAAACAAGTGGCCGTAGACCTGCGTATATTATGGTAAAAAATTCAACTCGAAAACTCAACGCGTTCTGGAGTAAAAGAAAGAAAGAAAATAATTTATTTGTTACACACAAAATAATACAATAAAAATGATAAAAAACAAACATAATAAAAAGTGCGTGTCTGTGTGTGTAGTGTGTGAAAGGGTCTTGACAAACAGACAGATGGATGCACGAGTGTTCCTATAAGTGTCTCGTTTTTTTCCTTTAGAGGTACGAACCCTTAAAAATACCCCCGTAAAAAAATACGCGCCGTTTCTCAATATAAACTCTTAAACTGAAAGTATTTGTTACAAGTGTATCAAAATAAGGTTAGTGGGATACCGTCACTCCATCTGCACTCGAGTAACTTGAGAGTAAGAATATTTTCACTGAATGCTCTACATAAGTCAAGCTTACAAGTACATTATGTAATGCATCATACGAGCTTACCATTCTGGTCACTGACCTGCTTACTGATAATTATTACGGAACTTTTATACATTTTGACCAATCATTTTATTTTTGGGGAGAAGACCTAGGCTCAAAATTATATTATACTTTGCCAGTGGTCATTGCGACTGTGTTCCGGCATGATGTTCAGTGAAGTCAGGGATATATTTAACCCTATTTCTAGGTTTAGCCTGCAACAATCATCAATCGCGTAGCTTAGATTAGGCGAGATCGTGGCTAACCTAATTGGAAGCGAGGTTTTTGCCGTAATTTTTTCTAGTTGCAAAGTCATATTATTACAGATGAATTAAAGCATTATTTATCACCATTCACCACCTTGTCGAAGTTCAAACGTGCTTCATGTAAGACCGTTTGCCAATAGGACAGGGTACAAAGTGCAGAGTCCACGCTGCTGACCTTTCCCGCCTAGATTGAGTGCCATTCACAGTTAAAGCTCTATACTTCCTTTATTGAGTCACTAGAGGACCCGCGCTCACTTCGTAGCGTCTACAGAAACAAGAACAGAAAAATACCAGTGTTTCTCTACTATATTATGCTTGTAATACTGTAATACACATGTAGGTACTCGTAAATCTTCCTCTTGAATCACTATTTTCAAAAAACCGTATCAAATTCCGTTGCAAAGTTTTATAAAGATCTAAACATACATAAGAACAGACAGACAAATCCATGCATTCTTACAAACTTTCGGGTTTTAATCTAGATGGCGTTGACATAGCATTTCATCTTTTCCTAACAAAACCTGTCAAAATGTAGGCCGTTTGGCAATAGGACAGAGAAGGTGCAAAGTGCAGAGTCCACAGTCCACGCTACTGACCTTTCCCGCCTACATTGAGAGCCATTCACAGTTTAGAGATAGTAACTATTTATACTTCCTTTAATGCAACGCTTTATTGAGTAATGTTATTAATATGTCATTAAGGGCATAATATACGAGTACTTATACTAGCTCTACCCCGCGGTTTCACCCGAGGAAGTAACGATCTCGTGGAAAAATCGATAAAACGCACGCTGTGGTAATGTTAGCCTATTTTTGGGTTAGCTATACTTTTATCTAATTTCAGCCCAATCGGCTCACCATACACTCACACATACTCGTATACACTCGCGCACACAAATCGCATGATGTTTATATCTATTTAACGTTTTTACGTGTAGTAATCGCATCTAGATTGAAAAAAAAAAATTTTATTTAATCTAAGCAAGAAAGACCTATGTAAGCATAAGTCTTTCTTGCGATCTTGTCAGTATTTTGACCCTTTAGGAAAATGTAATTTAAGTAGTCCTAATCTTTTATTATTGCCGCCATGTACACGAACATACAAGTAAAAGTCCCAAAATGTCTTTCAACCCGTATCTCTGTAAGAAATGGCTTTATGAGTTAAGACCGGCGATTTCATTACCAGTCGTTTTAAGTTTGATTTGTATTGCAACTTTTTTCTTCATCCTACGTGATTCATCGACGACCGCATCCGCACTTTCCATCAGGTGGGACATTGTCATACACAAGTTTATCACTACATAGTAAGTATACAATAAAGTTGCCTCCTGCGCCTGTCTCTCCCTATGTATGCTTATGTAGCGTCCGTGGCCCAGTGGTCGTTGGTCCGACTTGTAAGCCGGAGGTCCTGGGTTCAAATCTCAGTATGGCAAAGATTTTCGCCTGGACGCTACCGTGTTTCGGAAGGCACGTAAAACTGTGGGTCCCGGTTGTTTCCTATAAGATATGTAGGAGACAGTCGTTAGGTCATGTTGCAGGCCCTGTAGTAATCTCGGCGACCTGAAACTGCAACATATAGATACATAGGTTAGCCATACAACCTATAAATTGTGATTTGAGTCTGACAGTGTAAGTAGGGTAACCTGTTCTGTTGGAGTATAAACCCCAATTATAATTATTATGTTTATAACCACGCAACGGATTTTGATGCGGTTTTTATTAATACGAGTAGATTGAGTGACTCAAGAGGAAGGTTTTTATGTATAAGACATGCATAAAAAAAAATTATAATAATATGAGGTAGAAAAATACTGATAAGTTTTCTATTAAGCGCGAATTTTCTATTAGTCCTCTAGTTTTGTATAAAAAAAATCTTTACCTTGGTATGAAATTAAGAGTTAAAACAATTCTATATTTTATCTCCAATTTTTGACAGGTGAAGAAACTTAGTCGGATTAAAATCCTGCAAAGTCATCGACCAATTATGTTAATTTATACAGATCTACATAACTAAACTATGTGTTACATTAATATCTCAATGTCCGTAATACAGAAACGTTTTAGAAAATGCTAGATTTCTAGCTATTATTGCGCTCGCGGCTATTTGGTATGTAATTGTGCTAACACTCATTGTAGCGATGTTATGAAATGGCATTACAAGTTTATTACTGCATTATTCGGTTATTGGACGCTGTAAAGGACATGGTTTTTTTATAGTCCGTTTATAGAAGCCCTTATTCCAAAACCAAAATAGTTTCTTGAAGCGGTGATGCAGATATGTTATTTACCAAGGATGACTGAGCTCGAATCCTGGCTCCGCACCAAGACTATAATTACTAATTATTATACTGGTAGGCTTTGGCCGTGGCTAGTTACCACTGGACAAAACTGTGATCCGGCACGGTATTCAGTGAAGACAGGTTTCATTTATCCCTTACTGTCTTCGGCCGCACGAGATTGTGGTTAAAGGCTAACCTATAATGAATTAACAATCTTACTTCTTACTAATTAATCAATGTGAAAGTTTGTAAGAATGTATGGATGTCTGGATGTATGTTTGTTACTCTTTCACGCCTAAACGGGTGGACCGATTGAGCTGAAATTTGGTGTAGAGATAGCTTAGACCCTGGAATAACTCATAGGCTACAGTACAGCGGGTAACACCGCTGGGCGCAGCTAGTAAACAATAAAGTATAAAGTCAGTCGCTTGTCATTTGTTTTTGTTATCGTTTTAACATGAAGCGAGCGTCGCACTCAACTCGTACACATACTTGCATAAATACTCTGAACTACTCGTTAAGATTACGTTACACTGACACGATTATGTCCCATAACTACCAATCATTATATTCAATGATTAATTAATATACGAGTACGTAGGTATAGGTAGGTACCACAGAGTTACGTAGGTATAGAGAAACTGAGAAAGTGAAACAAAAAACAATCTCTTGCCGTCAACCATGATCGAAAAGGAAAGCAAATATTTTTACTGTGTCCGTGTTTACTATTGTGTACCGTGACCGTTTTTGGTTGACAGGTTTGTATTAATATGAATTACGTGCAAAAAGTATAAACAAGCGCCTCAGAATTTTGATTTTATACTGATCAAAATTAGGGTGATTTTATGCCGTGCGAGATCTTCATCACCCGTTTAGGCTCAATCGGTCCACCGGTTTAGGCATGAAAGAGTAACAAACATACATCCAGACATCCCATACATTCTTACAAACTTTTACGTTTATAATATTAGTAAGATAGATAGATAACACTTTATTGGAACACAAGAAAAATACAAAAAGGAACTTAAGAACTAAAACAATATAAAAACTTAGTGTTACAATTGGCGGTCTTATCGCTAATAGCGATCTCTTCCAGACAACCATGCAGGGAATAATAGTTGTATTCTTGACATTATTATAGGATTCCACCTTGGATCCCGCTCAATCCCGCACGCAATGTTACTAGGGTCGGCCACACGTTTTTTTTTATGTCAGTTATGTTGATCTACGTATGTGCTAAATCTGTGGTAGGTACAGTAAAATCCGGTTGACGGACGCGGACGGAGAGAGGTGCGTGCTCGAGACGCAATCGATTTAAAAATATTGTAAAGTCAGTCCTCCTACATAATTATATTCATTATTCGTTACGTATGTAATATGTACGTATGTCGGCCATATTACCAAACATTGCGTTTTAGATAAACACACACGGTTTAGTCAATTTTGAAATTATTATTAATTATTTTTGCGAAATTGTTTACGACATTTATAATTAAAATGGATGCGCAGTGCGCAGTCATGGTACGTTAGAGTTAATTATTTAGACGGTTATTTACAAAACGATTGGGGCTTTCTTTTTTTAAATTATGTTTCTGTTTAGCAAATCTTTAGCCTATATTTTGTATCCTCTTCATATTTATCAATAGATAAAATAATTAATAATTTGAATTTATACTCCATCAGAAGACGGTTGCCTTACTTACATTGTCACACACACACAGATATTATTTGTTTCTGGTCTGGGTGGCTTTCTATATCTATTATAAGTATGTATTTACAAAAGAAAAGTATATAAGTATAATATCCGTTATCCTAACCACCATAACACAAGCATTAAGTTGCTTAGCTTGGGGTTAGGTGGCGCTGTGTGAAATATTTATTATTATTATTGTCAGATTATGTTGTCTGGCTAACCTTTAAGTTGCAATTTCCCGGAAAACTTTCCACTATCTCGGACAAGTTCATACAAAAGTTCAGATAAAAACCCTAAAGCCTAAATTATGTTCCTTTAGTATTTCATATATCTAGATGGATGGATGGTCTTATGTATAGACTATACACATATAACGCAGGTTCCCAATTTTATCGCAATCGGTTCAATATTTTTCATAAAAAACAATAAGCTTAGCTAAGTACACATTAATATAAAAACTTTTATCTGTTTATTATTAGTTTAATAAAGCCGATTACAAAAAATATGTTTCATCTTAAATATCTTTTCTCTTGGCTAATAAATTAAACTTTATAATTGCTTAATAAGAGAAAGTAAAAGTTAATGCATAAACAGCGGCCTTATCGCTTATAAACAATTATTTACTATCTGCAAAGATAGAGTGGATTCATAAATTACAAGAACGCATAAACTTTTATGACTGACACTAACGCTCGTGTTTTTTAGTTGTGACCTACAGACCTCACTCTGGACTCGACTCTACTCAATCTTTTGGCAAAAAGCGTATTCTTAGTAAGAATTTCTTAGTTCAAAAACTAGTGTCCATTAAAAAAATGTTTTATGTTTTTTAAACAAGCGTTTATCATTACTGTGTTTCTATGCCCATCTTTCAGCTCCATCATCAGACCCTGGTTACCCCATCCAACACCAAAGTACTCATCAAAACGTATCAAACGAGCCCGAACTCGATAGGGTTGCGTCGTTTAATTACGGAGATCCTATGGCCACCTTCCAGCTCTATCATCAAGTCAGATCAATGTCATAACAATATTGCATTGTCATCCGATCTATAAGTACATGAATGCAAAATTTCAGTTCAATCGGAAACCGCCCCGCCTATCCCGCCTACTAGGTTTAATCTGCTACCATCTACGGCTGAATCGTCGCTTAACATCACGCGTAATCGTGGTTAAAGGCCAACCTATAATGAGTTAAAAAACAAGAAGTGTGGTAAAGTTACACCTTTCTCACTTACGTAAAGAATCCCAGTCACCTGTCCCATCGCACAACTCGCAAGGTTGCTCGAAGAATATCAATGAAATCAAGACTTATAGGTATTCTTATGGCGTCCGTCACAATGACCACATGCAAGGTGTCCAAGGTTCATTTTGGGTTTATTGGCGACCCAGTTGTGAAACAAAAATCTATGATTTATTTATTAATGTCACGTTGCAGTGCAAAATGGCACCCACAAAGTGAGGATAAAAGCCTTTTGGTAAGTCTAGTTAGGCTTTCCTCTCTGTCAATTTAAAATATCAAGCTTTCAATCACTAGGCACGGTGAAAAGATATTATCTATATTATGTAGGTGACCTACATGTAGATTCTGTAAGAAGACAGAACGAATTCGTACCAATAGGATAAGCATTGAAACTTAGGTATATTATCATAATCAATGTACCTAGTGTATTTTAGCTTGTTATGCGCCTTGGATTAATTCTGTAAGCGTAGCAAGCATCTGTCCTTAAATAAATACTAACATCCGTTTATAATTTTTTGCTATAAAGTTTTTTCGGTGGTTTATTTAATCCTTGATATTATTTATTAAAATATTACGTAGTGTAAGGCGTTCTTGGACGATATGGGGTGATGATATCGCTGGGAGCGTTTGGAGGAGAAAGACGGAGGACCGAGATAAGTGGCGTGCCATGGTGGAGGCCTATGGCCAGCAGTGGACGAACATAGGCTGATGATGATGATGATTATTTATATTGGCCTTCGCTAAGCCGTTCACACAGCGCCAACAGTTGCAAACGAACCCCTTCGTTGCCTTCGTTTGTTTGGTGTGTAGTGTGTACCCGGCTTTATGCTCATCAACTTTTTTTATAATTTTGAAATGGCCATAGATTTATTTATTAAGCCACGTTACCTCTATGGTTTGACACTATTTGATACTCGATGACGTCACGCGTTACTGATAGAAAACTTATGTTTACTTATGTTTTTTTTTTTGTACTTATTCAAGTTTACTCGACTCGACGTCGACTTATTCAAGTTTAGTTTAGTTTTTAAAATATATCGATTAAAATAAAATAAGGCCAGATTATTGTTATTGGAGCATAAAACCCAATAAATAATAATAATTACTCTTGATAGTCTAATTATTATTAACACTAAAACAAGCAGAATGCCCAAGATCCTCAATCATAGTCAAGGCCCTGACGCGTACTACGACCACTGCTGTGTCATAAGGGACTCCAAAGACGTCCTGAAGACCGACATTCCAGGGAAGAACCTGTGTAGCAAGTTCAAAAGATGGTGGTACGGCAGTTTCCTTCTCTCTTACAATGACGAGAGGTGTACCACTTATTTTAAGAGCTCAAACGCTACAAAAATGGAAAGAACCCGACAATTTCGTAGATATCGAGATAGGATCCATCCCTTAAGTAAATTCAGGTATTTTCTCTGTCTATACATTTGCCTCACTGCCTATATAATTTAAGATCTATTGATTATTTTGTTGCTAAGATAGGTAAAGAAATACATTCTATAGCCTATCCTAGTGTATAGTGTGTATGACTGTATGTGTACACACACAAGCGCAGACGTGTTTGTTACTACACACCTAAACGCCAGGACCGATCGAGCTGAAATTTGGTTTATAGACCCGAAATTTAGTTTTAAATTACTACTTGTTTTGAGTATAATAATTATAATTGAATTCTTTAGTTTCAATAAAGAGTAATCTTATCTTATTACACATTTATAATTTATTTTTACAGGAGCTTCTGGAACGTGTCTATCTTCATTGTCTTCTTAATAGAGTCGATCTGCTTCCAGCACAACGCGTCGTTAACCTTCGGACATATAAGCCCATGTTTCTACTACCTCGGTGCCACCAGCGATGTTATCATATTCATAGACATGTTCGTCAACATGATGACTGGCTTTGTAGACAGTGAACAAAATGTTATAGTCCTCGATAAGCAGGAAGGTCTACTACACTACGGCTCCAGAAAGTTGTTCCTTCACGCCGCCTCCGCGATACCTCTGCATACCATCATCATACTCCGCTACGGAACAGATTTAGACTGCACCATTTGTAAAATGAACAAATTCATCGCAACCCTGACCATCCTGAGCACCTTCCGACTGCTCAGATTGTTTGACACCTCCCACTGCATGACTCGCGAAAGAGCCAATTACAAACTCACTCACTTCTTAAGGTTCATCCGAGTTTACATTCTTGGTACATTAACTATGATGCAATACATAAAGATCAGCAATGTTGTCGAACTGCTGCAAACAATGTCAGCTAAAAAAATAAACGAAAACCATTATTTATATTTGTATATAAACAGAAAATACTTTGATAGTGATGTACCGTTACCTTCAAACTTTAATTTCCTTTTGGTAGAGTACACACGCGTAGGCCTCGCCTTGATTCTTTACCATTTTCGCAGTGGAATCACTCTGTATTACTTGGACAAATTTGCAACATTGGTCGGTGTGGTGATAATTAACTTTTTTTACTTTTATATCACGTTAGAATTGTATTCGTTTATCAGTAGAAAGAATTTTGCCGAAGAAATGTTAGTCGTGAAGCAAAATGCGACGGAAAACCTGGTGAGCGCGCACCAACTTCCCGAGGCGATGATCAGAAAGACTAGGAAATATTATCAATACAACCAAGCTAAGATGAAAGTCATTGAGAACCACAACAGCCTGTTGATTGCTTTGCCTGACACGTTGAAAAGGGAGATATTTAGAACAACGTACCTTCGTCTCATCACGAGAGTCCCGTGTTTCTCCGAGTGGCCTATTGTTATACTTGAAGATATTTTGGAATTGATGAGGGAGGATATGTATTTGAGGGACGACATGGTGGCTGAGGTATCTTGTACTTTTTGTCAAAAATGTCGTAGCCAAACGCCAAAAACTTGTAGCTAAAAAACTGTAGGTACGGAACATTTTTTTTAGCGCAGGTATAAAATATTATTATGTAGGTTAAATGTTGCGACTAAACCCAGAATAAATAAAGGTAACAAAAGAGGGAGGCTTACTGTTAGTAGTGGACTTTTTACGGCTGCTGATGACAATGATGTTGATGATGATGAATTTCAGTCAGGCGTAACCAGTGAGGGGCTAGTAGTGGTCGCGACAGGGGAACTGGCAGTGTTCATTGATGGAGAAGAGACAGGACACCTCATAGACGGAGATTACTTCGGAGAACTGTCCCTGGTCACCGACAACGAACTGAGGGTGTCCACTGTCGTCGCCCTTTCACCCTGTGTGGTTAGTGTGGGCATTACTGATTATTATTGTATATTATGTACCTAGACAACTTGAGAGAGTAGCGAGACGACAGCAACTTGTATTGATATATTTTTTATTTGATTTATATTTGAGAGTTAATATCTACAATCTACATTTTGCATACTAAAAGATGTGCTGTAAAAAATGGAAAGTAACAAAAAAATGTATTTGAAATTTGAAGACAGCAATTTTGTTGCATATTGACTGCGAGCGGCTTGAGTCGCCTTGGATGATATTATTTGGGAACTTACTTGACCCAAGGATCAGCAATTTCGATTAGAAAAATAACTTTTTAGCAACGAGTAGTAGCTGCGGGGCATAACTAATGTAATTAATAGTTATGTCCAGTTGCCAATAATTCTACATTATTATTATTATTAAAAATATATAAATAGGTATCATAGCTAGTGTAGTTAACTTCTTGAGTTATAATAATATGATTTTATTACTAACAGGTTATAATTCTGGAGAAGATGAGTTTTAGAAGATACATGCGCCATCGGCCGGGCCTCTTTCATTTAATGAAGCAAGAGCTTACTAGAAATAATTCTAACAAGATGCGAAATGATAACTCAAAAATAATGAACATTACTTTGCCATCTTAGTTTTTTAAATTTATGAAATGATAAGATTTTTCTTAGTTTAATGTAAAAATGAGTTAGAAATAAATACTTTAAGATTTTAGGTATGTTATTTGATAAATATGTTAATATACGTATCTATATAAATGGAATTAATAATATTTTCTGTTTAAGAGTAGGATTATACCTACAAATGATATCCTAAATCAATGATACTTTTTTAACTTTTAAAAACAATATTGGCAAATGCTCTTACGTGCGTATTTTATTGTACGCAAACTAAAAAAAAGAATCTATAATTGACAGTGACATCTGAACACACAAAAACAGTGACAATGACATCTTTGTCAATTTGACTTTGACATCAGCGGCCATTTATTGAATTTTTATTATTTTTTATTTACCCGATCATTTTGTTATTTGTTACAAATCTATTGCAAAAATGCCGAAAAATATAACAAGCGAAGTGCGCGATATCATATTGAAGGTGAAAGAATTTATGGACGAAGAGAAGCGCATGCAAGTGCCAATAATTCCGCTTTCAAAGGTTTATGTACGAGTTTCGGCGGCCACTGGTGAGGAACAAAATAATAACACATTCTGATAGGTCTCCCCATCATCATTTTCTAATAAAAACAAATTTAGAAGGCATATAAGATCATGCTGGAAACTTTTAAAGTTACTTGCACTTTATAATCCATCTAATTTTCTTAATGAAATATTTTAAATGCGAACGTATGGATTGTGTTTGTTACCACTTCACGCTTAAGTGGATCAACCCATTGGGCTTAAATATGGTTTGCAGGTAGCTTAGTCCCTGAAATAACATATAGGCTACTTCATAGCAAGTAAACCGCTGCACACAGCTAATAAAGATATTATAAATCATATGAACAGTTATAGTCATCAGTCATAGCTGAGGGGGCGGGATTAAAACGCAGTCATCCAGAGTCACATCTACTCCACATAACCCCTTGGCCAATACAAGATAAACATAACCAACCTTTGTACCTAACAAAATATTCCTATATTGTTTCATTATTACAGGTGTATCAGAAAGAACAGTCCTCAACATAGTCAAAGAAGCCCGTCTGGTTGAACAAGGCCTCTTAGATCCAGAAACGTTAAACAAAACTCCCAAAAAACGTGTCAGAACCAAAGGTAAGATAGAAGTCGACGAATACGATTTGCAAGTTATCCGTAGGAAAATTCACGAATTCTACGCTTTCAAGAAAGAAGTGCCGACTATCAATAAACTACTGCAGATTTTGAAAGAGGAGATTAACTTCAAAGGGTCTCGAGAGACGTTGAGGAAGATCTTGCGTAAAAATGGTTTTCAGTTTAGGAAAACTAAGAATAATAAGGAGAAAGATCAAGTGCCGGAAGCCGCACCGCCCGTAGTTCCTCCCATGATGCCTCCATACATTCACACAGTGTTCAGTCATAAAAACATACAAAACTAGAGTAGTGCCTTTCTCGATATATTGTTAGGTTAATTACAGATGACAAGATTTATATATAGTTATAGAAATAATGAAAACTAGAAAGATGACAAGACTAGAAAGTATGATAAAATACAATGACGAATTGGACTCAACCAATTATATTAATTTTGAGGTATGTTCTTTTAAAAAAGCCAAATGGCTTTATTTGGCTGACTAACAGGCCCAAAAGCCTTGTGTGTTTATAAATTAGTTTTTACCATATTTTATAGACAAGGAAAGAAATTTCGAATACAAAATCAAATGTTTAACAAAAATTTTTGACTTGAAACAAAAAAAAATAAACTTCATTTGGTAATTCAAATGAAAGTCGTCATTTAAATTGGAGTTTAGCATAAAGTAACTTTTTACCATACCAATCTACAGGAAATAGAGATAAAAACACAAGAAATTTTTAAAAACCAGTTCATATTAAGAAATTAATTTATATTTTAAATTTGATGAAATTCTGTAGAACCATTACAATCTAGTAATAAGAGTTAAAACAATGCATAATAATATAGCAATACAGTCGACTTTCGTTAATTCAAACCTGCGATAATTCGAACTTCTCTATAATTCAAAGCTATCATGAGTTCCCTACAAAATCTCTTTACATTTCGAAGTAAATCAATACATTTTTATGCACTTGGTAATTCGAACAAAAAAATCTTTGATTTAAAACGAAACGACGCGTTAATTCGAACTCATCGGCGTCCAACACTCTACAATTCAAAGTTGCAGAGAGAAGTAGGCGGAAAGATTGTAAGTATGTAAGTACATTTTGCAGCAAGTTCACACTTGTATCAATGTACACAAGCCTTTGTTTTTATGATTAGTTTGACTATTTTTATTATTAGTTTGACTCTTCTCTTGACTATTTCTCATGAATTGGTTTGTTTAGTTATCATTCAGTTACTGTTACTCTTTCGTTGGTATACAGATTAAAAGTTTGTGTTAGTTATGAGCCCTAAAAAGTATAAATGTCAGACGATTGCTGAAAAGAAGGAGTTAATAAAAAATAATCATAATTGGGGTTTATACTCCAACAGAACAGGTTACCCTACTTAGACTGTCAGAGTCAAATCACAATTTATAGGTTGTGTGGCCAACCTATATGTTGCAGTTTCAGGTCGTCGAGATTACTACAGGGCCTGCAACATGACCTAACGACTGCCTCCTACATATCTTATAGGAAACAGCCGGGACCCACAGTTTTGCGTGCCTTCCAAAACACGGTAGCGTCCAAGCGAACTTTTTGCCACACACTGAGATTTGAACCCAGGGTCTCCGGATTAAAAGCCGGACGTATGACCACTGGGCCACGGACGCTACATCGAAAACACGACATGTTAATCGAAAAGGCAGAGGAAGGTGAGACGAAAAGTCTCTCTCATTCGATACCTTACAAAGCTTCTGTCTACAAAACGAAAGAAAAGCATTTCGGGTAAAAACAAACCAGTATAACAGAGTTCTTTCGAAAGATTAATTAATTTACCTCTAAACTTTTGACATTGTTATAGAACAGCAGTTAATAAATAATAATAGATCAACACTTAATAATTCGAAGTTTTATTTATTTTTTCTCACAAATTTCGAACCATTTGATATTTCAAACACTCGATAATTCGTATTATTTTAAGAGTACCTCGAGTTTCGAATTAACGAGAGTCGACTGTAATTAAAAATTGTAGATAATTTTGAGAGATTTTGAATATCATTATGGATAAAATTGAATAGGTACCTTTAGATATGAAGTTACAATTCCATTAAAGGTGGAAATCCCATAAGATTAGTATTAAAATGTAGCTTCTAGTTATTAAGTTTTATTAGTTATGGTAATTAGGGTAGATACTGCACACTATATAACAAAATTGATGCTAATTCTGAAGACTGTTTTTTGTGGTCACCATCATCATCCACAGCCCTCTACATCCCACTGCTGGGCATAGGGCTCCTTTATGCTATGCCATTCGACCCTGTCCTCTGCCAATCTGGTCCATGTGCCACGCGCTTCTCTTACTATATCGTCACTGACACTGCATTTGTCACTGGCCACCATTCACTCAAAGTCTTACTCCATCTGTCATCAGCTCGCCTAGCCAGGTGACCTGCCCAACTCCATTTGAGTCCCATTACTCTCTTTTTCGTGGTCAGTGTGAACCTAATACTTAACCTGTCGTATTTTTTTTGGTCAGTTTTATTTATGTGTCATTTTGAACATAAGATCCTACATTATGTAGCAAAAACATTGTCCGTGAACTCATGGAAATATGTTATTCAAATTGGCTACCAACCTCCTTTGCAAGTCAATTTTTGATCACCGAGTCTGGGTTTCGCGTCATATATCTCAATATTGAGTACCTTTTTAGTACTTTATTTTATACTAAATGTGCCTACATTTGACCACATCCCACCTGATAGAAAGTGCAGATGTGGTTGATTACACAAGTCTACAAAAAAAAAATTTTTTTTTGGTTCTGATATTTAATGCATAGATTCTGGTTGGCTATATTGAAAAGTAATGTGAATTGCTGTTTTTATCAATTAAAGTTTGTTTTTGTACATTACACAACGAAAAAACAAAATTGACAAATGTTGACGAATTTATGTGTTCTGATCGGGTGTTATGCCTCTATTGCATATAAAAATGGGTCTCATGAAACAGTTTGTTAAAGCTCCTGTTCCAGGCTATCAGGTTTTTGAATATCTATGAAGATATTTTACCCTAAATGGTCAGAATGTTAAATTAAAGCAGAAATTTTAGAGGGTTCACAAACCAAAAAGATAATTGTGAAATAATACAAGTAAAAAAAATTAAAGATATTTAATACCCACAAAAAAGTAGCGTGGCTTAGTCTTATAGCCGTAATTCATGATTTCATTGCAAATAGCAACGTAGAAATTACCAATACTTTTTTTTGTCAATACTTCTACACTTATGCTATAAAGTGAGTAAAATTTATATATAGGAATAAAATAATAATATAGGAATCGTTGTAGTGAATTTACTCAAAAATTAGTGGACCGATTTAAAAAATTCTTTCGTCAATATAAAACTACATTATCACCAAAAAATATACACTACATTTTACCGCGAGAAAATATTTTATTCCTATAAAAAATTCTGAAGCTTAAATTGAATTTTAGTTAGAAGTGCATTTTTAATTTTCGTTCTAATAACTATAAAAGCAAACTTTTTAAAATATAAATTATCAATATTTAATTAGTTAAGTATAATTAACCAAAATCACACATACAGAACCCAGACTCAAAATTCTTGTCGACTTGTGTTATTTGCTACCTTAGCTCAAAATTTACTTTCTCAACAGAGAAGTAATGGCCAAGCAAAGTATGTAGTTCCAACATCTTAAAGTACAACTTAATTTTATTATAAAACTTCTAGCCTTTCGGAAACGTCTTTGAGAAGAGTGGGCAAGTAACTGTTGATGATTGTATTTACAACCTATCCATAGAACAAAAGATCCCTGAATTTAAAAAAGAGCAAAATATAAAGTACTAGCTTATGCTCGCGGCTTTGCCCGCGTAGCAAAATCCTTTCTTAGCGGAGGTCTATGTCATAAAACCTATCTGTATTCCAAATTTCAACCGAATCCATTCAGTGGTTTGGGCTGTGCGTTGATAGATCAGTCAGTCACTCTTTCCTTTTATATATTTAGATTGCTTGCTTACATTTTTCCCTGACTTTTTACCCTTGACCTTGAATACTCATAAATATGATTTACTCCAAGGTCAAAATGTCATAATTTAAATTTCTATTAAAATAGGGATTTTTCAGATGTGACTTTACAAATAGGTCGAATTTAAAATATTACCTTACATTGTAAGGTTTGTTATACGCAATTTTATTTATTGATTTTTTTTTGCTTTTGTTTTTGGTGTGTGGTGTCTGCCTAAATGACATAATCTGTGGTTTTATTGTAATTATCTTAACGAGTCATGTTTTTTGTTAAGATTTAACTACATTTTCCTACTTCATTTAGATATAATGTTTTTTATTGAATAAGTGAAATACTTACATCACATGTATTTTAATCTTACTGATGTAAATGCGAAAGTTTGTATGGATTTGTTACTCTTTTGCCCTTAAACTTGTTATAGCTTAGACCCTCAAACTCGAGCGGGCCGTACCGCGACGCGTGACGTAACAAAATACCGCCTACTTCGCTTTTGGACTTTTTATATGAACCAACGCACACTAGAACGTGGCGTATGATAATATAACCCTGTTTCGTGCGTATAAAATGTCCTCAGGCGATTTTTTGTTATACGATGCGTTGCGGTGCGGCCCGCTATAGTTTGCGCCAGCCTTGACTGCGGGTATAACCGCAGCTATTTAATACATATTCTACATCACAATTTTAATTAATATAAGCTTGTATTTTATACGTAGCAGCCTTTTAATATATAGTACAAACTCATTATATTTTAGAAATGTTTAGATACATTTCTGTCATACTTATTACTTATATTATACATTTTACATGATATAGTGTAGATAATTATGTACATGGGACATCGATCACAGTTACTTATAGTTAATAACTAATTTCATGTCACACATATATTGTATAGTGGAAATAATTTTTTAGCAAATTTTCTAGCACATATGAATTCCATGTCAGGTATTTAAATGGATTATATTCAGAGTTTTAATGCCTGGCTACCCGTCGCTTCTTCGGTATGAAGAATTTTGAGATGCATATATGAATTACAGTAGGATTAATGTTTTGATGTTTTTTTTTTCAGACGAAGTTATAGAGAACTATTATTAAAAGTATTCCCATAAATAGATAGGTACTAGTTCCTGTTTGCTTGTTTTTTCTCAATATTCAGTGCCTAAATAATGAATGGTTATTAGAGTAAATATTAAACAGTTGAAGCTTGTAGAGTCGAGATTGTTATTTAAAGCAACCAGTAGGATATTGGTTTATGGAGCATAATATTGGCGTCATATGAGTCAAGCCAGCTCTCCACTTGATGAAAATGTTCGCGGGTAGTGTCACATTCTGTGCTTTTTGACATTTTTTAACTGAGAATTTGACACTGCGCGAACTTTTACTCGATCTATAGTATTCAAATCTATAGTAGATATATCAATTCACGTTTGTAGTTTTATAGGAAAGTTGTTGTAATAATATTGTGTTTTAATATTCAATAGTAAATGTAATGTTTAATTACTGTCCCCGGCATTGAATGGCGTTTATTACCAATGTTGCACTTAACTGTGGCTTGAGAGTAATAATTCGTTTTAACTCATGAAAGATCTATTACACATTAATCCATGTTAAGCGGGCAGCTTAAAAAGCACTAGTTTTTAGAAATATTAACTAACACTGACTTCGGCGGCTTTTTTATTACTATTTGCTCAAAATCACTCATAATATTTAATTAATTTATTTGGTAGCATCAGATCACAAAACATGACGTTTGTGTGCGTCGACATGGCGGAAACAATTGTTTCCGCAGTCAAAGTGTTAAGTTTTTTATTTCGGTGTAAACAGATTCTGTCTAACTATACACACATTGGGTAATATCGGCCAGTCTATGCCACGAATGTTTTCAGCTTCAGAAGGGCAGTAATCATACTGAAATTATAATATCATTATATACTATTTGTTTGTTACTATTCCAAGTTATCGAATTCATTATCTACTCTCGAATCTCGAAAAAAAAAAAAAACCATTTTAAAATTACAACTGCCACAGAAACAATATTGTACTGGCGTCTAGAGAAATGACTTGCACCTGTAAGTTAGAAATAGACTAATTTTACTTTACGGTTAAAATTATTTTTCATCTATATAGAGGTATAGCAGAAGAGGATTGGCTGTTCAATCCAACTACCAGTTATTGAAAAGGCGCATCTTACATTTTATCTCAAACATTTTTTGTAACATGTTACGAAATCTAGAAAAGACCTTTCTGCGTCGTTAATTTTGCGGGCGTAAGTCGCAACTATCACGTTGGTACTTCGTCGCGACAATGTCGTGTACGCCTTTGTTGGGTCAGCCCAAGTTCTATGTTCATCGATGTCTATATGCGTCTTTTCAAATAACAAGGGCGTATCTGTATAGTTTAAATTAAATTTAGAATCGTTTAGGCCGTCAGTCACTGCAGCTATAACTTTAAGTTTAGAGTAATACTTCTTTACAAAATATTCTCGTTATTTCTACAGTATACAGCAGTGTGCGATTACCTTAAGGATAATTTTTGAAATAAAATAAGTGATACTTTTAAACATTTATTTATTTAACACATCTGGATACATTCCTTATAACAACGTTTGTCCAAAAGAAACAATTTCGATAATCCCTTTTTTACATTTCTTCGTCTGCATTGGAATCCTAAAAGATGGCTTCAGATTCATGATCACATGAGCATTTTTACTCTTTATAAAATTAGACTCTTAATAAAACCAAATTTAGTACATAATAATATGTAGAATAATGATAAAACTTTGGATAGTCATTGACAATAACTAACTGCCTTAGACGAAATAAGTCTACGTTTCTGTTACTATCAGCCGAAAATATACAACTGATAAATAATAATGTTAATAAGCTTTTAAAAGTCGGAAGCCATCTTGTATTCATCACGGACGGACATTATAACAATTTATAGAGACCTAAGAATAGAACTATAAACAGAAAAAAACACTAAATATCAGTTTTTAGTTGGAAATCATAACAGCAAAATATTCTACTAAAAATACCGAACCGGAAAATTTATTTAACTCAGAGGTCCGAAACCAAAGAGCGGTCCTAGTTTCGACTTTTACATCTGGTGAACTACTTTTACATTTCCAGTCGGTATTTTTCATGGATTTACCCTCACGATAGTATTAGAAATAGCAAAAGGAATAGTAAACTGAAGCCTACGACTTTCTTTTCAATTTCCTATCGAAAAAGTGAAGAGTCATCGGCTTTGCCCAACAAACACAAACCTGATATTTTTACATATTTGTAGGTTTTAGGTACAACATATTTTTTAGAAGCTGCCTACACGAACCAAACAAAATTATTATTATATATACCTAGTCAGGTCATAAATTCTGTCACATGTTTAATATAAAATTAATGGAACAAGTTTATTTATTATGTAACCATTTATATACCAAAATGAACCTAACAAAACATAGATTCTTATGACAATAAAGTTTATTCAAAATGACCTCCGTGATTTTGAATACAGGCCTTCAATCTGCGCGGCCAGTCGTCTATCGCAGCACGAACGAGGTCCATGTCAATATCGGCTGCTGCCTTAATCAAGGATGTCTTGAGTGACTCCAAATTGGGATGAGGCTTTGAGCACGCCTTTTCCTCCAAGTGTTGCCATATCTTGTAATCTAACGGACTCAAATCTGGACTGGAGGAGGGCCAGTCTTCGTGCCGGATGAAGTCGATTTCACGCGCCGCCAGCCAGTCTTGTGTGCTCTTCGCTCTATGAGCTGGCGCCGAATCTTGTTGGAATACCCAGTGCCTGTTATTGAACATGGTATGAGAAACAGGTTCCACAAGGTTCGTCAGGACTGTATTTTGATACACAACTGCATTCGTTTTTACACCTTTCTCACAAAAATGTACCTCTGTTAAGCCCCAATAAGAAACTCCCAACCATACCATGAGCGAGGATGGAAAATGACCTCGTTGGACACGCGGAATACGGTTGCTCGCTTCTTCACTACTGTGTGCGTACACCTTATCATTTTGTTTGTTGTAGCTCTCTTCTACGGTAAAAATTTTTTCATCCGAAAAAAGAATTTCTCGATATTTTTTTCTCGCGTACCGCTTCAACAAAGCGCGGCATCTCTTCAGTCTCAGGTCCATTAGACGAGCATTTAAACGATGTCCTGTTTTTCTTCGATATGCCCGAAGCCCTAAGTCTTCATTTAACACCCTTTTCACCGTGGTTCTGCTTAACCCCATCTGAAGGGCCAACAGTTTCTGCTTACGTTTGGGATTTCTTTGAATACGCGCCTTCACAGCTTTTATCACTGCTGGAGTCCTAACAGACCGAGGGCGACCACTTCTTGACCTGTCATCTACACTAGAGTCTTCATTGTATCGTTTGATGGTACAATAAACGAATCTTTTGGTTATATTCAAATTTTTCAGTATGTCAAAAATTTGAATTGGCGCGTAACCGCAACGATGCAACGCAATAACTGCAACTGGTCTTCTTTAAGCGTCCACTCCATATTTAAAAATGAGTAAAATTCTAAAAAGTATACATTTTTATTTTCATGAACAATTCGAAATTCGAATTCAATAAACTTTTTTGTGGCCAGCCTTCTAAAAGAAAAGTTTTTACTGTGTGACAATACTTATGACCTGACTAGGTATATGTATTCTAAAACCTTGTTGAGAAAAAGATTTCTCCGTGAATTTATTCGCGATAGAAGGAGCCCGAGACTCAATTCATTCTCAATTCTACATAATCGCGCGATTTTTGTGGACGCAAGGTATTATACGTGTAAATCGATCTACTTCTGAACAAGATCTTAGATGAACAATTTCGTAAGAGTAAGTATAGTTTTCTACTCATTTGGCCTAATAAAGTGGACAACATCGACCATGCAGTATGCAACCCACAATTGGACAAACGCGTTGCAATCAGAAGTTATAGCTATACAACTTCCCTGATTCGATAACTATTTTAATCACAATGTCTGCAACACTGAGAACTGGATATTATATTGTAATATGTAAATGATGATGCTATATGAAATTTCAGTACAAATCACTCAAATAATAGCTTCTTAATGGAGTTTCTTGTGTATGTAAAGTAAAAAGTAGGTAATTCCTATGAATTTCATTCTTCTCAAAGAGGTATTTTCCGAAGGGGCAGTAGATATAATTATCTGCGATAGTGACACCACCTTTATTAAAAGTTCATAGGCCTCTGCGCTTTGGACTTTTATGTCTCCATCTAGGCCCGAGTTGAGCCCGTTATGTGACAAAGAAACTATTAAATTTATTACAAAAAACATTTTAGCATGAATTTTAACTGTTTGAATAAAAACATCACCACGTACATATTTCAATACTACGCTACTAGAAATCTTACAGAATTACAATAACTTAATATTATGCAAAAATCAACTAACATTATGTAACAAATCAAAGAATAATGTACTTATAAAATTTTAAAATAAAAAACGTACCAATGGTTACCTTAAATTAAAATAGATTTAAATAGCTAAATCACAATAAAATGTAACTTTTTTAATTTTAGGGTGCAAAGCACTGGAATTTTAACGATAAAGCAATAAAAACTCCACTCTTCGCTACCAACAGCTTCCTCATAAAATACGCTTCAATGCCACCAGGCTACACTAACACTTATTCCACCCTTTAATATTTCTTTTGTATAAATAAGACTCCCTTTTAGCCCTCACAACAATTGATGGGCATATTTTGCCAAAAATGGCAAAGAAGCGGACTGCTACCAGAAAGTGAGCAGTTACCGTCGCCCATGGATATCTGCAACACCAGAGGTATTGCCAGTACTTTGCCGACCTATCAAGACAGTACAACTCTGCTTTGAAGAGAGCCCATCATGTAGGTCAACGGAAAAACCGCGAGACCATCATTTGCTTCGGCAGAAAGGAACGTGAGAAAATGTCCACTACTCAATCATGAGCATGGAATGTGTTTTGGAAGATGTTATTGTAACTTTACAAGAAATACGTAACAAATACATATTTTCCATCGATATTTTCGCATTTAATATAAAGGTAGATCGTAAAATTGACTACATTCTTTACTAGCTTATGCTCGCGTCTTTGCTCTCACTAAGAAATGCTTCCTTAGTGGTTGTTTAGGTAAAACCTATCTTTACGCCAAATTTCAACTCGATCTGTTCAGCTTTTCGCTGTGCGACAGATCATAATTTAATCCTTTATATATAGAGATAATATTTTTACACTTAAATACATGATTATTATAGAGCCGGAAATGGCATTTATTATTATATAATATTTTTAATAGAATAAAGGCTTTGAGCAGCCGTGATTATAATTATATTTTACATATCTAAAGCCAAGATTTAGGCCGTTTCACTACGATGACCTACCAAAAAATTGAAGCAGTATTAACCTTTTATCATTTAGTTTAAAACTTTGTATGAAATACAGATAAAAATAAAGATAACATCATAATATTATGTAAGACCATATCGTCACGTGGGGCATTGTGGAAATAAACATGAAATATTCCATAATTAATTTAAATCCATTACCAAATAAAAACTATAACTGTTCTTGACGTTAAATTGTTAAAAAAAAAGAAAAAAATGTAGGTAAACTTTCATCAATTTCGAGGGGTGTTCTCGACTAAGTATGTCAGAGAATAGGATACAATGACCGAAAAGTAGGTACGATGGGCATAAAGAATACCATCAATACAGGCTGTTGATAATATTATCTATAGGTCAATTGAGTACATTGATACGGAACGGGTTAAACTATTTTGGGAACCAATGTATAAAAGAGTGATATAAAAGATTAGTAACTATGCAAAAATACCGACTAAACTCACGGAAATAAAAGTCGAAGCTTGGCTCGGCCCTGGGTTTCAGTTCAGTTTGGTCTATATTTTTACATAGTTAATACTCGTATTATGGTGGCGCGGGATAGAGATACGTGGAAAGGCTTGGGGGAGGTCTTTGACCAGCAGTAGCACAGCACAGACTAAATAAAAAAAAAGAATATTATGGATTCGCGTAGGTTTCAAAATCATATAAAAGATTAGTACTGCATTACATTATGGTGATTTTTGGTCATATATATAATTTTATATAAGCATCTTATACTATTAAAAAAATGCACTTTCTGTATCACACCACATTCTTTTATGAGGTTGGTGGGTACACATATTATTATATTTTTAATATACGTGTATTATAAACAATATACGTTGAGATATATGTGCGCACAAGAAATGTGCAATGTAATAATGCTACGTTTCAAGACTGAAGTCAAATACAACAATAACAACTGCACTATTTTATTACCCGACTGCACCTGAACGAGGGTTATGTTTTTCGAGAGTATGTATGTATGTGTGAATGTACCTATATTTGTATGGCACACTCTACAGCCTAAATTCTAGATTTAAGCTTGAGAAGTGTTGTTAGACTCATATTAACTGTGAGAATGACACTGGGTATATAAGAGAAAAAATTTAAAATTGCGTGTTTTTTTTTCATAAAATTTGTGATATGGAAACGCAGTCGGGTTTTTTAGTTTTTTTTTTTAAACGTTTTCTTGTTATCATACTAAACATAGACACATCTTTGATGTTTTTTACAGTAACTTCATTGTTTTATGGTGGTATACGACCGCGGACAGAAATATCTAATTTCAAACATCCCATACACATATTCATTCCTAATATACAACAATAAGTATATAATATTACACATACGAGCTTATTATCTTACATTTTATCTTAAAGGTTATTTTTATTAATTAAATAATTATAGTAAACAACTAAGTAATAGGATAAATTATAGACCACTAATAATGATTCTTATGAAAAAACAACTTTGGAATCATTTTAAGTGACTAATATGTAGAAAGAATTTTAGGTATATATTGAAATTCTAGGTAGAAAAGGTAGTCCCAGCATTAGGACTGTACAAACAGAAAATAAAATGAGAAAATGGACTCAAATTGAGTCTTGCCAAGACCAAACCCAGTATTTTAAAGAGAAAAATTCTCAATATTCAATTATTCAAAAAAATGGTCGATAAGTCGCCATTTTATTCGACTTCGAGGTTGAATAGAGAGCGACGACTAAAAATATACTTGGATAAGAATCACGTCTAATATTGTCGAGAATATCTCGACCACGGTTTCGGTTTCGGTGAGTTGTGCCATTTTTGTTTTTAGTTATGGAGAACACTCGCGATAGTTTTAATAATCGTAGGGTAATAATTTATCAATAAATTGGCCTTTTTTCCGTTTTAAGGAATGCTGTGATCAAAAATTATATAACATAATCAAAATATGATATTATCAAATAAAAACATCTACAACAACAATAACATTTTACATAATTAATTATCATATTTATAATATGTAATTGTTTATATACACACACTAAAGAATATTTATCTTAGAATAAACATCTACTTTTTTTTTCAATTTTACTTTTTTTTTTATAAATACGGAATAAAATAGATATGTTTTTTATTTATTCGTCTATTTTGCGGACCAAATTGCACGAAGATTTTCGACCATATAACATTTTTCTTATGCTTATATTATGTCATTTAATATATTTTATTAATTACATTAATTACGTTCAAGTGCTTAGACTCTTATATTTATCAATATAATAATACATATTTTACACAAAGTGGAAGCTGGAAAAAGTGTGCTAAATTTTGAATTTTTCAAACTATTATATCGATGATTATAATTATATTTATATTTAAAATTAAATAAATTTATTTATTTTTAGCCAGCGTGTCCCAAATAAAGAAGTATTTTATATTAGAATACGTAATTGTTTACTAAATATTTAACGCAAAAATATACTCAAGGTTTTAAAAAAAGAAGTAGAAATACTTAAGTAGTACTTTTTCGATTGACGTAGAATTTTTTGAAGTAATTTAATTAACGTTAACGTTTTTAAAATATGACTACTACTTTTTGTAGGGTCATGTATAATGTATAATTATCTACAGCTTTTTAAAAATTAACATGACAACCCCGAGAAATCAAAAAAATTGAATTTGTCTATGGAACATTATATTTTTTGTTGCCATGACCAAAAATTGAGTTGCCATTGCCCTATAATTAAATATAATATTTCAGGGAATATATTTTATTATTTACATCTTAGTATTTATTATAGGAGTAAATATAATATTTATGGGTATATTTTAAACCCCAGCGCAGCTAAAATTGCACGAGAAAGCTAAAAGCATAGTATTATTATAATATATTCTAACACTTGTTTTTTTGTATTTTTATTTTTTTAGATTAGGCATATATTATTATAAGATTATATTTATGGAATAAGTATATTCAATGTTAATCGAGATCTCAAATATTGATATTATCTTTACTCAAGATAAAAGGTTATAATATTATCCTCTATATATATAATACACCTTGTGAGGAAACTAGTAAAATATTAACTTTAACTTTTATAAAAAAAAAAATCTTTTTGACAATTTGAAAGTTATAATTCTTTATAATTCAACGTTTTTTTAAGCTTTTGAAATAAGCTTTTATGCGAGTAAAATTTGACCAGATCAGAAATGTATGAAAAGTAAAACCTTACAAAAATAAGACTCGATGGAATTCAGCGACATTTTACCCAAACACAAGTTAAAGCTACCTAAAAACTAATTCTAGGTATTCACTTTATTTTTCTATATACAAATTTCTATTTACAAACCAAAAGAAAACACGTTTAAGGCGCTTTGCAGACTGCGCAACTGGGACTGGCAACATTTTTGCAACTTTCCGGCAACTTTCAGAATGGTGGAGCTTGCCAATTTGAGGCCTGTATAGTGAAGTTATTGCACACATTATGAATATATGAAAAAAAAAATGAAATATTAAACAGCTAGTTTTACCGGGGGCAGACTTCATTTGCAGGAGGTCGTCTAGGTGGGTACCCCAACAGTGCCAGTTATTATACCGCCTGAGCAGTGATGTGCAAACATTACTGTGCACAAGAGGGCACTGTAGCTAGTGAAATTATTGGGCTAAGGAGTCTTAACATCTTATGAGTAAGAAGTTGGTGTAGTGCACCTAGAATTTCACATCATGGTAAAATCCTAAGTAGCACTGTGCAGATTATGGGGAGGGTTATCTCTTAACATCAGGAGAGCGTCTTGCTCTTCTTACTTAAAAAAAAGCTAGTTGCCATTGCTGCAATAGTTGCTTTGTCTGTAAAGCGCTTTAATGTTTTATTAAAAAATCAAAATGTTTCCTCAGCAAGATCGTTCGCCAAGAGCGAGATAGAGTTTTGGCGGCAAGCCTTGATCATATCATTAGCTCCACGTCTTTTGCTTAATAATCGTGTAGAATTTGATTGTTAGCGTGTAATAATGGTGGAATATTGCGTGTTAAGTGTTTTTGAATGTGCACAGATGTAGGCAAGTGATATGGTGCTGAAATATGAATTTTGGTGCCCCCTCCAAAACTCCTCCGAACTTTCAGTAAAATTCCACCCATTTTACTGGAAGACTCACGTGACTAGACGAGCTATTAAGCTCACTCTGACTCTGACCTGACTAACTAACTTATTACTTAAAAAATAACATTTAACTTGAAACTGGCAAAACACGAAAGTGGAGACCATAATTTAATATCCCGTGAACATTCACGAATTTTACTCGACACTGGCAAAATGCACATGTTGCCATATTATTAAAAAGAAAAAAAAAAAAAAAAAAAAAAAAAAAAAGAGCGAGATATCGTCGGCGATGGTGATGTTTAACAGAATCCGCCCTCTTCATCATCTTCATCATCGGCGGGCTTCTGGGCCAAGTTGGCGGGCATATTGGGCAAGTTGGCGGGCATGTCGGGCTTGTTGGCGGGGTTCCTGGGCAAGGTGTCGGGCTTCTTGGGGATGTTGACCGACTCGAAGGGAGACTCCTCGATGTCCTCGAAACGGGACGAGTGTTGCTGAGGTTGGTGCTGGAAACATTACGGATAACATGAGGCACATGTTATGGTGCTGGTACACTTGACCATTTACTTTTAACAGGACATCAAGCTATCACACTCAGGCTGCGGCGGTTTTTACAAGCTTTCATTTACTTTCACCTGTCTGTTTCCTGCATGTTTGTAATCAAATGTTCCAAATTATATTTGATCCACTTCCCGGTTTCCGATTGAGCTGAAATTTTGCATGCATGTATAATCGGATGACAATGCAATATTATTATGACCTGGAGCCGATCTGATGATGGAGCAGGAAGGTGGTCATAGGAACTCCGTAATTAAATGACACAACTCTATAATATAAATTCATGGAATTAATTTATTGAAAATTCCTCTATACCAGTCCTCCATAATATTATTGCACACATTTTAAAAGTGTTTTCAATTAGATATACATATTAAAAAATGGCATAATGCGATTATTTGAAAAAAAAAATCAAAATTGCTCTCCATCCCATTTTTTAATATATCAAACAGAAAACACTTCTAAAATGTGTGCAATAATATTACGCAGGGCTGGTCTGGAGGAATTTTCAATAAATTAATTCCCTGAATTTATATTTCAAAATTTGACAAATAGTGCGAGCGAGAGAGCGTCACTCGATATATACGCTCTTAACATCGCTGCGAACATTTTCACGATGTTTACGGTGAACACTCCAGTCAATACGAAGACGGTTCGGAGAGGGACGGCGCGGAGGCGACCTATGACAGAAGTTGGCCTAACAAAGAGCTCTCTTTTCGTTATTCTCGCCAAAACGCTCGATAGAATGCTCGCTAAAACGCTCTAGTTTTATTTATCTCCAATGTAACATTCACAAGAATGTTATAAAACAAGTGAATAAGATGTGTAAGAAGCATTCGTTAGGTCATAGTCATGCTGCAGGTCCTGTATTATTAATCTTGGCGACCTGGAACTGCAACAACAGGTTGGCCACACTTCCTATAATTGTGATTTGACTCTCCTGTAAGTATACAATGACGGTAACCTGTGACCTGTTCTGTTGGAGTATAAAGCCCAATTATCATAATGTCGTTCTCAAACACGGGCTAAACCTGGGCCCTTATAGAGGCCCTGACCCTTTTTGGAGGCGTACACGGAGACAAAAATGACTAAAATATTATAATGTGTATACATAGTATGTCACCGGAAAATAACAAGATTCGTAAAATAATATAATTTAACTCTCGTTTGGAATCCTACGAATTACGAAAGTTTATATTAATTTCCTAGGAAATTTATAAACTTACGAACGTTGTTATTTTCCAGTGACATATATATTATGATAGTAACTCACATGAGTGACGAAGGTACGGAAAGTGTTAGGGTCGGGCGTGCCGGCCTGTCCGCTGACGTACTGCGGGGCCGCGTTGCTGCGGACTCCGATCGGTGGTATCATTTCGCCTGCAAACGACCAGTGTTAACTGTGCCACCGGGACGTTCAACAACGAAACATCAACACATTGCCATAACTATGTCTAAACACCGACTAAACTCACGGATATATAAAACTTACAGCAAAAATTTAACCGTCAAAAAAAAACTGAACGATTACGTAGCGCCGACTCAATATTACTGAGGTATCGTAACATTAGTTGATTATTGTTTGCATCAGTCATCATCAGTTGTTTCGGCGGTTTAATTTTTTACTTAAGAGTTTTTTTTTATAATTTATTCTCTTACAAGAAGATAGTAAACAAACAGTCATCGATTGTTTTCCTACTCTTAGGATTGGAATTTTTCCAAACTTACATATATAGGACCATATAAGTTTGGAAAAAATCCAACTCGGAGAATATCCTTTCCAAAAAAAAAATATCAAAATCGGACTACCTACTCTGTGAAAAAAAAAAAAACTGCGAATAGTTATGGTTAAAAAAATACACGCATCGACTTGTAAACATTCTCCGTTTATTTTAAAAAGCGCGCCAGTAGCCTGCTTCGCGACCTCGAGGCGTGAGCTTCTGATGAAGGACATCGTAATTGTCCGCAACCCAGGGTCGGGCCTAGCTTCCACTTTTACATCCGTGAGTTTAACACTTAAACTTTTGCGATTTGAACTCATATTACTTTTAACCGGGACTTATCGCGTACATTTAAATGTAGTGATTGGGGAATGCATCTCGAAATCGCTAAGTCGAGATCTCGCGGAATTAGAAATTTCAATCCCGGAATTTTCGAGATTACCGGGATCTCGGGTGAATAAAAAAATAGGTTTAACTCAACTAATATACAAAAGCAACGAAAAAAGCTTACTTATAAATAGGATGCGAGTAAAGTACTTCACTTATTGAAAATGAAACCTCATATTTTTTGGAATTATTAACTATTTTAATTAATAATGCAAAACACATTATTAATAACACTTTAAGCACTCTTTGTTGACTTGTTTCAAATCATTCTATGAGTGATTTTGAAAATAATTCCTTAAAAAACAATGAGTGTGAAAAAGGGAGTAGAATCTGACAACCGGCATCTATTAACGTCAGTTAGTATGTCCACAGCTGACGAAAATGCCCTCTCTGATTCAACGCTGGTTGGAACCAACTGTAAGCTGTTAAAAAGCAAACTGTAAAAAAATCCCCTTGATACCCACACTCACAAAGATCCATTTCTTTTTTAATAAGTGACTCTAGCTTATATATGTCGCAGTCATCTGGTTGAATCTTCTATTTGATTGTATGACTAGAGCGTTCATGAAAAGACAACATTTAATTGAATGATCAAAGGACAACTCGTCAAGTTGTTTAATTTAACGTTCAACGTTTTGACTGAACGTCATTTAGCATAGTCGCTGAATGGGATATCTATAGCCGACTTTGTAATGTTTGGTTAGGGTGACAGTAAGAAATCATTCCTGTATCAAAAAACAACACGTATCTGGTGCATTGTGGTCACAGTTCAAACCTAACCTAACCAACTGATTTCGGATTGCCCTGAACTCTATACTAAAAACAAGTTGTTTTTAGCTATCATACCTGACTAATAGCCTAAATTACAATCACCAGACTGATTTTACGTCCGCTCTGTTCAATGGGCTATGTTACAATCCACTAACTAGTTGGACGTTGAATGACGCTTGTTCAATCAACGTTCGACCTAGTCATTCAATTAAATGTCGTCATTCAATGAACGCGCTGGTCATACAATCAAATAGCTTCAACCAGATGACTGCGACATATATTTTCATAGAAACGCGCACAAAAGGATTCTTACAGGCCTTCAGGGTTCTTGTCAACTCCTCTTGTAGCCTCAGGGATTTCAATGCTGCGGCGGCAGCAGCACGCATGCGTATTTCCTCTGCAATCATCGAAAGAGGCAATTCATCTTCGTTTTGAATCCCATCCGGACCACAGATGCATAAATAGCAAGCGATGCGTCCCACACAACCGCCCTTCAATCCCGGCCGAGTTCTCGTCATATTAAGCCACGGGACTGATCTCGTAAAATGAGGCGAGATCTCGCAATATCGGGATCCCGCGGGATCGGGATTGCATTCCCGAGATCGGGATCCCGTGGGATCGGGATTGCATTCTCGAGATCGGGATCCCGTGGGATCGGGATTGCATTCTCGAGATCGCGATCCCGTGGGATCGGGATTGCATTCCCGAGATCTGGATCCCGCGGGATCGGGATTGCATTCCCGAGATCGGGATCCCGTGGGATCGGGATTGCATTCGCGAGATCGGGATCCCGTGGGATCGGGATTGCATTCGCGAGATCGGGATCCCGTGGGATCGGGATTGCATTCCCGAGATCGGGTCCCACGGGATCGGGATTACATTCCTTAGATAGTTACTGATCCTAATATTTCATTGAACAACATAATAAGACTTTGATGTTAGTTTTACAAAAACATTACATTATAAAACCAACCTCGACGTTTCGACACATGAGCCGTGGTCACGAAACACAGAACACGAGAAAAAGCACGTCGAGGTTAGTTTTATAAAATATTTTTTTTGTAAAACTAACATTAAAATATCTACGCGATAAGTCCCGATTAATAAAATTAACAATCGTGAGTTTAGTCGGCATTTTTACATACTTAATATGGATAACGCTCGCGTTAGTTTTCAAAATTGCATTAAACATTTCCCCATACATACTGTCCCTATATATCCCGTCAAACATTTGACTGCACCATAATTGATAGCTCTAGCATATCCGTAGATGAACTAAAAGTCCGAAAACGACAAATTATACTACTTATATACTACTCAATATATACTACTCTAGAATCAAAATTCTTAGGACCATTGCAGGCAATTCATACAAACCTGTCAACTAAAAACGGTCACAGTAACAATATAAAAAAAAACTTCCCTTTTCTATCTTGTTATACGAGTATATCCGTAAGAGAATATTTTTTGGCTTTATTTCTCAATAAGTAAGTATATTATCTATACATCTATCGAAGAAGAAGAGTGGTATACTCTTAATATAATTTACCTTCTGTTCACATCAACTTTGGAATCTTTAAAGCACTAGTGGAAAGAATACCTACCTTTTGTAGATATCTTACGCGTAATATCACCGACAGCCTCTGCACGGAGGCACAGGAAGGATGGAGTCAAACGGAGCCCTATTTTGTATTAAAAACAAATAAAGTATGTAAAAAAACTCATAACTTTAATAGGTGTATGTTATTTTTGAAATTGAACTCGAGCGGGACAAGCTTGGCGTGTGGGCTCTTATGTCACGTCCAGACTTCAACTGTCATACTCATAAGTGTACATTCTCAAAAGTAGAATGTATAGGATGACAGTTATAGTCTTTAACGTTCCGCTAATTCCCGCAGGCATGCTAAGCGTAAAAGCGTATGGAATGAATGACTCTTAATTGTAACATCACATAAAATGCAGAACTTAAAACTATGACAAAAAATTATAAATAATATAGAAGTGTAACAGGTGGTCTATGGTAGTTTAGATTCGAATAAAAATGGAAATGAAAAAAACCAGCGTTACTCAGGCGCGGATCCACACGTTCCAGCAGATTCATGTAAGTGCTAGTATTATACGCGTTCCGGCCTTCTCTTCAAAATAGGGATAAGTAGGTAGGTAAGCAAAAATATATAATATTGATTTAATAATAAAAAAAAAACTTTAACCATCAAGTAATAACTGGATACGTATATTTGCTTTGCAGATTTAATAAAAAAACGGCAGAGATATTGCGCATCGAAGTTGTTTAGTGGAGTACTATGAAGTCACAGCGAGTAGCGAGCAACATTTAAAAACAAGGTGTGACGTAGCGAGTCTTCACTTATAAACTTATAAGCATTATATCCATAGAGTTACGTATTTAGAGAATCAAAGGCGATCCAGACAAAAAATAATCTCTTACTAAAATAATATAACAAGAGAGAAGGAAAAGGAATCTATTGTTACCTTGCTAATTAACTGTAAATGTCCTAACGACAAATCAAATTGGTCACGAGTTTTAGGATTGTCAGTTTATCTATGTACCTATAGGTATACTATGGATATATGTATCTCAGCCATTTTTTAAATTGCAATTACAAACCAAAAAATTCGTACCTAACATTTATTATTTTAAAAATGAGGAACTAATAAGATTTTCCCTGCTCATGCTCAATTTTCTCATAGAGGTGCTTTCCGAACGGGTGGTGGAGTCTTAAAAAATATTTAAATTATTGTAGAATTGACTTGCAAAAGGTCTCCAACATTGTAGCCAGTATAAATGAATTTTGAATTTGAATTTTAAATTTTTTGACCTTGTCAACATCCCGTAGAGAAAAAATTCATATGGAGATCACGTTTTGAGACATGATCGCAATCAAATGTTGCACACCGAAGAAAACAGGAAGCTTTGCAACATCAAAATAGATCAATACATTATAGAAATTAATCTAGAGAGGTCTTAATCTGAAGGGAATTTTAAGGTCAAATGCGTGAACACCAAACTGAAGCGAGGAAAATGACGTCAGAGTTGTTTGCCATCTTACTTACTTCATACAAATTAATAACAAAATGGTATCGTCAACCTATGTATTCAGTAGTAAGTGGGATTTATTTATTTGTGAGTTAAGTGAAATTTATTTATGAGATGGTAAACAACCATGACGTCATTTTTCTTGCTTCAGTTTGGTGTTCACCGCAGTCTCCGTTTGATCTTTCTTCATGGCGAGTCCACTAGTGATTTTACAAGTTTTTATTTACCTATCCCGTTGTCTGTCTGTATGTAATCAAATCTTGCAAGTTAAATTTGATCCACTCACCGGTTTCCGATTGAGCTGAAATTTTGCATGCATGTATAAATCGAATGACAATGCAATATTTGACATGGAGCTGATTTGATGATGGAGCTGGAAGGTGGCTACAGGAACTCTGTAAACGACGCAACCCCATCGAGTTTGGGCTCATTGAGGGTTTTCTGAAATTACAACCACCAGGAGGCATCACTGTGACGTCACGTCCAAAACCTACTGAAATCATAGACAAACTAGAACTGTGCAGAGACTATAGAAGGTTTTGACAGCATAAAGGGATGGACCTCCTGTCAAAATGGCGCCAACTGTGGCCGTAGCATGACACACGGGATCCCGATGAAACTTCAAGAGTAGAACTGTCATCCCATACATTGTACTTTTGTGAATGTATGGGATGACAGTTGACTTGACATCAAGACAAGTCTACGCGTCTCTGCTTGAAGGGCTGGTGGTGTAAATTTTAGTAAAAATCCTCTTTGATTCGTCTTGACGAGTACTTTGGTGCTGGGTGGTGATAATAAAAGCTTGTTTTAAAAGTTTTTTTTGTCACTTGTTATTAGATGTTACCTTTAGGCAGCTCGATCATGTTTGCCAGACGGGAGTATTCGACGTCCATGCTGCGGATGAAAGGCGAGGAAAGCGCCCGTTTGGCACCCTCGCGGTCTTCGCCATCGTAAGCTGAGAGCAATTCGTCCAGAGTTTGGACCTCGGCCGCTTCGCAGTTCACACCCCATTTCTATTAACAAGTGACCATATTTGATATCTCTTTAGGGTTCCGTACCCAAAGGGAAAAAGGAGTGGAGTCTTAGTAATAGGGTCTGGCCCCTTATACTAAAGCTGACGTCACAAAAACGCGGGGAAAAGCGGTCGTGATCTTTTTTTTGTGCTTGACCACATCGGCTTTGGTATGTTACAGTTTTGGTGTGTGTGATGTTACAAAGTGCAATTTGAGCATTACAAATATTCCGTCCCGCTTTCACGCGCGATCCTGCGGTTGTCCGTCCATCTGTCTGGCCATCACCAGGTAGTATTCATGAACTGTGATAGTTAGGCAGTCGAAATTTTCACAATGTATTTCTGTTGCCACTGACAACAAATACGTAGCTAAGGCCCCCTTTTTAGAGAAATTGCGTTACGCATCGTCACCCTGCGCTGAGGGAGCGGTATATGGGACTCCCCCGACGCGCCCATAAATATACCCATAAAACCTGCGGGACGCCATAATGCCGGGGCAGCGGGTACGCCGAAGCACTCATCCGCGGCCTTGACGAGACCTTGGTATAAAACATAGGTTTTTTTTTCAGGTACCTGTTATGCTATATTGTACCTTATAAGCTATATTGTACCTTATAAGCCTTCTCAGCCGCGACGATGTCGCCCCTAGCAAGATGTATAAGCACAGCGCAGACGGTAAGCCGGCCGATTGCGCCGAAGTTAGCCGCCTCGATGTGGTAGCCGATCTCTTGACGGACGCTGTCCGCGGCTTGATCGAATCTGTCAATACGGTCAAACGGTCACTCAGGCATTTAGATCATTGTGAAATCCTGGGTGGCACTGTACTGATTATGGGCAGCGTTATCTCTTACCATCAGGAGAGCATCTTGCTCGTCTTCTTACTTCTTTGTATGTATAAAAAAGCTTTATCGAGAGACATTTTCAAACAGTTAATTAATTTATATTTCATGTCTTATTGTGCGAGCGAGACAGTCTCACGCAGAGCCGATGACCTCTTAATGCAATAGCTACATCGAACAAGCCTTACATTTTCAAGATGTACCAATTAAAGTTCGGCATCGGTCGTACATTTTTGAAACAGCTAGGTAACAAACTAACCCTAAAATACGTATATAAAGGGGAAGAGTGACTGATTGACTGACTGATCTATGAAAGCACACAGGATTGGGTTGAAATTCCAAACACAGACATATGTAGATGTTAGTAGACGTAGACCTCCGCTAAGAAAGGATTTCTTCACGCGGACAAAGCCGCGAGACTAAGCTAGTATAACAATAATACAAATCACTAGGTACACTTACAGCTTCAGCCTGACCATAATCCTGGTTGCCTTGCTGATGTACTCCGTGCCTTGATGCTGGGAGCTCTCCGACTGCAAACAAATATGGATATGAGACATTTTTCATATAAATCCTTAGCTTAAAATAGGGGAAGATACGGTACGCGTTATTTGCTTCAAGCCAAACTTGGTCCTGCTGGGTCAGAAAGTATTGGTTGCCGCGCCGATTCGTGCCGATGTAGAATTGTGTGTATGAACCTAATTGGAGTGGTCCATTTGCGAGACGTCTGGCGTGAGTCGGCGCGGCAACCGATACTCTCCGATCCAGTAGGCCCAAGTTTGCCTATAGCAACGATAACGTGTACCTTACTTTCCCTTATTATTTTTATCTAAGGTCCAGTGTATTCCTTCGTCTGTAACAGAAAGTGACTTTACCGAAGAAACCTCAGCAGCCTGCTGGTGCAGCTTGTAAGCCTTCTCGGGCGCGTTCTCCTCCAGGATCCTTCAAGTCTTGTCCATCACTCCAGCGACCCATGTTGCTGGTACAAGCTGGGCTTACACGCAAGCTAGTCCATGTTATAGTGAACTTACCGTGGAAACCTCAGCAGCCTGCTGGTACAGCTTGTAAGCCTTCTCGGGCGCGTTCTCCTCCAGGATCCTGGCGGTCTTGTCCATCACTCCAGCGACCCATGTTGCTGGTACAAGCTGGGCTTACACGCAAGCTAGTCCATGTTATAGTGAACTTACCGTGGAAACCTCAGCAGCCTGCTGGTACAGCTTGTAAGCCTTCTCGGGCGCGTTCTCCTCCAGGATCCTGGCGGTCTTGTCCATCACTCCAGCGACCCATGTTGCTGGTACAAGCTGGGCTTACACGCAAGCTAGTCCATGTTATAGTGAACTTACCGTGGAAACCTCAGCAGCCTGCTGGTACAGCTTGTAAGCCTTCTCGGGCGCGTTCTCCTCCAGGATCCTGGCGGTCTTGTCCATCACTCCAGCGACCCATGTTGCTGGTACAAGCTGGGCTTACACGCAAGCTAGTCCATGTTATAGTGAACTTACCGTGGAAACCTCAGCAGCCTGCTGGTACAGCTTGTAAGCCTTCTCGGGCGCGTTCTCCTCCAGGATCCTGGCGGTCTTGTCCATCACTCCAGCGACCCATGTTGCTGGTACAAGCTGGGCTTACACGCAAGCTAGTCCATGTTATAGTGAACTTACCGTGGAAACCTCAGCAGCCTGCTGGTACAGCTTGTAAGCCTTCTCGGGCGCGTTCTCCTCCAGGATCCTGGCGGTCTTGTCCATCACTCCAGCGACCCATGTTGCTGGTACAAGCTGGGCTTACACGCAAGCTAGTCCATGTTATAGTGAACTTACCGTGGAAACCTCAGCAGCCTGCTGGTACAGCTTGTAAGCCTTCTCGGGCGCGTTCTCCTCCAGGATCCTGGCGGTCTTGTCCATCACTCCAGCGACCCATGTTGCTGGTACAAGCTGGGCTTACACGCAAGCTAGTCCATGTTATAGTGAACTTACCGTGGAAACCTCAGCAGCCTGCTGGTACAGCTTGTAAGCCTTCTCGGGCGCGTTCTCCTCCAGGATCCTGGCGGTCTTGTCCATCACTCCAGCGACCCATGTTGCTGGTACAAGCTGGGCTTACACGCAAGCTAGTCCATGTTATAGTGAACTTACCGTGGAAACCTCAGCAGCCTGCTGGTACAGCTTGTAAGCCTTCTCGGGCGCGTTCTCCTCCAGGATCCTGGCGGTCTTGTCCATCACTCCAGCGACCCATGTTGCTGGTACAAGCTGGGCTTACACGCAAGCTAGTCCATGTTATAGTGAACTTACCGTGGAAACCTCAGCAGCCTGCTGGTACAGCTTGTAAGCCTTCTCGGGCGCGTTCTCCTCCAGGATCCTGGCGGTCTTGTCCATCACTCCAGCGACCCATGTTGCTGGTACAAGCTGGGCTTACACGCAAGCTAGTCCATGTTATAGTGAACTTACCGTGGAAACCTCAGCAGCCTGCTGGTACAGCTTGTAAGCCTTCTCGGGCGCGTTCTCCTCCAGGATCCTGGCGGTCTTGTCCATCACTCCAGCGACCCATGTTGCTGGTACAAGCTGGGCTTACACGCAAGCTAGTCCATGTTATAGTGAACTTACCGTGGAAACCTCAGCAGCCTGCTGGTACAGCTTGTAAGCCTTCTCGGGCGCGTTCTCCTCCAGGATCCTGGCGGTCTTGTCCATCACTCCAGCGACCCATGTTGCTGGTACAAGCTGGGCTTACACGCAAGCTAGTCCATGTTATAGTGAACTTACCGTGGAAACCTCAGCAGCCTGCTGGTACAGCTTGTAAGCCTTCTCGGGCGCGTTCTCCTCCAGGATCCTGGCGGTCTTGTCCATCACTCCAGCGACCCATGTTGCTGGTACAAGCTGGGCTTACACGCAAGCTAGTCCATGTTATAGTGAACTTACCGTGGAAACCTCAGCAGCCTGCTGGTACAGCTTGTAAGCCTTCTCGGGCGCGTTCTCCTCCAGGATCCTGGCGGTCTTGTCCAGTACACTCGCGCCGCTGTCCCCCGACCCGTGCTGCTGGTACAAGCTGGACGACTCGCACGCCAGCCCGTACAACTAGACAACAATGGGAAATGTTAATCAACTCGAATCTCATTAGCCTAGGTCGGGTTTTGTGTCCACTGATACCAGGGTCAGATAAATTGTAAACTGGTATCGCGCAGTTGTATCCAACAATACCGCGATCCGTTTTCCTAAAATCTTTAACTTTAAAAATCGTTTTATAGGAAATTTTTATAAAATACTTCTTTTCGGTGTCTGATCTCCTCGTACATCATCGTCTGAATCCGTTTATAAAAAAATATATTGAATTATTTTGTGGAAACGAATCCCGGTATCGGAGTATCGGTGGATACAACTGCGCGGTATCAGTTTCTGATTCAATCTAATCCAAGGATCCGTTGACGCGAACCCTTAGTTCGTACTATTCTTGTAATTTAGTCGAGTAGCGAGTTATTTACTCCTCTAAACTCGACTACAAATTTGATCGTTCAGACACGATGATATTTATTAGACTAAATTGCCAGCCTAGTCCGAACAAGGCTTTACACCCGCATTTTAAAGATGGCTAGAAGAAGAATATTACCTCTTCAGGAGTAGCAGTTTCCTTCCCCACGATGATGGCGTTCTCCAGAGCCTTGGCAGCGTGGAAGTAGGACATGTTCTTCTTGTAGTACTCCGAGGCCTTCAGGTGGCACTCCTTAGAGTTCTTCAGGTCACGGGCGATGCGGTAGCATTGCGCTGAAAGAGGACAATCATATGAACTGGCTCAATGGGGAGCATCACCGCACGAGAAGTAGAGTCTTGTGCTATAGGGATCTTGACAAGGTTTTTTATTATTCATTGTAGGTTAGCCTTTGACCAGGATCTCGCGTGATGTTAAGCGACAATGCGGCCGTAGATAGTAGCAGACCAAACCTAGAAAACGGGATAAAACACCCCTTGCCTTCACTGAACATCATGACGAAACACGGATCGGAGTTCATACCGAAATGTTAGTAAATACTGGGACTGCAATATTAAAGTACAAAATTACTAAGGCTATATTTTAAATTTAGGTATATTTCATGTGTGTGTTATACTGTGTAAGACGATGAAGAAGTAACAAGCTGGTACACTCCTACACAAACGTTCGCTTTTATAACAGATAAATGTGATTAAAAGTCCGGCTCGTGCTCACAAAAAAATGATCGGTCTCAATCAAATTACATTAAAAATAAATCTCAAATAGATCGCCCCCGAAAGAAGCCTACAAAACGTCGCGTCGTTTGATCGCTCCTCTATTATACTTCAATTTAATCACAGGCGCCATGAGATTCAATAAATTACCGGTGAAAGATTGACTTCCCACGCGAAAATGGTCGATATTGGTAACAGAGCAACAGGCTTCCATTATTGAGGAACATTATGCTTGTTTATTGATAGCGCAGACTGTTGGAAAATACAGCCAGATGTCGAACTAAGAGACTAACTGAAGAAAGGTAACCGAACTAATATTATTAAATATTAACATTTGGTGTTTCATCAAAATCACCATCCACAGCCCTCTACATTCCACTGCTGGGCATAGGCCTCCCTCATGTTATGTCACTCATTATCGTCATCCGCCCACGTTCGTCCACTGCTGGACATAGGCCTCCCCCATGGCACGTCATCAACTCGGTCGGCCGTTATCCTCCTTTATGCCACTATTTAGTGTTTATTCCATATTTATGAGTCCAATAACTAAGCTTAAGAGGGGAAGAATTCAAACAATTTAAACTCGTGTAGAGGTCAAACACGTGTAGACATTTTAGTCTATTTTTTGCGTTGGGACACCGGCAGCGGTTTCATCGTCGTCGTCGTTGTTCCCTTAGAAGTCTAGCTTAGTTTCTCGTAACCCAGAAAGGTGGCGAGACGTCCAGTTCATAAAAAAACAAAGAACCGTACCTAAAGTTAAAGGTTGAGCGCCTATTATCCTAGCTGTATTGTCTATTACATTTTGTTTTTCTTTTGTTTTTGTCAGCTTAAAGCTTGCGCAAACAAGTGCCAGCTGCACCGCGTACATTTTATACGAACTAACGCACGCAACAGGCGCATAATTCGCCCGCTCTAGTGTCTTGCTTCATATAAAATGTTCGAAAGTGATGCAGGCGGATTTTTTATTTCTGGGGCCCACTATAGGTTGCGCTTAGCTTTATACTTTATGGTGATTGCAACCATTAAACAAGTGAAATTAAAAAAAAACTTTTTAAAAACAAGCTTTTATTATTATAACCACCCAAAGTACTTTTCAAGACGAATCAAATGAGCCCAAACTTGATGGGATTGCGTCGTTTAATTACGGAGTTCCTATGGCCACCTTCCAGCTCCATCATCAGATCAGCTCGATGTCATAATTCAATTCAATTCATTTATTTAACCATAAATATAACATGAGCGTTATAAAAGGCAAGTCATTTGTATTACATACATTTTGTCTTAAATATAATTAAATTTTTAACATAATATATTATTATTTTAATTAGTATTTTAGAGATTGAACATTTCATCAGACCAGGTTTTAGACATGTATTCATTAAGAGAGTAGAAAGGATGTATTTCAAAAAAGTATTTTATTTTGCATTTGAACTCTAACATAGGTAGTCTAGTAATTTGAATAGGTAATTTGTTGTACATATCTAATTTTATATTGAAACTTCTCACATAATGTAATGTGTTTTTCCTACAACGAATTCTGCAATAACTTGGATATTTTCAGTGCATCAGTCAAATCAATCAAAACACATCTTTGTACTCCTACCTAAATTTTGTTCATAGTCAGTTATCTTGATATAGTATTAGCTATAGTTTATTTAAGTATACTAGCAATTTCTGAGAGCTAATATTTTGCACGCTGTATCTGCCTCAAGTAGGCCGTACACTCAATGTTTTACAATATTATGTTAAAATTTTACTGTAATAATTCCCTGTATAGCGGCCAGTTTGGCGGATCTAATAATAAAAAAAAAAAAAAAAAATAATAATAATATTGCATTTGTCATCCGATTGTTACATGCATGCAAAATATCAGCTCAATCGGTTACCGGGAAGTGGTTCAAATTTAACTTTCAAGATTTGATAACAGACAGACAACAGAGAGGTGAAAGTAAATAAAAGCTTGTAAAAATCAGCCAATACGACTCCTAGTGTCACCAGACAGGTTGGTCTGAGATGAAGAAAGACTCATGAAGATTTAGGAGAGCTCTTTACCCTCAAGCTCAGAATTAACATATTTTTTAAAAATCACGGCGACACTTTCTTTTCAATTTAGTGAGAAATATAGAGGAATATTTCCAGTGACTATGTTTATTTCCGCGTTGGCAGGGCCGGTTTTAACATTACCAGCGCCCTGGGCGAAATTTCTACGGCGCCCCCTAAAAAGCAATTCAAACCCATACTAAAAACGAAAAAGAAAAAATTCCAGAGCTCCGAGAAAATTTTGAATTTTTCAGCACGAATAATGTGCGTTAAGCTTGCTTCGAGTGGCAAAGAAACTAAATAAATATTCTTATTTATAAAAGCGCGAGCAGCTCGCTGCGAGCGCCGCGAAGATTTAGATTTTTTCAACACGAATGATGTGCGTTTAACTTGCTTCGAGTGGCAAAGAAACTAAATGTCCTTATTAATAAAAGCGCGAGCGCCGAGAAAATTTTGAATTATTCAGCACGAATTTTGTGCGTTTAGCTTGCTCCGAGCAGCAAAGAAACTAAATAAGTATTCTTATTTATAAAAGCGCGAGCAGCTCGCTGCGAGCGCCGAGAAAATTTAGATTTTGTTCAGCACGAATGCTGTGCATTTAGCTTGCTTCGAACGGCAAAGAAAGTAAATTTTCTCATTTATAAAAGCGCGAGCAGGTCGCTGCGAGCGCCGAGAAAATTTTGAATTTTTCAGCACGAATGATGTGCGTTTAGCTTGCTTCGAATGGCAAAGAAAGTAAAGTTTCTCATTTATAAAAGCGCGAGCAGCTCGCTGCGAGCGACGAGAAATTTTGAATTTTTCAGCACGAATTATGTGCGTTTATCTTCCTTCGAGTGACAAAGAAACTAAATGTTCTTATAAAAGCGCGAGCAGCTCGCTGCGAGCGACGAGAAATTTTGAATTTTTCAGCACGATTTATGTGCGTTTATCTTCCTTCAAGTGACAAAGAAACTAAATGTTCTTATAAAAGCGCGAGCAGCTCGCTACGAGCACCGAGAAATATTGAATTTTTCAGAACGAATGGGGCGACTGTGGCGCCCCATTATAGAGCCTGTGGCGCCCCTTTTATCCGGCGCCCTGGGCGGTCGCCCAACCGCGCCCTACCCTAACGCCGGCACTGCGCGTTGGAAGCCATTATAATTTCCTTTGTGAGATGGAATAGGAAGTGTTATTGATTCTAGTAAAGAAAGGCCATGGAAAAACATATTTACTAAGCTTCACATTTTGGCGAGTAGTAGCTGATGCTTATTTACCGAGATTATAATGTCATTTGGTAGTCAGCGCCGGCCACCTTTATTTACTCGCAAATTTCCTACCGCCCCTTTAGGATAGAAAGACATTGACATAAGAGTAGCAACTCCCGTCCCACTGTCAAAACTAAACTGACACAATATATCAAGACCCACAGAAGTAATACAACTAGAAGTACCCATTTTATGTGTGAGTGTGATGGCAATAGGGAAAATTCTGTGTGAAGAAAAAGGAGAACCTATTTTTTTCCGTCCCTTTTAGAGTGGCCGGTTTATGTTGTTTGTCAAACTCTGTCAAACTGCTTCACTGTGACAATAATATCTATGTGTTTTGTTTTTTTTTCCAAAATTTTAAAGCAATTTGAGACAATACAATGTTATTCAACTAGTTTATGACCTAAAATATCAATATATCGCGTATTTTCATAAAATAACGTAAATCCGTAAGCTATTTTTCGTCTCACAGGTGGCCACGATTTTAGCAATGAAAATTCGGCCACAATCATAGATGTAAGAATGTATAGATGTCAGGATGTATTTTTGTTACTCTTTCATGCATAAACGGGTGGTCCGATTGAGCTGAAATTTGGTATAGAGATAGCTAAGACCCTGGAATAACACATAGGATGTACCCTACAGTACAGCGGGTAAAACCGCTTGGCGCAGCTAGTACTGTTATATAACTACATACCTTGTAAAAAAATCTAAACATATATATAACATATAAATTAGGAACACAGATGGGTTTTATACGCAGACATCCGCGCAGACATCCGCGCGCTGAGAAAGGATCGTTACAATAATAAGCACTACATAATATGTATGTGCGATCCATCATAATAATATGAATTCGGCAAACATTATATTATGAATTCCATTTCTTTTACCTTGTTTTTAGCCTCGACACTCGACACATCTCGCAATTACCTCTCCTCAACACAGCGCTAAGAAAGCGAAACTGTTATTGTATGGCTGTACAAATTTTTAATCATTTACCTGATCAGATAAAAGTTCTGCCTTGTAAAAAATTCAAAACGAAATTAATGTCATTATTAATAGAAAAATGTTTTTATGGACTAAATGAATATTTTGAGAATAAGCTGAAACTTGCATTAATTTGATTTGATAAATTGGATTGTATTATTTTATGATATTTAGAATTATTATTATTGACTAGAAGAAATTGGACATTGACTATTATTTTAAACTGACAATTGTTTATGGTGTAAATTATTGTTTTAACTTATTATTTTATAAAATTAGATTTGCTGCTGTGTCAACAATAACAAAATGTATTGTGTATAATTAATAATTATCTAATCAATCCCTATGGGTGTTGCACGTCGAGTAGTTTCGGCGGAACGTGTGAAACTTATTATTTATTAATTATTTAAGATCCACCTGTACCACGTTTCATGCAATAAAGATTCATTTCATTTCATTTCATTTCATTTCAAAGTTGTAATAAACACAAAAAGTAAAAGAACATTTTTAGCGTTCGCCACAGGATTGGGGCACTTTGCTACGGCACTCTAAAATGACCCAATGAAATTAAAAATCAGGCACGCTCGTGAACCAATCCATCGATCGAGAATTCTCTCTGTTCTGTTATATTTAAACCATAGAGGACTCAACAAAAGAATGCGCATTATTTTTTTGCTGTCGCCGACGATACGCATTGACGCTGCATAACATATGTACGTCAATAAATGTCTGAACCAAAAAGTTTCTACTTTGAACGAGTCAATCAAAACTAGCCGTATATATGGTGGCGCTGTGTGTAATGTCCTGAAATATTTATTTATTTACTAGTGGTCGCGCTTAATAGAAAATTATCAGTGTTTCTCTACTTATTATGCATGTATTATTAGGTATACATATAAACCTTCCTCTAGAAACATTCTATCTATAAATGAAAACCGCATCAAAATGTTGCGTAGTTTTAAAGATATACGCATTACGCATACATAGGGACATACACAGTCACAGGAAGCAACTTTATTTTATAAATACTATGTGGTGATATATACTATACTAGCTATGATTTAAACCAATCTCTAATCATGCCTAGTCTACTACGTTTTATAAATTTTAAACACAAAGTATACGTCATTTTGGTTCCATGTAAATCACTTGTTAGAATTACTTCCAAGTTGGATTTCCTAACTTATAGTAATTTATTCGTACGTTCGAAATTTGTCAAACTGAATAACATAACAAATCGTATAGTCCAGTCAATTTAGACATTCGAAGTTACATAAAGTCCCAACAAGCTGAATTTCTGTGAAGTTGTTCAAAACATAATTAATTATAAACAATGTCTAGAAGTTCCCCATCATTCCCCTGTAAGGAAAAAATTTAATTCAAGATCAAAGGTCAAAACAATGAGTTTTTCGCGATTTTCAGCAAAACGGTAAGTTTTATCATAAAAATATCTTAGACAAAATTGTAGATCATAAAATTGTCTACAAAAAAATATTTAATACTTTTTTTTCTACGAGCCACCGTTTTTGAGATATAACGATTCAAAAAGTTGTAATCTCTTATATAAAATTGTTCGTACACTTTCGTGCTATCAACGCACAGCCCAAACGGCCGGACGGATTGAGCTGAAATTTGGACAGCGTATTCCTTGGAAGATTTCATCGTGCAATAAGAAGCGATTTTTTGAAATTCCCTCAGGAAAAGGAATTATTCCCGAAAAACGTTTGTATGCAAATCCGTAACCGTTTATCCGATTGAGCTGAAATTTTGTAAAACGATTGTTGGGATTGTGTTGAGGAACATTGAATAGTTTTTATGACACAATTTAACTTTAAAGAGGGGGTAAGGGGGGGTCAAAGTTTGTATGGTAAATTTAGAACCGCTGGCCCTATTGAGCTGAAATTTGGTACAAAGGTAGACCAAGTCCTAAAAAATGATATGGGATACTTTTTATTCCAAAAATCAACCTCTAAGGCGGGATAAAGGAGGTCAATGTTTGAATACGAAATCAGTAACTAATGACCCCATTAAGCTACAATTTGGTTTAGACATAGTTTGAGCCTAATTTTTTGTAGACAATTTTATGATCTACAATTTTGTCTAAGATGTTTTTATGATAAAACTTACCGTTTTGCTGAAAATCGCGAAAAACTCATTTTTTTACCTTTGACCTTGAATTAATTTTTTTCCTTACAGGGGAATGATGGGGAACTTCTAGACATTGTTTATAATTATGTTTTGAACAACTTTACAAAAATTCAGCTTGTTGGGACTTTATGTAACTTCACTCTCATTTTTTGGTCTAAATTGACCGGACTAATCCACATCAGTGATTATTGATTTAATGTATTTATAGCGGTGTCCTACGTATCCCAGCTCACTTAATGAACGCGTATCAAATATCAGAAAGGTATAAACATCGATGAAAAAAGTGGAATAAACTTCCTGAATAAAGAGGCATGCTTAGTGAGCCCAATCGCTTTTACCTACACACGCACATTGCTCGCACATTACACAATAGGCATGACGACAAGGTATTATTTTTTAAATATAATTAGTCCGTAATTTAAATGATAAAACAAATATTTGATACGTATTTTTTTTGTTTGTCAATATAATTGAATTTGACTAAGATACGCGCGTAGGGACGTCATTTATACCTTCTCCTCCGCAACTTTAGAGCGCTGTAACTTACTCGTTTTTCTTTAAATTTACAAGAAAAAAAAACGTATTCAATATTTTCTAATTATAATCTACATTATGGACATTTTTTTTTCGTCTATTATAAAAACTCAAACATTAATAAAAATATTAATTTTAATCTTAACAAGATCTAAGTCTAAATGAAAATATTTAAAAAAAATATGCAACGGGCAATGATATTATATCTAATAAATTATTTTTAATTCGAAAAATATATTTAAAAAGAAATTGAATTGTGTTGCAGTTGCATCAGGCAGAGGGCCGGCGTCCCTAATTCGTTGGCCGGCGCACTTTTAAATAAAATAATGTTAAAAAACCATTACTGCAGTAAGTGTTTGGAAGCATGCGTCTGTTCGTATGTGTGCGTGGAAATGCGAGAGGGCTAACTATTGATGCTTCATTTCTGTTCTGATAAAACTACTGTTATTCGAAATCGTATTGTATAAGAAAATTAATAAAAATATATCAGAGTAAATAACCACAGCAGGCTATTCGCCGAACTGTGGTCCCTTTGAACAAGATTACGAAGCTTCAGATTGGCAAAGTATTATATTTCTTTTTAGGGTTCCGTTCCTCAAAAGGAAAAAACGGAACCCTTATAGGATCACTTTGTTGTCCGTCCGTCTGTCTGTCTATCAAGACCCTTTTTCTCAGGAACGCGTGGAGGTAACAAGCTGAAATTTATAGGAAATACTAAGGTCCATTGCCTCTTGGAGCTGTGAAAATTTCAAACTTCTAGGTCAACGCAATCAAAAGATATAGTCGAATATGTTGCAAATTTCAGCAAATTTTCGACATTACCAAATAAATCAAAACCTACGGGGCACTTCCCGTGCACTCAGAATCTTGAAATTTGGCACGAAACAACTCCTTAGAGCACAGATAAAGGAAAAATTGCGAAAACCATAAATTTTTATTTGCATCATATGAAAAAAATATTTTGAATTATTTTATACCTACTACCCCTTTTCTCATGAACGCGTAAACGTATTAAATTGAAATTCATATCAAATACTCAAGTCTATAATACCCTTAAACTGTAATAAAATCAAACCTCTATGTCAACACATTCAAAAGAAACAGCAATTTTAGTCGTAATTTTAAACTCGCAAAAAATCAAAACCTAAAGGGTACTTGCCGTTAACTCAGATCTTGAAATCTAGTACGCAGCAACGTCTTAAATCATAGGCACAGGAAAAATTGCGAAAACTGTAAATTTTTAGTTACATCATATAAAAAAATATTTTTAATAATTTTGTATTTCCTACCTCTTTCCTCAAGAACGCGTACAGGTATCAAATTGAAATTCATATCAAATACTCAGCTTTATAATAACTTTAAGCTGTAAAAAAATCAAATATCTATGTCAACGCAATCAAAAGAAACAGCAATTTTAGCCGCATATTTTCAAACTAGAAAGTACTTACAAGGGAATCAAAACCTACAGTATATATTATTATACCCACTTTTCATTAGGGTTCCGTAGAAACCCGTAGGTTTGTATGGAACCCTCGGTGCTCGAGTCCTACTCGTACTTGACCGGTTTTATTTATCATATAAATAAGTAATAAGGGGATTACGTTTTACTAAAAACGGTATAAATATTAAATGAGAAACCGTTTTATGTATTCAATAATTTAATATCTGGAGTAGATACGCGGGGCTATTCACGATCAACACAACTCATTGCTTACGAGTCGCTATATTTATTAATTTCTACTAAAATTTTAAAAAATATATTTGAAAACATCTTGTTACAAAATAAAATACTAATTTATGCTATAATGCTAATATAGAAAATAAAATATTTTATTTTAATCGGCGTAATGCTACGCTCTCAAGCGACTTATAACAGAATTCAAGGGGGTGATACATGATTGCATTCATGGCAAAGCGACTCGTCGCCATCGAGACGCTCGCTGTCAACTTCCACTGAAAAAAAAAAAAACGACAGCAACATGACTGCGGCGCCAAAGCAATTTAGGTACAAAATCCACGTTCAGGCCTTATTTCAACTCTAATATACTCCTACTCAAATAGGCTTTCAACAGAATTCTATACAATTACAAAATTGATATTAAATCTTCTATATTCTAGACTTTCAGCGTCCCACCATTAATAAATCTAAATATTTCAAATGAAAGCGTGACTGACTAGTCTATCAACGCACAGCCTATACTGCTAAACGGAATGCTTTGAAATGAGAATAGGTTTTACGACGTTAGACCTTTGCTATGAAATTAAGCCACGCGGGTAATGCTGCCAACTTAAGCTAATATTCTCTAAAATACCTATATAATACTAAATACCAATAACTTGCAAACATATTGAAATTCCTCGAAACCTATCATAAACATCAAAGGACTACTTGAGCGAGAAAATCTAGACGCAGTGGAGCTAGATCAAATGTCTCAGTGGCTTCTTAAGATAGGTATTCGTTAGTGCATAGATGCTTTATGCGCTTCAGTGTTCTCAAGAACCCTCCGACCTCAAGATTGAATATTAAATAGTATTGGTGGAAGGGGATTGAATGTGGCGTGCTGGCGGAGGCAGTCGTTAAGGCATCAAAGGTATAGATATACAGCCTTTGATAGCAAAGGTCTTTGAGCTTTGCTTTGTATCGGACATGTCACAAGTTCGGAAAACAGTAGGTACCTGACTATATTTCGATGTAATTTTTACAAAACCGATAGCGAATGTTTACTTTATTGGCTATAACGCGAAGCATACGAGGGGCATGCCAAAAGTAATAGATACTCAAATATTATAATTTTAATCATGTTTTATTATTTTTATGTATGTTTTCTTTAAAAGCATTCAATCTGAGCACGTATACATTTTTTCATGCGTTTAAACCATTTACAAAATAAGTACTTTAGTCCACTATTTTTCTTGGGCTGTCAGTGCATCTTCCTTGCTCTCTAATGTTTTGCCTTTTAAATTTTCTTTGATTTTGGCAATCAGGTAAAACTTGCAAGGTGTCATGTTAGAGGAATACGTAGGGAGAGATAAGCATTTCACATTTTTTTAATTAAAAAAATTAAATGTTATGAACTGATCGATGATTCATAATGTTATGGTTGACAGTCATCTCAGGACATTTTTTAGCGTTAGCCACAAGCGACTGGCGTTTATCAAGGGGGCAGAACGGATTGAAATTTGACACAAAGTAAAGTTAAATTTCTTTAATTAGGTACTTACCAGCTTGATTGTACTCGTCGGCAGCCGAATCATAGTCCGGCTTCCAGCGGAGAAGGGTGGACTTGAGACTGGAAAGAAAAAACAGCTTTAGCACAGATTTAGATTTCGAATTTAACGCTTTTACCGCCAGGAGTTCAAAGTGCGCCTCGCGAAATAAAGAGCTTTTAATGGGTTATTTTTTAACAAAAATAACAAAAATGTTTAATAAAAGCCTATTCTGTATAAATAAAACCTTTTCGAGTGACGAAACTTTGTTTACGATAATTATAATTGGGGGTTTATACTCCAACAGATCAGGTTACCCTACTTACACCGTCAGATCAACATCAACAAATCACAATTATAGGTTGTGTGGCCAACCTATATGTTGTAGTTTCAGGTCACCGAGATTACTACAGGGCCTGCAACGTGGCCTAACGACTCCGCCTCCTATTATATTATAATATATCTTATAGGAAACAGCCGGGACCCACAGTTTTACGTGCCGCGCCGAAACACGGTAGCGTCCAGGCGAACTTTTTGCCACATACTGAGATTTGAAACCAGGGCCTCCGGATTACAAGCCGGACGTATGACCACTGGGCCACGAATGCTACTTAAATAACAACAACGTTATTAACTACTAACTACCCACGGCCGAAGCCTACTATCTGTATTTATAGCAAGAGGAAAGTCCGTATCTTATTATTGTCATTAGTGCGGGGTTGTTCAGGGGGATGTTCAGTGAAGCCAGGGGATTTATTCTTTTTTTTTGACCCAGGAAAACTTGGGTGTTCATGCGGGACGCCATAATGCCAGGGCCGCGGGTACTCCAAAGCACTCATCCGAGGCCAGGAGATTTAGCCTTAAACGACAACGCCTAGAAAAAGTAATATAAAAACTAACTCATCATACTAATATTATAAAATCTGAAAGTTTGTAAGAATGTCTGGATGTAACAATTTCTGGATGTATGTTTGTTACTCTTTCACGCTAAAATGGGTAGACCGATTGAGCTGATATTTGGTATAAAGATAGCTACGTAAACCCTGGAATAACACATAGGCTAAGGGCTTGTTCACGTGTACCCGAGGGCGCGGGCGCGGGCGCGAAATATCAAACATATGACGTGCTATGAAAGTGTTCACGTACAACGCACGTGCGGTGTAAGCAAAGTCTGTCGCGCCCGCGCCCGCGTGTTATAGCGTGAACAAGCACTAACAGCGGGTAAAACCGCTGGGTCCAGGTAGTAACGTATAAATTCGCATTCTAGATCCAAACTTCGCTTTTTAACTTGTCTTTAAAAAATGAAATTCAAGTTAATTGACAATGGAGTTGCCCTACGGCTGTTCTAAGAATTATTGCAATCTTTCAGACCAGGTTAAGACGCGCTTTCGTAGTTCAGACCTTATTATGAACCTACTTTGGAAAAGCTAAGCTTCTAGGTTTCTAGGGAAACCTTATTACTTGTTCCATAGCGAGATTAACCTATGACTTATTCAAGTTAGGTATGTATATTTAAATTATGTGAGACAATGCTAAACAATGTATGTATAACAGAAATAAGATTACGACTTTTTTACGAGATTCTTTATTAACTGTTTTTAACTTCTGTAAATTGTTTTTGAAAAATGTTTTGTTTTATTATTATTATTATACTATTTCCCAAAAAAATTTTTTGTAATGATTGGCAATAAATATGTATGTTCTTTCTTTATTTCTTTGAGAGTTATTCTATTTTGCTAAACGTATGTAAGCTTTTGACGTTAAGCAATCCTACTAATATTGTATGCCTACGCGAAAGTATGTATGAATGAATGTTTGTTTCTCTTTCACGCCTAAACGGGTAATACGATAGAGCTGAAATTTGGATTTTATAGTAGTCTGTGTGTCTTTGGATTTTATTAACATTGGAATACAGTTGTTGACAAATTGTTTTTGTCCATCAAGTAGATTAGGTACCTACCTAATAAAATATTGGACAGGTTATTTTTAACCCCCGACGCAAAAACGACGGGGTGTTATAAGTTTGACGTGTGTGTGTGTGTGTGTTTGTGTGTTGAAAGGGCTTGACTAGTAGAATACAACGCACTATGATGCATTTAAAATCCAAGATGGCCGCAGCCACAAAATGGTGAATTACATATTGCGTTGGGGGTTTTTTTCAATTTTCAACCCTTAACTGACATCGTGGGGTAAATTTCCACCCCAGCCGCATAAAAACCACTATATATTTTTTTCCAGTGAAGGTACATGTACATATCTTTCCGTTTATGTATTCTTAGTGCAGCGCACGCGCTATAAGATATAAACATAAACCTAAGGGTTTCTACGGAACCCTAAGGAAAAGTGGGTATAATATTATATACTGTAGGTTTTGATTCCCTTGCGAGTAGGTACTTGCGAGTTTGAAAATATGCGGCTAAAATTGCTGTTTCTTTTGATTGCGTTGACATAGATTGTTTGCTTTTTTTACAGCTTAAAGTTATTATAAAGCTGAGTATTTGGTATGAATTTCAATTTAATAGCTGTACGCGTTCTTGAGGAAAGGGATAGTAAATACAAAATTATTAAAAATATATTTTTATATGATGTAACTAAAAATTTACAGTTTTCGCCATTTTTCCTGTGCCTGTGATTTAAGACGTTGCTGCGAACCAAATTTCAAGATTCTGAGTTAACGGCAAGTACTCTGTAGGTTTTGATTCCCATGAGAGTAGTCGCGAGTTAAAAATACGGCTAAAATTGCTGTTTTTTTTGAATGCGTTGAGATAGAGGTTTGATTTTATTACAGTTTAAAGGTATTATAGACCTTAGTATTTGATGTGAATTTCAGTTTAATACCTGCACGCATTCATGGGAAATAAGGTAGTAAGTATGAAATTATTAAAAATATTTTTTTATATGATGTAACTAAAAATGTACAATTTTCGCAATTTTTCCTTTATCTGTGCTCTAAGGAATTGCTTTTTACCAAATTTCAAGATTCTACGTTCACGGCAAGTACCCGGTAGGTTTTGGTTTTTTGAGAGTAGTTGCGTGTTTAAAATTGCGGCTAAAATTGCTGTTTCTTTTGAACGCGTTGAGATACAGGTTTTATTTTATTACAGTTTAAAGGTATTATAGACCTTAGTATTTGATATGAATTTCAGTTTAATACCTGCACGCGTTCATGAGAAATAAGGTAGTAAGTATGAAATTATTAAAAATATTTTTTTATATGATGTAACTAAAAATGTACAATTTTCGCAATTTTTCCTTTATCTGTGCTCTAAGGAATTGCTTTTTACCAAATTTCAAGATTCTACGTTCACGGCAAGTACCCTGTAGGTTTTGGTTTTTTGAGAGTAGTTGCATGTTTAAAATTTCGGCTAAAATTGCTGTTTCTTTTGAATGCGTTAACATAGAGGTTTGATTTTATTACAGTTTAAAGGTATTATAGACCTTAGTATTTGATATGAATTTAAATTTAATACGTTTACGCGTTCATGAGAAAAGGGGTAGTAGGTATAAAATTATTCAAAATATTTTTTTCATATGATGAAAATAAAAATGTATGGTTTTCGCAATTTTTCCTTTATCTGTGCTCTAAGGAGTTGCTTCGTGCCAAATTTCAAGATTCTAAGTTCACGGAAAGTGCCCCGTAGGTTTTGATTTATTTGGTAATGTCAAAAATTTGCTGAAATTTGCGACATATTCGACTATATCTTTTGATTGCGTTGGCCTAGAAGTTTGAATTTTTCACAGCTCTAAGAGGCAATAGACCTTAGTATTTCCTATAAATTTCAGCTTCATTTCTGCTCCACGCGTTCCTGAGAAAAAGGGTCTTGACAGACAGACGGACGGACGGACGGACGGACGGACGGACGGACGGACGGACGGACAACAAAGTGATCCTATAAGGGTTCCGTTTTTTCCTTTTGAGGTACGGAACCCTAAAAACAACTTAAAAACTAAGACTAGGAACAGAACTAGGGTAAACTCTGGGTAAAAGAACTAGGTAGTTATGGCCGTTCGTATCCAAAATCCAAGGTAATAATAGAGTGGGCAATAGGGCGTGATCGCGTTGACCCACGCTGCACGCGCAGAACACGCCTTACCCGCGCCAACTAGGCCCGCCCTAACTTCTAAATACACCTCTATAAAAAAACTTGATTGACTCATTAAATCTAAATATATAAAAGGAATGAGTGACTGATCGACTAACTTATAATCTATCAACGCATGGCCCAAACCGCTCATCGGATTGAGTTGAAATTTACCAAATTTCAAGTACAGGTACAATCATAGGCGGATTTAGGGGGGGCAGCGGTAAATTTGTATGTATAATAATAATACATGCGTAATATAGTGCAATAACACTGATATTTTTCTATTAAGCGCGACGAAGTGCGCGCGAGTCCACTAGTTCCTTATAAAATGGCGGGTTCGCCCACGGATGTTCCGAGTTCTAGTTATTGATTTAAAAAGAAACAACACGTGGTATATGTAATGGATATGCAATGGCATATCCACACAATGGTGGTAACACAATGGTGTTCAATGAATATGTGAATAGACTCGATAAGACACCCCGACGACGTGGCGCCTCCCACTCCAAATCTAACATCATAATAAGTCACTCAAATAACTGAGGTCAATAAATCTCTATGGGACCGAATAAATATTGTAGCCATACATTATATACACATGTTTTAACTGACTTGAAAAAAGGGTAACAATTTTATGCGTATTTTTTATTTATTTTATGTGATAAAGTATTTATTTATTTATTATTCAGCACATAGCTAGGACTAACATAATGCTACAATAGCATCTTCTACCAGTTGCCCTGAGGCAGGAGAAAATGTGTTAAAAAAAGAAGAAGACGAGCAAGACGCTCTCCTGATATATTAAGAAATAACGCTGCCCATAATCAGTACAGTGCTACTTAGAATTTCACAATTATGTGAAATCCTAGCAGCACTGCACCAACGCTTCTTACTCAAGAGTCGTAAGATGTAAGTCTCTTTAGCCCAGTAATTTCACTAGCTACAGTGCCTTTCTACCGAAGCACAGTAATGTTTGCACATCACTGCACAGGCGGTAGAATAACTGGCATTGTTGGGGTACCCTACCCACCTAGTACCTAGACGACCTCCTGCAAAGGAAGTCTACCCCTGGTAAAATAACTGAGTGGGTTGTGAAATAACTGAGGTAAATGATATCTAGTTTAGTATGTTTCTTTGTAATGGGTATGCCTATACCAAATAGGTATAGGCATTTCAGTATTATTCTATTCAATTTTATTTTAAATAAAAATGTCTATGAGATCTAATAGATAATTATTCATAAGTTATGCCATAAATTCTACCATTTTTTAACCGATCTGAAAAAAGAAGTACCTACTTAATTTATACATATAATAAATGCCATGGGGGAGGCCTATGTCCAGCAGTGGACGAACGTAGGCTGATGATGATGATGAACTTATAATATGTTATAGGAAAGATAGAAATAACGTTATTTGCACACATAACATAAAATAAATATTGAGTTATATTTCAGGAACTACGAGATATATTTACATAGGACAATCCTTTAAGGTTAAGGGTCTTCGCATGCGATTCTCCCGCTCGTACCATATGACGAATATCCATAAATAAATTCGCAATAAATGCTCTTTGAAAATGTTTCTTGGTATAACCTTTTAGATGATATTATATTTAAAAGTACCTATTCCCAATTCCCAGTTTGATAATTTAGGCCTTACAGTAATCTTGACGACCTGTAAACCCATCCATCCACCATCGTGGCAATAGGTTAGCCACTGGCCACGCAAACTTAAGTTGTAATTTGACTCTGACAGTGTAAGTTGGGTAACCTATTCTGTTGAAATCTAAACCCCAATTTTATCAGAACGATATCAGAAAAACTTCAACCTTGTTTCGTTCATCTTCTAGTCTTCTAGAATAAAAACTACTTCAAACACAACCGATGCTTATACTCAGCACCCAACGCTTAGCGGGGTACCTACGATAGCGGGGTCCAGTCAAATTAGAAGTCTATTACTAGTTGCCGATATTCGAAAACTTAACAGGCACAGGGGGGGTTTTCTATACGATTTCTCTACATGAATGTCTATATTTTTGTAACATCAAAACAGGTTAGAATTTGACCAAGATCCCGTCTGATGTTAATCAACGATGCCGTCAAAAAAGCTGCAGTCTAAGCCTAGAAGGTTAAAACGGAGTTAACACTTAATATTAATATTTAATTAATAGAAAAACTCTCTCAATTTCCTGTCAATCAGATTGTCTGTAAGAGATTGCTTTATATGCGATAAGACCGCCGCCGACCCTTAATTGTTAAATTTTACTTTTATTTCTTGAACCTTTAGTTTTAAAAATTGTTTTATATTTAGAATTAGTTCTAGTAACTTAGTATGCAATAAAGCGTTATTCTATTAACTATTCTATTCTAATACCCTAGCCTAGAAGGTAGTTTAAATCCCTCATTGACTTCAAAAAACATCGAGCCGGAACTCGGAATACGGTCATAACGACCGCTTGGCGGCACGGATTTGTCCTGTGGGTCACTTAATAAATTGTTAAGGCCAGGAATGCCACAAATTACGTCCGCTCTTCAATAAATGTAGTCCCCATCCAATCTAGGGACCCGACAAGCTTTGTACTGTAAACATATTTGCGTGCCTCCATTAGGGTAGACAAGAGGTCTAGAATTCGATTTGCAAGCCTACCTCCCTACTCCCTTGCATTGGGTGGTGGGAGTGATGCACATTGGTATTATAATGCAATCTACTTATAGATGTGGCCAGGGGCGGACACAGTGATATCGGGGGCTCCCCCTTCATATCTCGCAGCAAAAGTTTTACATGCCTTTACAAAGTATAGAACAAAATTAAAATTGAATAGGTTTTCAAAATTTAACACTGTCATTGATATAATGGACGGCCATTTAAGTCGAGCTAGCGTGCGGTAGGAGAGGTAAAAGTCCATATGAAACAGCATAAAGCCCCACTCCTGAAATACCTATCGTCAACTCGCACTGCATCAACAGACAGGAAGCCTAAGATTTTGAAAAACAATAATAATATAATACAACCTTAGGCTAGATCTGTGTCAGCCTGGTTCAGAGCAATTTTTCTCTCAGCCCCAAAGTGAAATCCTATATCCGCTCCTGGGTGTCACAGATGATACTTTATTGTGATATATTTAATTAGATTTTCCAAGAAGCGAAAATCAATAAAATTAATCCAGACATTCATGAGATTCAAGAAAGACCTTAACGGCTTCTTAAAACACAACTTTATCAGCCTTGAATAAAATATGAGAGAGAAATTCTATTTTGGTCATCCAGGCATCCAGGGAACGATAATGATAAAGCTGTTTTGACCAGTTATTATACAATGCTTTATTAGGCTTCTGTCGTTATTAAGGAAGCCTTATAGTTTCGCTTTGTGTATCCGTCCGTCCGTTCGCCTGTCAGCGGCTTTACGGAGAAACTACAAGACTTCGAAAGCAGAAATTCACTGATCAGGATAATAATGAGGGCAAGAGAAAGGTAGAACAAAAATAATTAATTTTGGGTACGTTCCGCACACATAAGTGGGGGATGATTTTGTTTTCTTTTTAGATCCACCATGTGGGGTAACGTTGAATACGTATTTTATAATGAGAAATGGTTTGTTAAGATTTTTTTTCGATTAGTAATTCCGTTTAAAAGATATTCAAGTTTAAACCTTTTTTTGGGTTCTATAAGATTATTATATGTACGAGACAGGCATTAGGTCACGTTACAGGCCATGCAGGATTTTAGGCGCGCTTAAATGCAATTAAGTTGGCCACACAACTTAAAAGCACTACTATTGAATTGAGTGATTTGACTCTGACAGTGTAGACCTGTTCTGTTGTAGTATAAACCCCAATTACTATGGTTATTATTATTTCATCAAGTACCAGCCGGACAGTCAGTCGACAGTTATACTTAGTTAATATAAATATTGTGTGTTCGAAATTTGTATAAAATAAACTAAAGTTCATTTTACGGTTTGATGGAACCTCATGTATGTGGGGCTTAATGCGTTGCAATAAATCGGACACGGTCTTAGATTTCACTTGGTTTATTACTTCTTAACAAAATAATTATTAACACACGTCTTTCTTCTTCGCTGTCGTCTTTCGGTCCCCTCGCATTCACATTCTTAATTAACTAACTTAATTGCTAACACTCTCTCTGTCACTCTTGCATGCATTACTTAACTTTCCTCTCTTTCACCCGCATCACACTTCGCACTGCATTTGCACACTTCCTACCACAGATCATCTCCATATACGTTCCGTTTCCCACATTCGGCCATCCTGCTCTCATGTCTGTCCCCAGACATGCTATTCCTCATCCTTTCCTACTCCTTTCACTCTTTACAATGTTGCCTTACTGACTAATCTTAAATTGTAACGCCTTAAATAAATATTTAACAAAATAAACATTATTAATTTTAACTGGTGTTTCATTTTACCTCTTTAACTATATTAAATTTCACCAAAAACTAATTTAATTCCACAATAATATAGGTTTCTTGCTTTACTGAAAATTTAGGTAGTAGGTATTTAGTCATTACATTACAGATATAAATTGAAACACCCTTGGTAAATCTTTGATAAGGCCGTCTTATAAGCTAACGCAACATTTTCTTCTTAAAATATAAGAAATTACAATAAATAAAAACAATACCTAACAATACTTTCATACCATTCGTCATCATTCATACAACCTTTCACAAATTCATACTTAAGAAACTGTCCCAGTCTACCCTGGCCACTTCTCCATCGGGTCGGCAGAGCTGGACGTGCTGTTTGGGCCCTCAGAGGAGCCACTGACCTTTTGCATTTCATACCGATCTTTGAAAAGTATGTTACAGTCTTCAAAATAATCTTTATAAGTCTTATCCTTGAGAATTTCTTTAATAGCTTTTATTCCATCGTCTTGATCTTGTGCCATTCTTATTTGGTCACGTAGAGATGTCACCGTTGCAACATATGGATTTCGGCTGAGAGCGTCGTCATGTGGCATCTTTTCCCCAGCTCTATGTTCAACCTCGAAGTCATACTCATTCAACATTAGAACCCATCTCGCAACCTTTGCAGTCAGGTCTTTCTTCATCAAGGTTTGCTGAAAAGCTTGACAATCAGTTACAATTTTGCAATGAATTCCATATAAATACCGGCGAAATTTTATTAAACTAGCATCGTATATCTTGAGTACTGGACTCTCTGGTAATTTCACCTTCAATTCTTGGTTAGCCTCTTTGTGCTCTTTTTCAAAAGTAAACTCCACATCTTTTTTCAGCAAATCATTAAGCGGTCTTGCTATATAAGCATAATTTTCTATGTATTTTCTAAAATATGACAAACAAAAAACCTTCGCCTGTGATAATCTGTCTATAAAATCATCAATGATTGGTAAGGGATACTCGTCTTTCACAATCTTTGCATTTAGTTGCCTATAGTCAACACATACTCGAACTGAGCCATCTTTCTTTTTTACTAACACCTGTGGACAAGAGTATTCTGAGAAACTCACCTGTATAATACCGTCTTTTAACCAATCTTCTGTTTGTTTCTCTACAAAACCCTGCTCCGCATAAGACAATCGTCGTGGCCTCTGCGCTACAGGCACGTCGTCTTTAAGCACTATCTTAAGCTCCAAAGGCGCCTCTTTCACCTGGACGGGGGAGTAGTCTTGCACACACTGATATACCTCTTGCCTCACCAATGGATCTCGTACATGTTCTACCAAACAATCAAAATTATCATTTATGCAATTTATATTATACAAAAACAACAGTGAGTCCTTGTATATTTTCACACGCCCTTCATTCATCACCATCGTTACACCTTTTAAAAATTCGTGACCAATTATTACATCGAATGGCATACAGTCTCTAGGTACAATGTGAAACGTCACGTCGTCGTAGCACTGTTCGTCTATAGAAATAGCAGTCTTAAATTTACCCAAAGATCTCACTTTGGAATGTCCTAAACCGGTCAAAACCAAGTCGCCGACATTAAAACTCACATCGAACAATTTCGCACAAACTTCCGCGGATATTAAGTTTACATCACTCCCGGAATCGATGAGAGCACACAGGCGATGGCCCCCTGCCAAAATTACGTCTTTAAATGGTTTTTCGGGGCACAAATTGCAATTATTTTCCATCAAAACATCTTTGTTTACATCGTCGTTCGGCAATGACAGCTTGTCAGTGTCATCGCTCTGCAGATAAATATGGCCGCTCCCGCGCCGCTCGTCATTGGCTGCCGGAGATTTACCGAACATAGCCGAAGCTGACTGCCCGACGTTCCGTTCTGCGTGCGCGTTGCTTCCGGTTGCACTCGCTTTGTTTGTGCAGCGTGTTGCAATATGGCCGAACTGATTGCACTTGAAGCATTTTATTCCGCTTGAGCACTCTGCGGATTTATGCCCTTTCTCACCACAATTATAGCAACGCATGGGGCTGCCGTTGCTGGAATTGGATGCTTCTTTTTTCTTGTTCACAGCCGGCTCCACTCGCGCACCTTTCTTCATATTATCTTTCATCTTCTCGTAAATTTGCAATTTTTCTTTTAGCGCCGTGTACGTCGTCACGCCGTATAAGACCACTTTGTTGCATTGTAGGTCTGAAATGCCGTCGATGATATATTGTATAGCGACATAATCGGGAAATTTGGCTCTTTTTCCCAATTCCTTCATTACGAGCATGTACTGATAATATGTTTCGTCTTTTCGCTTTCTTCTTGCCGCCATTAGCTCGTGCATTTCTTTTGAGTTCACTGCTTCTGGGAATTCTTTCAAGAGCGCCGTCTTCAGCTCGTCATAATTTCGGAACGCCTTTTCCGTTCTCAGCCACAGGCCCGCCGTACCGCAAAGTGACCGGCGTGCAATAATTAATTGTTGTTGCGCGCTCCACCCGAATATTCCCGTGTTATCTTCAATATCTTGAGCCCATTTCGACACGGAGTGGGACTTGTCCTCTCCGGTAAATGGCGTTATAATATCTTTAATTGAGTTGAAGCCATAAATGCTATCGTGCGCAATGGCCGCCGGCGAGACCGCCCCGACGCCATCGCCTTCCTCGTTGTTGGCTTCATCCATCGTCTTGAGTCGTCTTACGTCTTCCGCCGACCGACTGTAGCTACGCATATCCCGGACGAGCCCCCAAAAATGTGGGGCTTAATGCGTTGCAATAAATCGGACACGGTCTTAGATTTCACTTGGTTTATTACTTCTTAACAAAATAATTATTAACACACGTCTTTCTTCTTCGCTGTCGTCTTTCGGTCCCCTCGCATTCACATTCTTAATTAACTAACTTAATTGCTAACACTCTCTCTGTCACTCTTGCATGCATTACTTAACTTTCCTCTCTTTCACCCGCATCACACTTCGCACTGCATTTGCACACTTCCTACCACAGATCATCTCCATATACGTTCCGTTTCCCACATGTATGTAGTGATTCGATTACAGGATCGCGCGTCTCTTCCAGAAGAATTTAATTGGTTCCGTATGACGTGACTAAGACACGATAGGTAAACATGATCGGAAATCCGAGGCGTGCTCCATCTCGTGTGAATCAACAGATTGTTTGTTTACTGCAATCAAAACTGGAACATATTCCATCACAAAATTCATATTCCAACGTTGGAGAGTGGAAAATCGGGAGATTGGAAATTCCGAGAGAACCTTTATTAACCACGCAATACCATCCTTTGCACGTGGAATTGGTAAAGCTCGTCCAGTATTACATCACACCTGTCCGACAAACGAAATGTTCGTAATGCAATCAAAACGACGTGTTTCTTAAAATCGGAGGGATGTTTCGATCTGTGAGTTCAGATAAATTTGGTCCAGTTTATAAATGCAACGGTCGGCCATACAAACTGTTCTTGAGTTTGGGAAATCGGCGTGAATTTCAAGGCTGTATCACAACGGGCAATTTTGATGGGGTCGGTTGTTTACGTTTGAGCGTTGATTTAAACCTAGCCTTTGAGCAACAAAAAATAATCGAAACATGTTGGTAGCGCAGTTTTTTAAGCACAGTTTGCTTTATGATGTTTTCAAAAAGTTGCGCCCGGCAGGTTTTAACAAATGGAAAAATTGAGGAAATGTTTAAAATGCATCGGAATCTTTTTACGTTTATTCACCGATTACTCGAAGGCGACTGAACCAATTTGGAAGATTCTTTAATTTGTTTCGTTTTGTTTCATAGGACACAGCTCTACTTCACGAGAGGCTCTATTTAATTCTTAACGAAATCGATCAAGCGGTTTTCTAGTTGTGATTCAAACTTGTGACTTGTGTTTCGACGTTGCTAATCGAAGATGCTTGAAGCCTTCCTTCTTTTTAATTCACTACTTGTACCTGATGAACTTGTAAATCAACTCATGTGTTATTGTTATTTTGTGTATGAGTGACTATTATGAAAAACAATTCTTGCAATCTAGGTAAAGATAGTATTTCCGGGAAGTAACAAAAATAGATGTTTGTTTCTGAACAATATTATAAGGCGTGACTTGTGCCGTTTTATTGATTTTGTTTATTTCTGTTTCATCAGAGGAAATCCTACAAGCTTTCATCGACAATAGAAGCATTATTGAAGAAAAAAACATTTTACCTTTGAAAAATACTGACCATTTCGATTGATTGAGTACAGAGGCTGAAACACCACAATTAAAAAGCAAAACTTAAAAATAAAACAATAACTTCCACTTTTCTTTGTATCTAACTTCTATTTCGTTCTTCTTTTTTTAACGAAATAGGGGTTCTCTCTACTCGGATTCGACTACATTTCACGTTTTGATAAGTGTTGATGCGGTCTAGGGCGGAGAAAGCCTGTCTGGAAACTGGAAGGTAACATCTGTTCACTCGCGCCTTTTTTCGGTAAACAGGTGTCCCGTCCTAACGTAATTCGAATACCGAAGGATACCGTTAGTGGTGTCTTGATAACCCTGAGAACACTTCTGAGCGAGTGAAGGTAGATGAAAATCTACTTTTTCTATTTTCTTGCAGAATCAAATAATTTTGAATGTTTTGAAATTAATGAAAAAATTAAAAAAATATATTTCGTACTGGTATCACGGTTTCACGGTTTTTTTCATAATTTTTTTTTAAATTTGACAGTTGAAGTTAGCGAAAACAGAGGCTATCCTGGTGAGAATTACGCCCCAGTCTTTTCGTGACCACGGCTTATGTAATTGAGCCGAAAACTCGAGGTTAGTTTTATGATAAATACCTATATGTTTTTGTCAACTAGCATTAAATACTTACGCGATAAGTCCCGACTAACAAAATTAATACGAGTTCAAATCGCGGAAGTTTGAAGTGTTATTAATTTTAATAATCGATACGGACCGGACATTGCTAATAAAGTTCGCCAACTTCAATTTCTTCGGAAGAAACGTCTGCATAATATATTTAATATACTCCTATTATTTATTTTGAAGAAAAAAAAAGTCTGGTGTAGAGTTTTTCAAGGTTTTTCTTATATAATATTAAAATTTGACAGTAGCATAGTTACTAACAAAGCCAAAACAAAAAATATTCTCATAAAGATCTATCAGAAAATAGAAAAGGAAAACGAATCTTTGATTTGCTACCGTTTTTGGTCTCAGGTCTGTAAAAATTGCCTGAAAAGTCGTCATACTAGCGACTCAGAATTTTGATTATTGACAAATCAAAATTGGTTACGCGTTTTTTGTATGTCAGCAGTTCATCTACGTATATTATGGGTATAAATAAGGTAAGGTAGATGTGGGTAAGTAAAAGAGAGAAGACATGAATTTGGTCGTAAATAAAGCCCCTGTGCCACCTCCGCCAGTCATAGACAATGTAGCATTCTATAAAAGTGAAAGAATGTTTAATCTTGAGTCATGAGGACATGGAGTGTGTGGAATGCATAGCCGTCTTTGATGAAAAATAACTTATGATCGATCGTAACCTCCTGTTTTCGAACCATTTCAATATTGGTATGGACAGGACACGTTGGAAGTTCTTATCGTCGGGGGTCAAACTCACTTTGGGTTCACAATTTGGGTTTTTTACAATTTGATTACAATTTGGGCCAATCTAGTTAGTTACATTATCTTCAAAATATTTTAAAGGAAAGAGTGATTGACTGATCTATTAACGGTAGGGGGCGCGTAGCGGTATTCACTTATCCGTCAGGGAACCGAATCGAAGACCGAATCGTCAAAAATGAATGAAATTACTTGAAATGATGTATTAAGTCGTATCGGTTGAATACGTCATTACCTACATACATTTATAACAATTCGGTCTTCGGTTCGGTGCCCTGATGGATAAGTGAATAGCCCTGCTGAACGGATTGGGTTGATATTTGGAATACAGATAGGTTTTATGACGAAGACCTCCGCATAGAAAGGATTTGGCCACGCGGGCAAAACCGCGAGCATATTTAATGCGAATTTGGAATAATAATTATCCACACCTAGTTAGTTCGAGCAATGATCGGCGCGGCAAATGCTAATAAAATATACGTAATTGTCTCTAAATTGAACATCGTGAAGGTGTCTCAACGGGAGACAACTGTCTGACTCAGGTAACAACTTTACCCGGCGTTCTGCGCTGATTTGTTCCACTTCAAATGGCATAATGAGGTTAAACCGTTTCTACAATAATATGTTAATTGTTAAACGAATTATTTTCATCATTACGATTACCTTTAAGTACGTTATCAATAAAATATTATTCATTTATTTTTATTTTATTGATTAAGTATACAATAATATCATAATTCTACTCTTCCTGCGCGGTTGTCTAGAAGAGATCGCTATTAGCAATTGTAACTCTTTAGTCTTAGATTAAATTTTGTTTTAATTAAGTTTTTTGTATACTATGTTTCATTTCAATAAAGTGTTATCTATCTATAACTTCAAAGTGAGCTCAAACACTATTAAAAATCTAATTATAAAGGTGAAGGACTTGAAATCAAAGTTATCAAAGATATTGACATAAAAGCTCGATTACCTGTCTTTCTTAATATCAAGCAAGAAAACCATTCATTTATTTATCTATTGTTAATTAAAACTACCACTCACAATAGTTAGAGTAATAATATTTACGAAAGAATGATAAAAACACTCAATAAAAAAATATATAACATAACAAAATTTATCCGCTGCAATTCATTTCAATCATTTTATTATCTACTTGTTTACTACACGTATTGTTTTGTGCTAGGGAGGTGAAACTCCTCTTCACCCCACCGCGGAGGGGTCCTCCTGTCAGTGAGGACCAAACGCCGTCGGGGCCGCAGACGAGTGCTTCGGCGTACCCGCTGCATCGGCATTATGGCGTCCCGCAGGAACACCCCCAGGTTTTTTTTTGTGGATATTTCCGCCCTGGGTGCCCCCCACCCCCATTCTGGCGCAGGGTGACGATGCGTAATGTATTTTTGTTAAGCCAAAAAAAAAAGAAAGTCAGAATCATATCAGTTTCATACATTTAGTACCTATTAATCTATAGAGGTATGTACTATTAGGTATATAAAAAGGTTATCTGACTGACTCATCATCGTAGACGAAATCCCTGAACTTAGAATGATGAAATTTGGAACATAGGTTCACTTTACTACTGATTTTTGTCTAGTAGGTATAAATATTAATTAAGAAACACATTAAAAGAGCCTTTTTCACATTTCCAAAACCCTAATCGGATGACGATACGATTTTGGGGCAAGTGCAAAAGTTTCTTAGGCATCATTACACTAATTTCTATCATTCAAGCAAAATTCGAATAAGTTAACATTAGCGTACATTCACTTCAAAAAAATAATTTGACCGGAAACTGCGTAAGCCCGCAGGCAATATTATGTAACTCACATATTATGGATTCATTGTTGAAAGGATTTAATATTCACCCTTTGCGTATTACCACACGTTATAGGGATGGGATAAACTCGATATAATACTGTCGATGTCATCATCAACATGCGGGCTGATTGCTTATATGTCGCAAACGGGCGGTGTCGGTGTCTAACATAAAATATATTGACGATATTTTTAAATTACTGCACCCAATAAAACCCAATAAAATAACTCGGCGGTCTTTCTGATGGAGGACTAGGAATCGACAGCACTTTAACTTCCAGTCGCCACTTATCTTACACTAACTGCGCTTAGTGGTTTTTCCCGCTGTACTGTAGCCTATGTGTTATTCCAGGGTCTAAGCTATCTCTAATTTCAGCTCAATCGGTCCACCCTTTTAGGCGTGAAGAAGTAACAAATATACACACACACTCACAAACTTTCGCCTTTATTTAGTGTGAAGTGTGATACAAAAATGTTGCCTGTTTGGTTGTCTGGAAGAGATCGCTATTTGCGATAAGACCGCCCATTGCGATTCTTCAAATGTGTAATTTTAAGCTTATTCTATTGGTATATATAATTATAGTGTTCAAGAGTTATCCAAAATCTAAAGTAGGTATAAAGAGTAGTAGGGTATAAAGTTATTCTAAATTTTCTTAAATGAGGTAGATACCTTTCAACCAGGTAGTCTGTAAGACTGCCGATTGTTTATCTCTAATGTTTTCCACCTAACTATTTTTTGTAATTTGGTATGCATAAACACCTTAATCTCTAATGACAACATTGTTTGCACAAAAACTTGCTATTCTCTTAAATGGGGGAGGCCTCAGCTACTTTGCGATTAGATTAGAATATTATATCGATATTTTTTCGCTGGTACATCCCTAACATTTCGCATACAAATCACACATAGTAGAGTGGAAACATCGGCTTTGAGAACCGTGCCCGTTCTAATTAGTCTCATGCGAAAGTATTGTGAAACGTATTTAAAGGGGGGTGGCGATGGGGGGCTGTCGCCAACTCGACTACTTGAAGGATGTTGGCATTTATTGATCACTATCTCAGCCGGCGGTATTGCCCGTTTTGTATTCTAACGGCGCAAGTACGTTTGGCAAGAGCGGACTCTTAAGAGTCTTCTTTCTATTGTCACCCTTTTTGACAACTGTAAGAACACAATGACATTGGGAAAAGCAGCCCCTTTAGCATAGTAAGACATTGACGCAAGAGTAGCAACTCCCGTCCCACAGTCAAGACTAAACTGACATAATATGAAGACGCTACTCTTTCTACTCGCGCTGGCATTGCATATAATTTGCAGCTACTCCCAATGTCATTGTGCTCTTACAAACGTCAATTACTCTTGACAGTGGGACGGGAGATGCTAGTCTAATGTCAATGTTTTTATGTGCTCCGGCTGCTGCCAATCTCGTTGCAATGACGGTGGGAGTAGCAAGAGTAACCACTTGCTAAACGTCAGACTACAGTTGACGCAAGATAAGAGTCTTGACAGGTGACGTCGAGTGCTACCGCTCTGTGACCTTAACGCCAGCTCCAGATTTAGCTTCACTTGTTGGATTCCTATGTGTTGCACGAGACCTAGTCTTGCCACACATAGCAATCAAACAAGCGAAATTAAAACTGGCCCTGGTCTAAGAAGATTTTATTTTAATTTTCTAATAGTCTTCTTCTTTTCGAGTCGAAATGGCTATATTTCTATATATGTATTTATAAATTTTCGTATTAAAAAATATTTTTAAGCTAAAGCTGTTTAACCCAGTATCGCGCCATTTCTACTGCTCTATCGTTAGCCTCCAAAAGGTCCTTAAATGTGCAAGTTGTGGGGCAGTTAGTGCAAGTTGTGGGGCAGTTAGTGCATATGAAGAGGTGTGCCATTGACTGGACAGCACCGCAGTCGCACTTATCATTCCCAGAGAAACCCCACTGACACTCCGTCCCCCGCTTTCACGGCCTCTTTCACCTGCCCTTTGAGTCGGGCCAGGGCATCAATCGTGGAGAGGCCTCTCCGAAATCCGAATTGGGCGTCGGAGGGGTCCGGTCCCACCTCGCGAAGGTGGCAAAAACGGCAATTAATAGTCACCAGTGCGCAATAGCCAACAGGCTCTCTGAGCTCCAGTATAGGATAGACTCAAAACCAGCGCTGCGCAGTACGCAGTGATTTCTGTACACTACAAAGCTATATAAAAATATATTTGAATGTTATTGTATTAAATCGGTCCAAAAGCCTCGAAGATGACGCGTGACCAACAGCAGACACAACCCATTTTTAGGGTTCCGTACCTCAAAAGGAAAAAACGGAACCCTTATAGGATCACTTTGTTGTCCGTCCGTCCGTCTGTCCGTCTGTCTGTCAAGACCCTTTTTCTCAGGAACGCGTGGAGGTAACAAGCTGAAATTTATAGGAAATACTAAGGTCCATTGCTTCTTAGAGCTGTGAAAAATTCAAACTTCTAGGCCAACGCAATCAAAAGATATAGTCGAATATGTCGCAAATTTCAGCAAATTTTCGACATTACCAAATAAATCAAAACCAACGGGGCACTTCCCGTGAACTCAGAATCTTGAAATTTGGCACGAAGCAACTCCTTAGAGCACAAATATAGGAAAAATTGCGAAAACAATAAATTTTTAATTTGATCATATGAAAAAAATATTTTGAATAATTTTATACTTACTACCCTTTTTCTCATGAACGCGTGCAGGTATTAAACTGAAATTCATACCAAATACTAAAGCCTATAATACCTTTAAACTGTAATAAAATCAAACCTCTATCTCAACGCATTCAAAAGAAACAGCAATTTTAGCCGAAATTTTAAACACGCAACTACTCTCAAAAAACCAAAACCTACAGGGTACTTGCCGTGAACGTAGAATCTTGAAATTTGGTAAAAATAAATTCCTTAGAGTACAGATAAAGGAAAAATTCCGAAAATTGTACATTTTTAGTTACATCATATAAAAAAATATTTTTAATAATTTCATACTTACTACCTTATTTCTCATGAACGCGTGCAGGTATTAAACTGAAATTCATATCAAATACTAAGGCCTATAATACCTTTAAACTGTAATAAAATCAAACCTCTTTCTCTACGCATTCAAAAGAAACAGCAATTTTAGCCGAAATTTTAAACACGCAACTACTCTCAAAAAACCAAAACCTACAGGGTACTTGCCGTGAACGTAGAATCTTGAAATTTGGTAAAAAGCAATTCCTTAGAGCACAGATAAAGGAAAAATTCCGAAAATTGTACATTTTTAGTTACATCACATAAAAAAATATTTTTAATAATTTCATACTTACTACCTTATTTCTCATGAACGCGTGCAGGTATTAAACTGAAATTCATATCAAATACTAAGGTCTATTATACCCTTAAACTGTAATAAAATCAAACCTATATCTCAACGCATTCAAAAGAAACAGCAATTTTAGCCGTATTTTTTAACTCGCGACTACTCTCAAGGGAATCAAAACCTACAGGGTACTTGCCGTTAACTCAGAATCTTGAAATTTGGTTCGCAGCAACGTCTTAAATCACAGGCACAGGAAAAATTACGAAAACTGTAAATTTTTAGTTACATCATATAAAAAATATTTTTAATAATTTTGTATTTACTATCCTTTTCCTCAAGAACGCGTACAGGTATTAAATTGAAATTCATACCAAATACTTAGCTTTATAATAACTTTAAGCTGTACAAAAATCAAACATCTATGTCTACGAAATCAAAAGAAACAGCAATTTTAGCCGCATATTTTCAAACTCGCAAGTACTCGCAAGGGAATCAAAACCTACAGTATATAATATTATACCCACTTTTCCTTAGGGTTCCGTAGAATGCCGTAGGTTTATACGGAACCCTCGGTGCTCGAGTCCTACTCGTACTTAACCGTTTTATTTTTAAATTGGTATTTATTCACTTGCGATGACAGTAGGCACTATCTCAAAATTGTTTGGCAACACACGGCCTACGGATTTTGTTTTTGGCAATGTCAAGTTGCATTATGTTCAAATTAGTCCAGTCATAGTCAGAATAAGTCAAAAAGTCCTACTAATAGTAAAGACGATGGAAATTGTTCACTAAAAGTGTCCAGCAGAGTAAATGAGTGTGTGAGATTCCCGCGAAAATCTGGACATGAAGATCACAATAACAACAACAACTCTAAATCATTTATCTTCATTTGCACCGGTCAAAGAACACTTTTAACACGTAATACTCCATCATTATCACGAATTAAACACTTTTGTATATGCTCGAAATGAATACGTAATTAAGAGGTAGAGTTCGGCCATCTTGCCGGACGGTTTGCGCGGGAATCGGGAATCTAATTCGACATAACATTATACAGACACTAGAATGTTATTTAAACAAGGTTATTTTGGTAGTTCAGTACATTGGTGTACAAGGCCTCATTGGGGAGGTCATTATTTAAATTAAAACGGGGTTTTTTTTTATTGTCACCTCGATCATTCAAATTATTTTATACTAGCTGCGCCCATCGGTTTTTCCCGCTGTACTATACGACTATAGGTACCCTACGTGCTATTCCAGGGTCTACATAATACTTCAAGCTACATAATACTAAATTTCAGCTCAATCGGTTCACCCGTTTAACCGTGAAAGAGTAACGAACATACATACATTCTTACAAATTTATAACTTCTTACTTTACAAATAATTATAAATAACTCGAATACCGTAATTTTTTCTAAACATCTGCTATGATTTGAACGCAATATATTATATTGCGTTGAAATAATAGCAGATGACCTTTTTTTTTTTTTTTTTTTTTTGTTAACACCGGGAAAAAATGCGTTACGCATACCCTTCCATCGGGGGTATGGGAGGGTTATGTGGGACTCCCCGTGCAGGGCAGCTGCACGGGTATACCCACTAAAACAACCCGGCGGCACTCCCGCATCGTCTTTGGGACGGAGGCCTGGGAATCGGCAGAGCCTTGCATCCAGTCCTCCGTCGACGACTGCCCGCCTTCACAAAGGCGGGCCCTACACGCCCCTCTCAACAGGGAGGGGCCCGGGAACGGTCCCGAGTGCTCGGACGTTCCCTCCGACGGTGGAGGTGAATGTGCAATGCGGATGCAGGCGCCCCCGCGCCTGTCATCCGCTATTCACCACCGGGGGGCTGGCGTAAACTCATATAGAGTCGCCTTGCCCTACCTCGATTTGAGTTGCGGATCGCCTGAGACATCGTGGCGAGAGGGCCGTGCTGTCTCAGTCGCTCCGCAGCCTCCTTCCGCGTCATCACGTTCTCGCAGAAGGAGGCAACAGCTGCCCAAGCCTCCTCGCTTCCCAGCATAGATGAAAGCACACTGGGGAGCGAGAGGTCCGGCCCGACCACTGACGTCAGGCTCCGGCGGGCAACAACCCATTCTGGGCACACCTCAAGGGTGTGCTGGGCCGAGTCCGCTGTCGCACCACAACCGAGACACGACGGGGACTCCCTCACCCCGATCCGATGCAGAAACGTCCCGAAGCTACCGTGCCCGGTCAGGATCTGCACCAGACGGAAGGAGAGGAAGCCGTGCGGCCGCTCGAGCCATCCCTCCAGGACTGGCACGAGCGCGTCCAGCGTCCAGCGGCCAAATTTGGCGTTGACGAGACTCTCCGTCCAGCGGCGGATGACGGCCTCACCCGCGTCGCGTCGAATGACCTCCCGTTCTTCCTGCGCAGGGCTCTCCCCGAGTGCCCTGCGCTCCGCAGTCCATTTGTACACCCTGGCGTGCACCGTCGCCTCTAGTTCCCAGGGCGGGGTGCCAGCCAGGGCGCACGCCGCCGTAAAACTTGTCGTGCGGTACGTTCTCACCATCCGCTGTGCAATGGCCCTTTGGGGCCTGCGGATAGCGACAGCGTTCTCTCGTCTCCCGAGAGTATCCGCCCAGATGGGTGCCCCGTATAGGGCCATACTTTTAATAATGCCGGCGTACAAACGCCGGCATCGCGCCTTAGGCCCTCCTATATTTGGGAGGAGGCGTGAGAGTGCGCCCGCCGCTTTTACCAGGCGCTTCGCCAGGCCCTCCATATGTGGCCGAAAACTCCACCGGCTATCTATGACCAGACCCAAATATTTAATTTGGTCCTTCACGTCTATCCTAACGCCCTTAACCACAATGTGGGCGTTAGAACGGACGAACTGCCGTGGACCGCTAAAAAATACGGCCTCGGTCTTATGCAGTGCCACCTTCAGTCCGAGGCGACGGATCCTTTCTGCAACTAAGGATCCGCCCGCAGAGGCCAACCTTGCTGCCTCACCAAAGTGCCTCCCCCGGGCAGTGAGAAGGGTGTCATCCGCGTAGCAGATGACACTAGTTCCCCGGAGGAGGGTTCCCCGCAGGAGCCAGTCAAAACCGATATTCCACAGGAGTGGACCAAGAACCGACCCCTGCGGAACACCGGTCTCCGAGCTGTAACGGAGTATGCGCCCCGTCCTATCTGCGAGAAGAACTTCGCGGCCCTCAAGGTAGCTGGCCAGCAGGATGACCTTCCCAATAAGGCCTTGTACATCAATAATCAATGTACTGAATCACCAATAACTCTGTACATGTACAAGGGCGGATTTAGGGGGGGGGGGGGGGGCATGGCCCCAGGCAGAGGGCCAAAACCCCCCCCTCCCCTATCCAGAATGATTGTAGAGTTTCGAATTTTCTTTGCGTTAGCCTATAGGTAATCTCGACGTAGAAATGTGCAAAAAGGATAATAGTTTAAAAAAATCTAGCCGATGATCGTCTTCAAAATCATGGTGATTGTTGTTTTGACCGTCTGTACTTCGGCGTTGCCCCACCCTCCCCCCAGAACAAAATCCTGGATCCGCCCCTGTACATGTACATTATACTTAAAGCTGTGTAATATCTTAAATAACAATACGACAGAAATACTCTTAAATTTAATCTCCAGAAAGGTGCGGAATTGTTTTGGAATCGAGTCCAATAACAAAGGACAAAGAAAAATATTGAGGGAATTGTGTGCAAAGTCTTCTAAACAATAATAAGTGTAGCTATTATTAGATTGTTTACAGTTGGATTTACGAGAAATAATGGTTTTTCGATACGTTCCATTATTTTTGCAAAAGTTTCCTAAGCTGCCTACGAAAATCTGTAAGACGGGTAGAGTGCTTTTCACGAAAGGAGACCCTTTGGCGGGGCGCCACTATCGCGGGCTTAAAAGTTAAAATATTTAATAACATTTTAATTCCTCATAATGTAAAGAAAGAAAGAAAATATTTTATTTGCACCAAAAATACACGAAACTAAAAACATCATAAACTTAACTACTATTAGGAACGCAGCTAGCGTTATGGGGACGTTCAAGAGAGGGTGCCCACGGGACACGGTCACCTGACTTGCTTTAAATGCGTTTGTAGTTGTAAGTAATCCGTTATTAGGTTTAAGGCAAATTCATTAGTTTTATATTATTTATGTATTAAGACTTGTAATCTAACTACTATTATAATGTCTTATATTTAATTTATTAATTAAATACCGGAGTAGACTTCCTTTACAGGAGGTCGACTAGGTGTGTAATGTGTACCCCAATAGTGCCAGTTATTCTACCGCCTGAGCAGTACTGTGCATTACTGTGCTTCGATAGGAGGGCACTGTAGCTAGTGAAAGTACGGTACTGAAGAGTCTTAACTTCTTATCCACTCACACATCCGCGCTTGACAGCTGTAAAAGCGTTGAACGTCCGCGTCCGCGATCCAAATAGAATAGCGTCGAGCGCTCACTACTGACACCTACTAAACGTCTATTTTCTAGCAAACTATTGAACCATTTTCTATGAAAAAATAGCATTATATAGTTAAAACTATAAAGAAATTAAATATTTGAAAATTTTGACTCAAATATTAACACAAAGTATGTAAAAAAAATTCGAACTTGACAATATGTGTTAATTTTAGGTATTTTTTTGGTTTAAACACTTTTTTACGAAACACCTCTAAATATTTTTTGTTTTTACCAGCTTATTATTAAACTAGATTATAAAAGCTTTGTTTTGATATAAAAATATAATGACCTGGAAAGTACAGTGTAGCACAATAAATCAAAATAAACCACCCCTTCGTGTATAACGCTGAAGTCGCCTAGAACAAAATCCTGAGAATGGATATATTAAATCAATGAATTCAAACTATTTTAGTTTATATTTTTTAATGTTTGGTATACGTAACTAATTATGTTGAACTGTTTTTCTAAATTTAAGTTGTATTTTAATAAAATAATAGTTGATTGAAATTAATCATGGAAAAATATTACGGAAACGCGGCATACGCGACAAAAATTTTACATGTCGACTTTAAGACATGTAAAATTGTCCTGATTGTGTTTATTTCCTTAATATCTGTACCAATTCCAAAAGATAGTATCATGATGATCATAATAATATATAATTTTAATAAAATAAGGTGAATTATAAACATTTTAAAAGCAGATTTCTCTGGCACGCATGAAAACTTCGAAACTATAATTTCAAAAAATAAATTTTAAATGTTGCCAAGAGCTTAGCTTCAGATTTAATGACCACAGATTTAAAATATTTATTACAAAGCCATTTACAACCATATTTACGCAACTTTTCAGCGTTTTCATAGATAAAAACATGTTTTTAAAGTATTAAGTCTCTAAAGCCGCTGTAGCGGCTGTAACGTTTAACTCAACTTTTTTTCGGACCGCTATAGCGGTCGGGACGTTTGAGTGGTTATGACTCTCAAGAAAGAAGCGTTGGCGCAGTGCACCCAGAATTTTACCTTTGTAAAATCCTGAGTAGCACTGTACTTATTATGGGCAGCGTTATCTCTTACCATCAGGAGAGCGTCTTGCTCGTCACCCTACTTCGTTGTATTAAAAAAATAGGCATTTTCAATAAAAAAATCAAACAAATAAAACACATTTATGATATGACTAGATTGTGCTCGCGGCTTTTCCCGCGTGGTAAAATCCTTTCTAAACGGACGTCTACGTCATAAAACCTATTTGTGTTCCAAATTTCATCCCAATCCGTTCAGCGGTTTGTGCTCTGCGTTGATAGATCAGTCAGTCAGTCACGCTTACCTTTTATATATTTAGAAGTACAGTAATAATCGATTATAATAAGTATTAAATTTAGTTACGCCAAATTCCGCGGGACCTCTTTCGTGAAAAGCACTCTATTTTTGTTGACATCACTATTGACCTCTAGAGACCACTAGATACCTCTAGAGCTTTACCTTGGAATTTGGAAAACTTTTGGATAACAAAACAATTAGTTTCCTTCTAAATCTTAACAATATTGTAACTTCGTATGGAAGGATGTAAACAACAACGCAAACTGGGAATACTTTTAAAAATTGTATAAAAATATGAGCTAAATTTTCATCTTAACACATTCCCAAAAAAAAGGTTTTATCAATTGTTACTTGGTAAGCTATATCGTGCGAGCGAGACAGAGCAACTCAGCGACTATTAACCCCTTATAGAAGTTAACATGTGTTTCTCTTGTCGCATTTCTCAATTTGGCCTTTTAACTTTACTGTATTTTTCATACTTTATTTACTTAGGTACTTACTTTATTTTTGACGCCTTATCGTCACTAACCCAAGTTAGGCAATACGGTCTATGGACGAAACCGTCTCACATCATAATTTTTCACCTTTTCAGAGAAAAGAAAGACAGAAAAAGACAAAAATGGGGTTTTATCTTAGATTAAAAGAAAATGGGAAGATGCGCCATAGCCCATAGCGCTGTCGTTGCTATGCCAAACTATGGGCCTGTTGGATCGGAAAGTGTTGGTTGCCGCGCCGACTCGCGCCGAAGTAAAACTGCCCCAGAAACAATTTTCCGCTCTTAAATTAGGCCCATGAGCCTAATTGAAGCAAATCCATGTCAGAAACTTCAATACCGCATCTTCCTATATATATTTTTTAAATCTATGGGTTTTATACTACAACAGAATAAGCTCCTTGAGAGATTTAAAGGCAGGGGAGATGATAACCTTTTGGCTTATGGCAATTTATTACAGTATTTTGCATTATAAAATTGCAACACCACTGTATAAGAAGTCCTTGATGTTTTGCTTTAGACACGAGGTTAAAAGCATTGTCCCGATCTGTGCGGGAGATCTAGATCTCCATGAGCCAGATTTGCTAATGTATTTGTAAGATTTCATAAACACTGGAAGAGATGACTATTATAATAAGACTTCAAGAGATGGCTGGAAAGACCAAGACTTGAACCAGATAAGTGCAAAATAAGGAGGGGGAAAATGGAGGAGGACTTTGCCCAAAGGCACACATAAGAGTTATCATAGATAAAGAGTGATTAGTTTACGAGACACTCTCTCGCTCGCACTATTTGACACATTTTGAAATATAAATTCATTGAATTAACTTTTTGAAAATTCCTCAAGAGGGTCGTTGCACAATGTTATTGCGCACATTTTAAAAGTGTTTAAAGCCTATAAATTAAAAACATATGATAAGACTTTGTTCACTGAACTGAGACAGGGATTTACACAGACTATTTGTCTGACAATGAGTAGGTACATCGGCAATGACCAACACCATGTTGGCCTCAGCAAGTATTGTAGACATATATAAAAAGACGGTAACCATACAGCAGGCTGTCTGCAAGTTTGTCCGTCACTAACATAAATTCATAAGGTTTTTTTTTTACTACATTCAAACTACAGTATTATTAATGCATGCTCGCACAAGCAACAAGTGCACTATCAGGGTATGAAGTAGTACCTAAATTTTACATAACAATATCTGTGCAATGTAACCTACATGTGTTCGAAATAAATAAAAATAATAAAAAAATTGTTTCCTAACTGATAGCCTAGTTTCCTGCTGATTTCTAACTTTGTGCAATATTTCAACCTTATCTTGTAGAAATTAATAGGAGAAGAACATTGTAAAAACTTTTCATTGCTTAAAACTGCTCGACCAAATTTGATAATAAAAACCTCTTGGAAAATATACCTACCTCCGTAGCCTATACCCTATATATATATAAATAAAATGTAAAATTGACTTGCAAAAGTCCTCCATTGTAGAATTGTAGCCTATTTGAATAAATGAATTTTGAGTTAGAGTTTGAGATAAAAAAAAAGTTCAGTAATTTTTACTAATATTAATTAATTGCCTGTCTCATGTGTGTAAACAGTAACGGTGGTGAATATTCAGTCTCAACTCGGTAAATTATTCTTCAAGAAAAGAGCAAAATTGGGCATTAAGACATCCACAATAATTTAACACAAATTCAGTGTTTTTTGTGTAGGATAATGTTTAGAAGTAAATTAACATCGTGGGTATGATTGCCTTGTTTACCAATTATTATCGCCGAATAATGTGCGTCTTTCGTTAACTAAACCGATAATGTAGTGTTATAGCTATAAGATTTTCCTTTTAATCTAACAAAAATTCATTTAATGTTTTCCTAGCGAATATTTAATACTAAGCATCAAAAGCAAGAAAAAATGTGTAGAAACTTTGAACAAAAAAGAAAATCCTATGTTAGGTTCTAATTTACTATTACTCACTGTCTCTCGGCCGCCTTGCAGTGCTCCTGAGCTTCTTGAATCTTAGCAGTCATATTTAGGATTTTAGAGATCGAATTTACTTAGCACTCGCGCTATTTTTTGAATAAACTTCGACAAATATTCCCGTGGGAGACACACGACCGCGTTATCCCGATACCGAATGAAAATGAGCACGGAAAATTAGGAAAATCCGTATTGCAGCATCAAATCCACAACTCGATATTTTCTTTTTATGACGTTTCCCACAGATAACATAAGCTGTCAGCTGTCATCACGCGTCAAATGTCAAATTTAGTGTTGCCAAGTTATATTCAAACATTCTACCATTATTTTTTTATATGGTTCCGCAACGTTTTCACATTCAGCTGATGAAAAAATAATAAAATCAGTTTTCATCAGCAACGGGTATTACCCGTTCAACGAGACCGTATAGTATGTCGCACTTATGCCTAGGGTTTTAATAGGCGTGCACAGACATAAAAGTGCTACGTGCAAAGTTGCCTGTTTCGCCTGTTTATCATTATTACGCCCTTTGAGGCCGTATTGTGGACATATTATAATAAGATCTTCTTATAAAATAGATTTATAAGCCAGCAAAATAACATGATCTTTTAGACCCAACGACAAAATTAAAACGCGATTTATAATATAACGCAATAATGATACATTTTTTTAAGCCATAACTTAACAAACACTCGTACTCGTAGTAAACTCGATTACAACCAATACCGTTATCCCCTTTACAGACCCCACACTAACAAGAGACAATAAAACACCGTTCGAATCCTTAGAACCCACCTGGTGCGGGGGTCCTTTTGATTCGAATTTTGACGAAAATACTAATGGACTGAGTTAATTGTAAAATTGTGGCACCCATAGCAAGCCCACTCGTGTGTGTAATACTCTTACATCAGCGTTCCTCTTCGCATTGTTTGTGCATTTTCAACCGACGAAAAAAAAGGAGAAGGTTTACAAGACGATTTTTTTTTAGTATGACCACGCAAAACTTTTTACAGAGTAGTCCGATTTTGAAAATTCTTTTTTTATTGGAAAGGGTATACTTCCAAGGTGGTCCCATATAATTAAAACCTAAGGGCAGAAACAAGGGATGATTTTTTATCAGGCCCTGATTGCAAGAATATACGCATTAAAAATTGTTAAATAAAGCTTTTTAGCAAAAATTAAACCGACGAAAACACTGAAAAGCTAAAAATAATAATATAATGTTAGTATACCTAAGTCATTTTGAGTCGAGCGAGCGAAGCGAGCTGTGGTAGCAGCCGGCGAAGCACCAGATCCGACTTGTACTTATTCCAGATTTCTCAATTAATTATATTAAGGAATACTTAATGCTTATTTTATGACGATCACCATACAAAAACAATAAAACATGTTGATAACAACTTGTCTCATGTTTTAAACACATGATGCTGAAAACAAATCTTCTACACCTAACTTTAACCGACTGCGGTCGGCTACACCTAGCTTTAAACGGCTAAACCTAGGTGTAGCCGCACTTCGGACTTTAGCCGTAACATATGTAAATTATATCCTTATGCCGGTGTAGCCACTTGGACATAATAATATTACACTGCGCGTTTCATAAAGATTTTTCTGCCTTATACGTGCTAGCTGAGGAATTAATCCGTCTTGTGGACTTCTCGTTGAGCTACAATCATGGTGTTCTTCATGTGGTAGTGAATACTTACTATCTTGAAGGGCCAGCAACGTACTAAAAATACTCCAGCACAAGTATCAAAGTAACCTATAGGCAATAACCGCTCACCATGAATCGAGTCGTCTGATTGTTCGCTCCTATGACTACAAGCAAGTAGGCTAAGTATGAGTGCTTCATTTCGGTTATAATGTGACTATTTCTGCTAGTTTTTGTATTCTTTGTCCGTCCTTGTATTTTTTTAAATGTTGTGGCACCTCTTCTGATTAGTGATGTTAAACCGGTAGATTGTTTACTTGTTGTTTGTGTGAACTTTTACTTGCACTTTCGTTTACTTTTATGCAATATGGCTGCACAGCAGCTTTATGAATATGTAGCATCTTTTATTTAAATCATAATAAAGGTTAGCATTTATTGACCACGATTCGATGCGTTGTCTGGTGTTGACGATGCGGCATAAAAGGTACCTATTTACTAAATTTACCCATGCATCATTTCAATATTATGTGCTTAGTGTTAAAAATAACCGACTTCTTAATACCTAGGTATGTACCCAAGGAACAGGGGAAAAGTATTTTCAGAATAAAAACGCTTGCAAAAAAAAAAAGGAATTCCAAATCTAAATTGAAAAAAAAAACAACAAGCACATTGAAATATTCAAAACGAGTAAGTACAGTTTACAGCTATTTGCGTCGCGCAGTTACGATTGCCCAAGATTCGCACCTCCCCTAGCGCATTACGTAGGGGTGCGCTTGCGCAGGTGTGCTCGTGTGAACTTACGCCTTCCCCTCGCCTAGTCTTCAAGGCGGAGGGACGGCTGTTCCCACGGCGACTCGTAATTACTGGTCAGCTGAGGGCTTCTTTGTGCTTTATTTCGTACTATTCATATTTAACGGGACTTCTTTGTAAGCTTTTAGTATTTTACTTCTTATACGACAAATTGTACACTATATTTATTACTCGCTTATGCTCGCGGCTTTGCCCGCATGGCAAAATCCTTTCTTAGCGGAGGTATATATATATATATATACGTCATAAAACCTATCTATGTTCCAAATTTCAATCCGATCCGTCCAGCGGTTTGGGCTGTGCGTTGATAGATCAGTCAGTCAGTCAATCAGTCACTTTCCTTTTATATATTTAGAAGACTAGCTTATGCTCGAGGCTCATCAGCCCCATACAAATCAGATGATATTTCCAAATACATAATATAGCGAACTGGATGAGGCTTGCACAGGATCGGAATGTTTGGCGTGGTCATAAGGAGGCCTATACCCAGCAGTGGGTGGATAGTGGATAGGAACGGGCTGAGTAGATCGATAGAATATCTACAGAATAGAATTTTAGTGCGGAGAGGACGGAGTGACGTCGTATTTTCGCGGTGGATTCAATAAAATCAGTTGTAGAGCTAGTTTCCTGCAGTTTTTTCATTGCGGTTAAAAAAATGTTAATTATTGGAAACCACCGTGACAGTAACACCGTTACAAACACCACACGGCTGTACACTGTACTTATTAATATTTCTGCTGAGATTGTCTTAACTACGGTTTCGGACAATTCCTAATGAGGGACATCGTACTTAATAAGTAGTCCGAATTTTATTTTTATATGTAGTTGATACAATCTCAACAGAATTATGTACAACATGATTTGATGGATTCACCGATTTAGATTAACCGATGACCGTTTGACCGATTTTTTCGAGGGTTAGGTAATAGGTATTTACTAGGTCTGTGTGCAACATCTTCGACCGCGTCATCACTTACCAACAAGTGAGACTGTTCAAACGCAGCCCTATTCTCTATAAAAAAAAATATTTAAAAAAACATTCTGGATTTTCTGTAGATCGGCTTGTGGCCTATCTGTGGTTAATAAAAGTGTTCTTTACTACTGTAGTAGCTGTAGTATTGTGAGTTTGTTTTTCTCAAAAACATTCTTGTTGGGTATGTCACTGTTGTAATTGTTAGAGACAAGTCGTTCGATAAAAGCGCTTTCGCACTAACTTTGGCCCGAATCCGATCTGATTCCGTCATGGTGGATGAAAAACTGAATTTGGATTCTGCTTTTTATATTACTTCTGGTCAATACAATTACAACTATGGCCACGTCGGTACGTAACAAATTGTAGTTACCAAATAGATTTGAAAAAAACCTACCTACTTTTTGAATTGCATATTTTTTAAAGTCGTCAAGATTTTTGTCTTCATTCCGTGTCAAGAGCTTCACAGCCTTGTGTTCAAATAATTAAGAAGTTTAATAAAACTTGTACAATGCGGAGGTACAATAATAAGGATTGTGCGCCACCGCGCCACCCTCGGCTCGGTAGCGGCAGCTGCGCGATATCGCCCGCGATTCCCACGCTACACTATCGCAACGTGTGAAATGGACTTAAGTACTGTACCTATCAGTGAATAGTAAATAGATTACGACTTATCTAATACTACTGCACAGCCGTTTCACCCGCTGTACTGTATGTAGCCTATGTGTTAATCCAGGGTCTAAGCTATCTCTATACCAAATTTCAGCTCAATCGGTCCACCCGTTTAGGAGTGAAGAAGTAACAAACAAACATACTCACAAACTTAAGCATTTATAATATTAGTGTGAAGTGTGATTCAAAATCAAAATAAAAAAAAAATCAGGTAAGCTACAATGGAGCACTTTTGCAAGTGGATTTTACGATTACCTACTTAGTTCTATTTTAAGGACTCTTCCGCCAGTTCGATAACCACCTGTAGGTATTTATTAACCCCCGACGCAAAAACGATGGGGTATTATAAATTTGACGTGTCTGTCTGTCTGTGTGTGTGTGTGTGTGTCTGTCTGTGGCATCGTAGCTCGAAGGGAACGGAACGGATTTTGTACGGCGATGAACGGATTTTGATTTAGTTTTTTTTTGTTTAAAAGTAGATTTAATCGAGAGTGTTCTTAGCCATGTTTGGTGGAAATCGGTCCAAGATGGCCGCCGTTACAAAATGGCGGATTGCTTTTTTTCTCCACGACCTCGTCAATATGGGTATCATAAATGAAAGGGTTTAACTAGTAGAATACAACGCACTATGATAAATGTATACCTATTGCGTTGGGTTTTTTTAAAATTTTTAATTTATTTCACTTGTTATTTACTAGCTACGTTGAAAGCTTTTATAAAAGCTCTTAAATCCCCTCTGATCAGTCTCTATATTATTCGTCATTCTAGATTATAAACCTACAAAGATACCAAAATTCAACACAATCGATTCAACCTGTTACATAATAATATGCTAATTTATTTTTTGTTTTTTGTTTTCGTGGCAAATGCCTTTATTGAGAAAAACAAACTAACAATACTACAGCTACTACAGCAGTAAAGAACACTTTTATTAACCACAGATCGGCAACAAGCCGATCTACAGAAAATCCAAGTGCTCCAAACCACTGTCAGTTGGCAGAGTGCCCAGAATGCTGGCAGCATTACCACGTTGAATGGCAATACTTATACGTTGGGCCAAATATACCCCAGCATTTCGGTCACACGTCGCCTCGACCAAGCGTTCAGATAAATTTTGGAAAATGCGGTGAGCTCCCGGACCTCAGGGACCCAAAGTCTCTACCTCAAACGGCTCAAAAATGTAACCGCTATCGAGGTTAGCATATATACGCCGCTTGAGCCGCTCAGCAGAAACTGCCGCCGCACCAGCCGCAATTTGAGTCTCTGGAAGATGTGAGGGCGCCAGTGTATCAACGCAAGTCGCGTCCCACACTAACGGCCGACCTAACTTCCAGGGAATCAGAGTCATACTGTCAGGTCTTTTACCATCGTCACGCATCAGACCATTCGGTTCAAGAATGGCTGCTACATTGGCGCTGGTAAAAGCCCGGCGAATGATGTCGTTAAGACTGGAGTGGCGGGAGATTCGGCCAGCACTCCGAGAACATGAGAGACCATGGTGACCGAGTTCGTCGACTGCATTACCACTCTGACAGCGGTGACCTACATAACATGCTGCACCCAGGCGCAAACTAACAGCTACACGAAAAGCAGATGAATCTAAAAGATTACCAGTATTAAAGGAAGGGATGGCTTGCAACCAAAAACCAGATTCCCTAACAGAGACTGCTAGAAGTCGGGCACGGTCTGACGAGTTGGGACACGTTTGTATTAGACAATTCCGTGCCAACTCGCAGAGAGGTCCATTTTTTTATGTATGTTCTGTCTGTGCCCAGCGGTTTTACCCGTTGTACTGTAGACTATGTGTTATTCCAAGATCTAAGCTATCTCTATACAAAATTTCAGCTCAATCGGTCCACCCTTTCAGGCGTGAAAAATCGCTAAATCCCTATAGATAGTTCGCTTATGTTACATAAAGAACACGCTGTCCAAATTTCAGCTAAAACGAAGAAGCGGTAACCGATTTCCTACACAAAATTGCAACACCTCCCCCTCTTCCCTTTAAAGTTGATTTCTGGGATAAAAAGTATCCCATATCACTCAATATACCTCTGTACCAAATTTTAGCTCAATAGGGTCAACGGTTCATAATTTCCCATACAAACTATGACCGCCCTTTACTCCATTTAAGAGTTAATTTCGAAAATAAAAACTATTCAATGTCCCTAAACACGATCCAACAATTGTTTCACAAAATTTCAACTCAATCGGTTTAGTGGTTACTGATTTACATACAAACTTACATACAAAGTTTTTTGGGAATAATTCCCGTTCCTGTGGGAATTTAGCCAAATCCCTTCCTTCGTATGGGTCACCAAAGTCACCTAACAAATACGCTGTCCAAATTTCAGCTAAAACAAAGAAGCGGTTTACGATTTCTTACACAAATTTGCACTCCCCCTTCCCCCCCTTGAAAGTAGATTTCTGGAATAAAAATTATCCCATATCATTTTTTAGGACTCAATCTACCTCTGTACTAAATTTTAGCTCAATCGGGTCAGCAATTCTAAATTTCCCATACAAACTTTGACCCCCTTTATCTCCCCTTAAAAGTTAATTTCTGACAACAAAAACTATTTAGTGTTTCTAAACACAACTCAAACAATCGTTTTACAAAAAATCAGCTCAATCGGTTCAGCGGTTACGGATTTGCATACAAACGTTTTTCGGGAATAAATTTTGAAAAATCGCTTCTTATTGCACGATGGAATCTTCTAAAGAATACGCTGTCGAAATTTCAGCTCAATTGGTCCAGCGGTTTGGGCTGTGCGTTGATAGAACGAAAGTGTAACAAACGTTTTTATATAATGCGTTTAAATTTAGTTCCGCACTCGTCTAGTCTCAGTAATATAGAGGTACTTACTCCTTAGTTAAATTTCCTAGACAAATTCTCTACCCATTCCATATTATATATAAATATGGGTGCTCAAGGCCATGGGCGCAGCCAGCCATAGGCTCAGGGTGGGGCAGAAGTTTAAAATATTATGTAATGAACATACAATACCTGCGGTGTTACTCCGGTTAAAAACGCAAAACCCATAAACAAAATCATAGACGGATCCAGAAAAAAAAATTGGGTGGGAGGGAGAGGGGAGGTCAGCCTTACCAAGCTAGAGGTTAGGTTACGCAGTGCCGGCGTTAGGGTAGGGCGCGGTTGGGCGACCGCCCAGGGCGCCGGATAAAAGGGGCGCCACAGGCTCTATAATGAGGCGCCCGTGGCGCCCCATTCGTTCTGAAAAATTCAATATTTCTCGGTGCTCGTAGCGAGCTGCTCGCGCTTTTATAAGAACATTTAGTTTCTTTGTCACTCGAAGGAAGATAAACGCACATAATTCGTGCTGAAAAATTCAAAATTTTCTCGTCGCTCGCAGCGAGCTGCTCGCGCTTTTATAAATGAGAAACTTTACTTTCTTTGCTATTCGAAACAAGCTAAACGCACATCATTCGTGCTAAAAAATTCAAATTTTTCTCGGCGCTCGCAGCGAGCTGCTCGCGCTTTTATAAATGAGAAAATTTACTTTCTTTGCCATTCGAAGCAAGCTAAATGCACAGCATTCGTGCTGAACAAAATCTAAATTTTCTCGGCGCTCGCAGCGAGCTGCTCGCGCTTTTATACATAAGAATACTTATTTAGTTTCTTTGCCACTCGAAGCAAGCTTAACGCACATCATTCGTGCTGAAAAATTCAAAATTTTCTCGGCGCTCGCAGCAAGTTACTCGCGCTTTTATATAAATAAGGACATTATGATTCTTTGCCACTCGAAGCAAGCTAAACGCACATCATTCGTGCTGAAAAATTTAAAATTTTCTCGGCGCTCACGCTTTTATAAATAAGGACATTTAGTTTCTTTGCCACTCGAAGCAAGCTAAACGCACATCATTCGTGTTGAAAAAATCTAAATTTTCGCGGCGCTCGCAGCGAGCTGCTCGCACTTTTATAAATAAGAATACTTATTTAGTTTCTTTGCCACTCGAAGCAAGCTTAACGCACATCATTCGTGCTGAAAAATTCAAAATTTTCTCGGCGCTCGCATCAACTTACTCGCGCTTTTATAAATAAGGACATTATGATTCTTTGCCACTCGAAGCAAGCTAAACGCACATCATTCGTGCTGAAAAATTTAAAATTTTCTCAGCGCTCACGCTTTTATAAATAAGGACATTTAGTTTCTTTGCCACTCGAAGCAAGCTAAACGCACATCATTCGTGTTTAAAAAATCTAAATTTTCGCGGCGCTCGCAGCGAGCTGCTCGCACTTTTATAAATAAGAATACTTATTTAGTTTCATTGCCGCTCGGAGCAAGCTAAACGCACAAAATTCGTGCTGAACAATTCAAAATTTTCTCGGTGCTCGCGCTTTTATTAATAAGGACATTTAGTTTCTTTGCCACTCGAAGCAAGTTAAACGCACATCATTCGTGTTGAAAAAATCTAAATTTTCGCGGCGCTCGCAGCGAGCTGCTCGCGCTTTCATAAATAAGAATACTTATTTAGTTTCTTTGCCACTCGAAGCAAGCTTAACGCACATCATTCGTGCTGAAAAATTCAAAATTTTCTCGGAGCTCTGGAATTTTTTCCTTTTTCGTTTTTAGTGTAGGTTTGAATTGCTTTTTAGGGGGCGCCGTAGAAATCTCGCCCAGGGCGCTGGTAATGTTAAAACCGGCCCTGAGGTTACGCCTACATTACCTACAATTTTAAACACTTAATTGACAGAGAAAATATTATATTTCTGACAAGGAGAAGAGCGAGCTTAACACCTGCTCTGAGTGGTAAGAAAAAATGTTTTTTTATATAAGCGCGAGCAGCTAGCTGCGAGATCCGAGTAAAATTTATATTTTAGACTACAAAAGGTGGGCGATTAGCTCGTTTTGAGTGGTGAGAAAATCTAATAAGTATCCCTATATATTATTGCGCGAGCAGTAAGCCGCGAAGGTTGCGTAAATTTAAAAATCCTGACTGTGAAAAGTGTGCGGTCGACTAATTCCGGGTCCCAGGAAAATTTTAAAGTTCTGATTCCTGTCCACGAAAGTTACACAAGAAGTTCATTTTAAGCTGTGAGCTACGCCGCTACGACAATTATAAATTTTTAAAAATATTTTTATTTGTAATTCTTACCACAAAAAATAATCGAGAAGATCATTTTAAGATCTGAACGTCATGAAAAATAAAATATTCCTACTAATCAGTGTGCTAGGAGCTTGCTGCGAGCGCCGAGAAAAAATTATAATCCTGACTATGAAGTATTCGACTCATTTCAAGCGCCAAGAAAATTCGGAGTACCTTCAAAACCTAAGTCAAAACCAGGGTGGGCCAAGCGCCCCAGGCTGACCCTTGCCCCACCATTTTGACACGCCCATGTCAACAATTACAAGTAGTAGGTACATTTTTTGTTAAGCTTTGTTAAGACTATAGTTGGCAATATTTATGAAAAATTTTGGACTTTTCTGATCCATGAACCAAGTGAAAGACTTTCAAGAGCGGTGTGGCACTAAAACTACGAGTGGTCGTGCCAGGATGTTACCTTCACAGCACGACCACAATTTCTGTGTCTGAACGAACACCACATATTTTTTTAATTCCAAAGTAGGTACATATTTTTAACCCATTAGAGGTCAAGCAGTTATGAACAGTTACTGTTTATGGTGGTGGCCAAGGGGTTTTGTGGTTCGAATGCAAATCTGGACCACCGAGTTCGAATCTCGGCGCCGCACCAATGACTTTAATTAGTTATGTGCGGTTTTTGCACTCGCTATACTGGTGGTAGGCTTCGGCCGTGGCCTTACCACCCACCCAAAACCGTGTCGCCAAGCGGTAAATTGTAATCGTGTTCCGGTTCCGGCATCATGTTTAGGGAAGCCATGGAGGGATTTAACCTGCCTTAACCCTTCTAGGTATAGTCTGCTGCCATCTTCGGCCGCATCGTTGCTTAACATCACGCGAGATCGTGGTCAAAGGCTAACCTATAATGAATGACTGGATGCAAGGCTCTGCCGATTCCTAGTCCTCCGTCACAAAGACTATGCGGGAGTGCCGCCGGGTTGTTTTAGTGGGTATACCCGTGCAGTCGCTCTGCACGGGGAGTCCCATATAACCCTCCCATGCCCCCGTATGGGAGGGTGTATGCGTAATGCATTTTTTCCCGGCGAAAGCAAAAAAAAAACCCTATGATGAATAAAAAAGGGGAGGGTCAAGAAAATAATGACCCCCAAATCCTAGTCGAAAAAAAAACCGATCATATCGACTGGTTTTACGCGAAATCATGGTCTCGATCCGCCACTGAGTCAGCCACTCTTTCCTTTTATATAATAAATATTTTCGGCTTTGCTCGCGTTAATATCCTTTCTTAACGGACGTAAAAAAACAAAAACACCAGTTATACCTCTACATAATATTATATCTGTGTTCCAAATTTCAACGCAATCCGTTCAGCGGTTTGTCCTGTGCCCTGTGCATTGATGACTGATCTAGTCAGTCGATCAGTCTCTTTCTTTTTATATTAAGATATAATTAATGGAATACGGCGTTACTTTGCGGAAATCCATGAAAATATTATTAGTTAAATATTAATAAAATTAGTATTAATTATTCCGCTCTAATTTGTGAATCTAAGTTATAATAACATAACTTAGACTCACATATTTAAATAAGTATGTATAATTATATGTAATGCTTGGTTGTCTGGAAGAGATCGCTATTAGCGATAAGACCGCCAATTGTAACACTTCTTTCTGTGTAATCTTAGTGCTAAGTTTATATTATTGTATTTGTGCGTGCAATAATGAGTTTTCGATTCTATTCTAATGTACTGCAAAAAGAAACAAATTATTAAGTACCTACTTACGTGGTCGTTACTAAAAAGAATAATACGAAGATGCCACCTACATGCAAATCCTTAAGCGGGAAGAAAGCACGGTCACGTGGAGTGGCAGCTGCTTGGCTCGCGACGTTGGGCGAGCCAAGACCTTGCCCACCCCCAGTTCCCACGCCTTACCACATCTGCCGCGACCCTTAACCTTTCCTTACAATGAGATTTCAGACTTACCCTAGCTGTGATTTCTGTGATTCCAGTACCGTTACTCATTCTGCAATAAGACGTGGTTGGACACGCAGGCTCTGATCCCGTTTAATTTTTTTATTCAATTTAATTTTTTATTTCGGTTTGTGAGTGAAAATGAGTGCCTTGCTGAACAGTCGGAAGCTCCCGCCCGCCCATCTTCCGACGCTCATACCTATATCAAGTGAGTTTTTTTTATATTTCTGTTTAGTTATAAAGCTGGCTAAAAATATCGTAAATAAATTTTAAGGTTTTAAAAAATAGTTCGGTGAAATTGAAATATTTTTAATTTATTTTTTAATTTTTGGAATTGGTATGTGGCCGAGCTATGTATTGTGCAAGTGTTATTTATTTTTGTGTTAGTTTGTTAGTCGCTGTGTTTTTGTTTTTTATTGTGTTAAATTACATTATGTGACTTACAAATAATATAAAATAATAAATAACACTTGTACTATTTATTTATTATATATTTGCATTAGATATTCTATAAGTTTTTTTGTATTATCTAAGATAGGTTTTCGTTTAAGTAATGCTATAATATAATATCTACTTGTATTATCTTTTATGCGAACGTTTTTTTTAATTAACCATCTGCCTTTTGTTAATTATTTATTATTACCTTTTTTTAATTAAAAAAATATACGCAACTGCAAACTGCATTTCGAAACAAAAACTACTCTTACGTTACATACTCTTTTCAATGATCGCATTTATTTTGGGAACTCGCCGCTTTGTTTTAATAATTACAATAATATTTAAACTTTAAACGGATTATGTATTACATTATAATATGTGATTTACATTATACATTGAGTATAAAACTTTCTTAGTAGGTAACTATGTGCCTCAAAAAAAAAACTATTTGAATGTCACTTTAAGCATGTTTAGACGTAGGTTTATTAAGTTTAATTACATTTTCTTTATAATTCGTTGAGCTACTGGGACTGACTTAGGCATTCGATTTAGGGGCAGAAAAAATAGCCAATTATGATTGAGTATAAAATGAGATAAATGAGTCTAATCTGGAACGGTTCAACCGATTTCAATGTGTTTTTTCGTATATTTAGTAAGTATGAGAATAAATTGTAAAGTATTATTAATATTTTATCAGATATAGGTAAGCTTGTGCGGGTCAGTTGCTTTTCAATAAATTTTTAACATCAGTACTTATTAAGTCTGCCTAGTAACTTACCTATTTACAGTAGGTACCGGTTTAAGGCTAGTGTTTAACTATATAGGTATAACCTTGGGTTATTGTGTACGACGTCAATTTTCAAAGTTTGCACCGGCGCCGACACCAATTAAAGTTCCTACAGAGGAAGGGACATGGACGAAAATAAATGTTTGGCCATCAAATAGATTATTAAAAATACTGGACACATTATTAGGTATATTCTGTATTTGAACTAATGAACTGTGTAAGCCTTAGCTGCATCATGTCTCACTGCGCGTTACAGTGTCAATTATTAACGTCAAAATATTATGATATTTTTTTGAGAATTTGACACTGAGACACTCAAGTAAGTCACAGTTGTAACTGAACAACATATAGGCTACATACATATAGGTTTTATTCATTGTTTTATCCACATCCCTATAGTTACGATACATGAGTAAAAATAAACGGGTAGAGTAGCTAAGCTTTAGCGGAGGGGCGGTGTCCATCAGACTACGAGTATAGTGACTACAAGTCTACAGTCTACAAGCCACAGGCAAAGGCAGTCGTCCGGATCGCGTCCATCGCGACACACGCTGCGCCCGCGCACATGACCCACGTGTGAATGTCCAATGTTCCCATGCAAGACGCGGGGGCGGCGGGACCGGTCCGACCCGCCGACCTTACGTACCGTTCACCATACGCACCTCGACTCGTATCGTGCTAAAACCGAGTGCATCTCATAGATTAAATTGTCTACAAACGTGGCATCCACTGGATAGATGCAGCTCATCCCGTCGCTACACTGCACTCGGAACGTTGTCAAACATGTACGTAGTTTTTGTTGTACCTAACCGGTAGTTGGGATTCTTGTTATATTCATTCTTGTTATATTCATTCTTGTTAAGTTTTACGCTACTTAAGTTCCGTAATTAAATTATTTTCAGACATCTATGGATACGTATAATAAAAAGCATATACGGTATATAGATATGTGTAACCTAAATATATTTTGTATTAATTACTGTACTGTAGGTCTGTAATTTGTATCAATAACTATTATTCTCTATCAGATATCGGCCCAAAGTGCAAAACACAATAATGTAGGTGCTCACTTAAGTTCTGTGAACTACTGCTACTCGTATTACAAGTATGTAGGTAGGTACTTATACTCGTGCATTACTGGGAAAACAAGCGCCTGCTAAAAAATATTATATTGATGTGAACCAGAGACGGCTTCAGGCAGCGTGGGTGGTCTCAGTGACCGCAAGAATATTCCTAAAAAACAATGAGAACAATTTGACCGACCCAAGTGGTCTTCATGAAAAAGTTTCACGCATACAATAGAACAATGCCGTGATAAAAAGTAATATTTTTTCTTAATGTTAAAATGTTATGAAGTAAAGTAGGTGCATATAGTAGCTAATTTTAATAAACGGATTGGTATATGCCGCTCAATTTTTTGAATGACCAGAAGTGTGCTTTTATTCTGCACAGAAGCAGTTGCCCATATTCAATTAGCTATAGCACCAAACGGCTGACTTAAAATCGTTCAAAAAGATTTGCGCGACTTATACCTAATTCTAATTTGTGCGCGGATTCATCTAGTGAAAGTTATGGTATAAATTTATACATAATATTATTTTCCTGTAATATTTTTCAAAGTTGCGTAACGTATCTTCATTGCCTTCAATAAAATTAGTTGAACTATCTTAAAAATAATACGTTTTTGTAAATAAAACAATGATTAAATACTAGATCTACTTAATTCTGTTAAATAAATACTTCACATATATATATATACATAAGTACTAAGTGTGTGTATAATATTATTGTAATCTAGTTCTAATAATAATGATTATCGTTAAAATATTATGTTAAACCTAGCGTTGTGCTGAATAATTTAATATTAATGTAATAGCTGGGGTATATTTGGCCCAACGTATAAGTATTGCCATTCAACGTGGTAACACTGCCAGCATTCTGGGCACTCTACCATCTGACAGTGGTTTGGAGCACTTGGATTTTCTGTAGATCGGCTTGTGGCCGATCTGTTGTTAATAAAAGTGTTCTTTATTGCTGTAGTAGCTGTAGTATTGTTAGTTTGTTTTTCTCAATAAAGGCATTTGCCATATTAAAAAACATATGTAAATAATATAGAGAGAATTTTGAAGTATGACATAATTTTTTCTTATAACTAAGACATAATATTATAATCAATTTTATAACATAAAATGTACTTAAACAGATTCTCAACAGAGCAAAACTAATTAAAATGTAAAGACAGACGCACAATATTAAGTACGCGGTCATGTTTCGTTGCGTGAGCTATTCTAAACTTTATGTTTTAAACAAACACGTCTTCAGTCATTTACCTCGAGGCAATGATCTAAAGTATTCATGTCTCAGGACCGACATAAAAAGATAAGTTGGGAGAACCGATTTATCCCGACACTAAGTACTTGTACATAATTGGAAACGTATGCAGGTTGACGTGCTACTGCGGATCGCGATAAGTTTCGCTATATTATCTACATATCTTTATAATTTAATAGAACAAAGTCTGGTTTGATCTAACGCTTATAACTAGAGCACGGTTGAACCGATTTTCATGGTTTTTGATTTGTTATATATTTGTTTTAGTCCCGAATAGTAGTAAAATTCTTTATAAAGTATTGGAAAATTGACGAAAAAATATTTAAAATAGTTATTCTGTTAACCCAGGTGAAGACAAATCATGAATCATAAAAATCTGTAAACCTTTTCTGGTGTTTAACTAAAAATACAAATGGTGTAATATCTTAGAAGAGATTTGTGTTTTTTAGACAAGGAGATATAATATAATATCATATTTTTAAATCTCTTCGGTACATAAAACTCTTCAATAGCATGTTTTTGTTATGCGTATTACATTATTAATCCCTTTATAGATCAACACAATAACCCAAATAACATAATGTGACGGGTCACCATTTATTACACAGTTCTATTCAGGAAGAACTCGTTCCTCCCCTAAATCTTATAAGCATTAGCTACGCCTCTTTGAGTCTTGCCTACGATCAGTACATATCGAAAAAACCGTCAAACCAGTCAAAACTCTTGTATAACTGAGACTTGTCCCCTAAGGATCCCTTTTATATCGTCACCAACTCATCTGATTGGTCCAAACTCCCCAGTCCCTTACCAATAGCAGGCAAAGGATAAGATTTGCTCAAGATGGTCAGTGAACAGACAGATGCGCTAAAGGTGCAATGAATTATGGTATAAAAAAAAACATCACCTGCCTTCAAAATCGACAAACATTTAATTGGGTAGGTTGTGACAAAAAATACAATAGGCTTTTATGTTTTGCTCGGTGACAAACCCCATTAGTTCTATATAATTTAAGGTGCTTAGAAGTGTCCATATTAATATTATTTTAGTTGCTTAGGTTTATGATTGTTTTAATATAGTTAAAAATTAATTTTACAGAGAAAATATAATCGCTGTAATAATTAACAATTATTATAATGCGTACTTTCTTCTTTACAGGCTGGAGCCAATCTTTCGGGTCACAAGGACACGGGGAAGACAGCAAAGAGGCTGTCTATAGCATGGCAGATGCAGCGTCCATTCCGCAGAGTCCGCGGCACCTCCACAAGCGGCGACGGTTGTCGCGTCTGCTCGACAAGCTGGCGGTGCAGATCAACAACAACAACAACAACCACTACCCCGCCACGCGGTGGCTGATGTTCGAGTCACAATACGGCGAGCCCGCCAAACCTCCGGAGGACGTCCCTCTAGACTTGTCCATCAAGTCGGAACCGAGAGCTTCGCCACCGCTGCAAGACACTGAGCCGGCGTTTGTGTGTGGGGCATGTGGACAAACGTTTACAGTGCACGACCGACTCGCCAAACATGTCGCCTCGCGTCACAGAAACCGTACACCTGAGTCAGCGAGAGCGTACGAGTGTGAAATCTGTTTGCGGCGGTTCGCTCGGTCCGACATGCTGACGCGGCACGCGCGACTCCACAGCGGCGTCAAGCCTTACTCGTGTTCGGTTTGTGGGCAGGTGTTCTCACGGTCTGATCACCTCGCCACACATCAGCGCACGCACACTGGTGAGAAGCCTTACCGCTGCCCCGCTTGTCCCTACGCCGCCTGTCGTCGTGACATGATCACTAGGCACATGAGGACTCACACCAGAAGGCCTCAGCCCGTCTAACACAAACATTATATCCAATACGATAATTAATTTTCTTGTTAATATTATCTTATAACAGTGCTAGAGGCAAAAAGTGTGAATGTTTTAAGGATTTTATTTTATGGATGGTTGGTGGTTAATGTATAAAATATTTATTTTAATTTCCATTTCTAAAGTGGAGACTGAGTTTTCATTCCAAAGCTGTAAAACTACTTTTAGTGATTAGTACGTATATAATTAATTGGTACTTATTAATTGATTGTGTTATTCTATGTTTTACGTATAAGGGCGGCGACTGAAGGCTGTGTAAACGTCATTAACTACATTACTTAAGAAGGCATATCATGTTGCGTATTGGTGCGTTCCTTGCATACGAAAAATAATCTTATTAGATATTTTTCTTAACGCAATGCGATGGGTCACTTATTCGTTTAACATTTAAAATTATTATTTAGTGTTTAGATGGCTATTTTACTGAAGGGGCTATTTTTTTAGATATTATACGAGTGTTATTTTCGTTATTGACTATACATAATATTATAATTATTATAAGTGCCATTTTTGTTTCGCTTTATTTACGTAGGTAGATAGGTACTAAATATAAGTTAAACATTTCTTTACTTAAAATAAAATGAAGGCTACAAAGTTTGCCTATAAACCCAAGATTATTGTTGTAATATTATTACATTATAATTATTACTCCTAATAGCAAAATGATTAATTACTTCATTATACAAAAAAAAAATATAGTTCAAACAATTTTATTGCAGCCTAGGCCAACTTTTTATAAAATAAAACATTTTTCTAAAGAATTTTGTCGATGTAAATTTGAACATTATTTCAATCATTCAGTAATCATGTGTCTGTGTTTCTGACATTAATTAATTATTATAATAATTATATATGTATTATAATAATATGCTAAATATACCTTACATACGAGTTTAACTTAAAAGCTCTACTTAAGTTTTCCGATATTTTGTAGAAATGATTCTATTTTTGTAGATACATAATATTATGTTTATTGTTCATATTTTAAGAGTAAGACTTGCCCCCCGCGTACTCTGATTACGTCTCTGTGCTTCTGTTAAATTTTGGTTCTGTTTTTGTTTTGTTTTTTCTTGTAGTTTTTTAAATTAGCTTTGCGGTGTTGCCACACTAATCGAGAAATGGTAGTTTTTGATGAATGGTAGAATTTTTTGTAGATTTCTACTACACGATTCGGTTCATAAAATAGTAAGATTTAAATATCAATAATATTAATTTTTGATCGATCGGCAAACAATCGATTGATGTGATAACACCCATAATGTGGCAAATAATATTATTATGTTGCGGACTTGTGTGAAAGCTTTTTACTTAAAATGAATACATTGTGTTTTCTTAATAAAGGAGTTTGAGATAATTTTTATAATTACGTTGTTGTTTTAAGATAATAAACGATTTATTAGAGCCCGCCCAGGGCCGAGACAGAAAGAGCATATAAAATAAAATAAGCGTGGTTAGGTAGTTGCTCTCAGATTTTTGCGATGCGCGCTGCGCGTTCTCTAATTCAGGGAACTCTGACCTCTCTTTGTCTGCAGTCTACACGCGCTTTTAGGACTCTGTATATTTTAAAAAACGTGGAAGGCAGCGTCAGAACGCCTCACCAAGCTTTGCCTGTGCGGGCACTTAGATATTATAGTAGACACACAAGGGCGGATCCAGGATTTGGTCCTGGGGGGGGCCAAGGTGCAGACGGGCAAAAATATTATAATTTTTACTACGAAAAGTGTGTGTTTAGCTCGCTCTGAACAGTTAGATAGTTCAAATATCCTTAATAATAAGTGAGAGAAAAAAATTATAATCCTGACCATGAAATATGTGCAAAATTCGTAACTCTACAATACTTCTGGGGGGGCCTTGGCCCCCTGGCCCTCCCCCCCTAAATCCGCCTATGTAGACACATATTCTATATCAATGATTATAGAGATATAAATCCTGACGGGATCAGGGAAGGATAAGTTTTTTTTTTTTTTTTTTTTGTGGATGATATGCCTAATTTATAATAGAAATAGACATTGCATCAGATTACAATCTAGTCTAAATTATGACTAATAAGTAATTTAATTTTATCTTAAACTGCTAGGTTGAGTTAAACTAAGAACGTGTCCAATAACACTTGCTCTTACTGTCTCTATAAAGGTGAAGACACTTTGTTCATGTGTTCCTATTATGCAGCACTAACACTACTTTTCACTATTCACTACACTTAAATCAACTCGAAAGGTTTTTTCCTTTTTAGTCTCCTCACTAGACCCGTGGTGTCGAGGAGCTGGATGGCCTCGACGTTCACGTGATGATGGAGCCGGCGCTGGTGGGCTTCCGCGAACTTTTTGATGACGTTCGTCACGAGGTCCACTTTCAAAGGGAAGGATAAGTGATAAGTATTTATTTAAAATAAAAAGCGCAAAGACTTCATTGGACTCCATAGATCCAGCATAAGGACTCCAAGATGGCGGACGCAAACCTGGCAAGTAGTGCTTTTCACGAAAGGGGCGCCACTATCGCACATTTTAAAGTTTAGATATTTATAACATAATAATAATTTTAAACTCCTCGTAATGTCTCATACTTAATAAAATAGGTATTTTTTTATATTACAAATAAAAAATATTTAGGATATAAAGTTCAGTAATAATCGATAAAATGAAATTTAGTTCCGATAAATTCCGCGAGACCTCTCAAGTAAAAAAAAACCAAAGAAGTCCCCTAGACTTTAAAAGGTAAAATATCTAGGTTTATATGTATATCATTTTGACTCCTCATAATTTCTCATTTTTTAATTCCTAATTAAATAAGTAGTTACTTATGATACTTACATATTACAAAATATTTACTCCAGCGAAATTTATCGGAACTAAAATACAAAAATCAAAAGAGAGATTCATCAGTTTCATCAATGATTACCTACTGTATATACTTCATGTCCTAAATATTTTTATTTGTTAAAGTATTATAGCTATTTAATTAGGAAGTTAAATATGAGAAACTATTAGGAGTCCAAAATCTATTCATATTGTAACTTTAAAACGCGCGATTGTGGCGCCCATCTAGGGGATTTCTTTCATAAAAAGCACTTTACAATAATTTCCCCTAAATGAAGGTAAGATCTGACTGGCAACACTGACAGTCGTAAAATTTTGCAAGACTATAGATCATTCACAGTTATTTTACCTCTAGCCCTTACATTGGCAAGCCTGAAAATAATGTTGCCATGTCAGGTGAGTATTGACTTCCCCATTTTTAACCAACTACAAAATGGCGAATTACTTTTTTCTTCCACAACCCCCTCAATATGGAAATCAAATGAAAGGGCACTGTATAAAATTTAAAATCCAAGATGGCCGCCATTCAAAATGGTGAATTACGTTTTGCGTTGGGGGCGGGGGTTTTTTAATTTTTTTATTTAATTCACTTGTAAGTATTATTTTACAGTGATGTGTGTACTTACATGAATTTCCTGTTTCGAACATACCTAATATTTTATATCATATTGATAGTTCGCAGTAACCACTTGTTCATATTATGTTAAGCATCCGATATTGTTATAGATAAATTCTTTTTCTTCAAAGGAAATTGAGTTTATGGGCATTTGTAAAGCTTTTGATTATAATAATAATTATTAAAACAACGAGTACAAGTAACCTTATCAATTACAAAAAGTAACGTTTGAACAAGAAAAGTAACGCATTTTTGAAAATTTTACACAATATACACAGTTGAATAGAAATACGCTTACATATTCTAACATTTCGGTGATAATTACTAATTTTTCAGTTTATTTAAATAAGAAATTGCTAATCAACAAAAAAAATCCTTTTCTAAACCAGATAAAGTTATACAAAATTGCCTTATTTTTTTGTCTCTGCTAAATCAATAAATTAACTATTATTTTCTATACCATTACAAGGAAAAAGATTCATTAATTATAAGGTTCAATTTAAAATAAAGACCTTGAAAAGTATCGTAAAAGTCATCTAGAGACGAATACAAAAGTAACTCAAAGGGTGAAAAAGTAACGTAAAACGTAACAAAAGTAACGATCTGGCAACCTTTTGACAATAATGCAACATAAAGAAAATAATTTTGACATCTGTCAGAGGTAAAATAACTGTGAATGATCTATAGCACAATTCTAGTAATTTTGATTTCAGAAAACTAATTATAATCATCCAACCGTGACACCAGTAGGTACATTAATAATAAAGTACTACACCAATATTTTCTCAGGTGTATTCAACCTTTTTCAAAAAATTGGTCGATAGGACGCCGTTTATTTCGACTACCCTTTTCTCGAAAAAGTATTTACTTATTCTGACCTGCGTATTTTTAGTTGTCTTCGCCTTCTACTCACTCTTGAATGCGAAAAAAATTGCGTGTTTTTGCCAATTTTTTAAAATTATTTTTTGTTTTTATGCAAAGAAGCCGAGCAAGGCGCTCTCCTGAAGTTGAGATAAAGCTGCCCATAATCAGTATAGCTACACGAACACTTCTTACTCAAGCCAGTAATTTTACTAGCTTTGACCCTTTTCCTCAAAACGGTCAAGAGGGCGGGGACACTACATAAAGATACCTAGGTACATGGGTAAGAAGTAGCTGTACTTAACTGTTCTCGAGAAAATGGGAAAAATAAAAAAAAATCTAAATCATCTAAAATAAATTAAAAGTTGTTAATCGCCGACTTTACTGAAGTAAAAGTAAAAATTAGGATTTAACATCTGTGGTAAGTGAAAAAAAACCGGTCAAGTACGAGTAGGACTCGAGCACCGAGGGTTCCGTACAAACCTACGGGTTTCTACGGAACCCTAAGGAAAAGTGGGTATAATATTATGTACTGAAGGTTTTGATTCCCTTGCGAGTACTTGTGAGTTTGAAAATATGCGGCTAAAATTGCTGTTTCTTTTGATTGCGTTGAAATTAGGGCTTGCAAAAACCGGCCAAATTTAAAAATCGGTTTTTTCGGTTTTTGGAATTTTAAAAACCGATTAATCGGTTTTTTCGGGTTTTTCGGTTTTTGATAGTTTTTTTTAATAAAAAAACAATAAAAAGTTAAAAAATGATTATTTTGTACACATATCCTAGTACAATTGACCATTTCAAAAAAGAAAACAATGCAAACTCTACATTATATTCGTAAAAACAATCGTTTAATGGCAACTTTCTTATATTACGACGAAAAACGACTTCCGAATTAGTAATATTGACTAATCTGTGAAATAAAAATACAATAATTTGCTAAACTAAAACTGCATGTCGCGCTTTCCTTTCCGCATCATTTTATTCACTGAATAAAACCGCATTATGACAATTTAATTTCATGTATAACTAAGAATATATAGCCGTGATTGTAGGCCGCAGCACAAAGGTGCTCGAAAACTGGGATAAGGCATTTTCGACAGGCGGTAAACGCATATCAAATCATATGCATGCTGCAGACACGGTCATCTTGACGTCTATTGTCGAAGACATGCAGGAGCTGTTCCAAAGACTTCAGGCTGAGAGCAGCTGCCTGGGCCTCGCAGTAAACAGAGACAAGACGAAGATTATGGTAGATCGCGCTGGAAAACCGCCTATTACCAACATAATACTAGGGGTTGACATTGTGGACCATTATGCGTATCTGGGTGCACTAATATACAATGATGGTAACTGCGCACCGGAGATAAAGAGGCGTATAGGTATGGCTAAGGATACCATGAACCGACTCAATAACATCTGGATAAGAAGGAGTATCCAATGTACAATGCCACAAAGATCCGGTGGATACGCGCCCTGGTATATCCAATTATCGATTTTTAAAACTATCGCGAGTGTTTTCCATAACTAAAACAACAATAAACGGCACAACTCACCTCTCATATTGCCAAGAATATCTCGACCACGGTTTCGGACAATTACGATGTCCTTCATCAGGAATTCACGCCTGCAGAATCCGACGCTCCGTGGTCGTTATTTGATGTTTTAGTTATCCAATTTTCCAATATGGGGTAGACACATGGGCAATATGAGCTCGAGAGAGACAAAGGATTGATGCATTCGATATGTGGTGTTGGAGGCATATGCTGCGGATACCGGGATTGTCAATCGCATCAATGCATCTATTCTTTCGCAGCTTCATATCCGAACCCGCCTCTCAACTATCTGCCAGCAGAGAATTCTTACCTATTTCGGCCACATAATCAGAAGCGGAGACGAGAGCCTTGAAAAGCTGATCGTAGTTGGAAATACAGAAGGCAAACGAGCCCGTGGTCGTACTCCCACCAGATGGAGTGATCAAGTGAAAGGCCCCCCTTCTACCAAGTTTTGCTCGGTCGTCAGGGATGCAATGGACAGGCACCGCACCGAAAGAGGCAGTCGTCAGACGACTCATAACACCAACGTACATAACCAGTGATGACCACGATCCTAAGCCGTGAGGAGACTGAAGAGAGAGTCGGCTGCAGAATTAGAAACAACAAGAAGCGGAACCGTGGGTGTGCTGTGTGGAATCGCCCCAGAGTGGATGATTGATCGATCATGTTTTAATCATGATTAACGATACAGTTGTTCGCAATTTAGTAAGAATATACTCAGAACATTTTATACTTTTATCGCTCTCAAACATAAGCTCATGTTTAAGAGCGATAGTCAGTGAAATGAAATGATTTAGGCCCGCCACACGGAGACTAAAAAGTCCAACGTGCAGAGGACTTTTTGTTTAATTTAAATGTAATGGGCGACTGGTGGCACTTATTGGAGTCTGTCTGTGAGTCCATTTATAGAAAATGAGCACAAAGACAGTATTTTTATAAGATTTCATAGCAATTAAAAAAAAATCGAAAACACCGAAAAAAACGGTTTTCGGCCCGTATAAAAACCGGTTTTTAAATAGGTCGGTTAATCGGTTTTTTCGGTTAACCGAATAATCGGTTGCAAGCCCTAGTTGAAATAGAGGTTTGATTTTTTTACAGCTTAAAGTTATTATAAAGCTGAGTATTTGGTATGAATTTAAATTTAATACCTGTACGCGTTCTTGAGGAAAGGGGTAGTAAAATAAAATTATTAAAAATATTTTTTTATATGATGTAACTAAAAATTTATAGTTTTCGCAATTTTTCCTGTGCTTGTGATTTAAGACGTTGCTGCGTACCAAATTTCAAGATTCTGAGTTAACGGCAAGTACCCTGTAGGTTTTGATTCCCTTGAGAGTAGTCGCGAGTTAAAAAATACGGCTAAAATTACTGTTTCTTTTGAATGCGTTGAGATAGAGGTTTGATTTTATTACAGTTTAAAGGTATTATAGTCTTGAGTATTTGATATGAATTTCAATTTAATACGTTTACGCGTTCATGAGAAATAAGGTAGTAAGTATGAAATTATTAAAAATATTTTTTTATATGATGTAACTAAAAATGTACAGATTTCGTAATTTTTCCTTTATCTGTGCTCTAAGGAGTTGCTTCGTGCCAATTTTCAAGATTCTAAGTTCACGGCAAGTACCCTGTAGGTTTTGATTTTTTGAGAGTAGTTGCGAGTTTAAAATTGCTGTTTCTTTTGAATGCGTTGACATAGAGGTTTGATTTTATTACAGTTTAAAGGTATTATAAACTTAAGTATTTGATATGAATTTCAATTTAATACGTCTACGCGTTCATGAGAAAAGGGGTAGTAGGTATAAAATTATTCAAAATATTTTTTTCATATGATGCAAATAAAAATTTATAGTTTTCGCAATTTTTCCTTTATCTGTGCTCTAAGGAGTTACTTCGTGCCAAATTTCAAGATTCTGAGTTCACGGGAAGTGCCCCGTAGGTTTTGATTTATTTGGTAATGTCGAAAATTTGCTGAAATTTGTGACATATTCGACTATATCTTTTGATTGCGTTGGCCTAGAAGTTTGAAATTTTCACAGCTCTAAGAGGCAATGAACCTTAGTATTTCCTATAAATTTCAGTTTGTTACCTCCACGCGTTCCTGAGAAAAAGGGTCTTGACAGACAGACAGACAGACGGACAACAAAGTGATCCTATAAGGGTTCCGTTTTTTCCTTTGGAGGTACGGAACCCTAAAAAGTGGGTAAAATAATAAATAAAAATCAATCGAACAAAAATTTATTTTAAAATGCTTACAATACCAGTTACACAAATAAAAACACCTAATTTTTACAAATTCTATACATTAATATAATAATACTTAGGCTATAAATTATGCATGTAATAATGCAATTACGCGATATAGCATTGAATACTTTTAATAGGGATGGGCCAAAAAAATATGTTTTTTATTATAGGTACATACGACTCGGCTGTACTCACGTTTAATTTTTTTGTTGAAATTATTATTTTTCCAACCACGATTTCGGACAATAGAGATGATGACTAGGCCAACATTTCTTAAATAATATAATCAGTTCGTAATTTAAATTATTTAAAAAAAAATTAGACATGTTTATGGTTTGTTAATAAAATAAAAAATGGCTGAGACAAAACGTTAATATAAGTTTTTGGGTGCGGAAGCGCTACTTCAAACAAACAAACTAAATGACGTGTTGTGACGTCACGTGTTCCGACCACGTGACGTCACAAACTCCCACCAAGCAACATTAGTGTATCGCATCTCACACTTTATGAAATTTACAATGAAAAATATTTTTTAAAGATTTTTAATTACCTACTTGGCTTGGATTGGTTCGGTTGGTTAGCCACACAAGCTATAAGTGCAAGAAGGGTGTAGCTGACGTGTAAGAAGGGTAACCTGTTCTGTTGGAGTATAAACCCAAATTGTTATTATTTTTTTCATGGACAAGATTTTTTAGTCAACATCCCTATTACGATATTTTATTCATCAAGAGTTCACGCCTGCAGTACCCGACGTTGACCAAACGATGATGTAAAAAATTGAGCAAAAATAAATTCAGGTATATTATACTGTTCGCTTCGTTTTAATAAAATATTTACAATATACATACATATTTAAATTGATTTTAACAATATCGTGTAAAATCGATTTATCATAATTTCAGAAAAGCAATTTTCTACTTAAATAATTATACATGCGAAGTGTAGCTGTGTGTTAGTTGCCTTTACGCCCAAACGGCTGAACTGATTTAGTTGAAATTTGGTATACAGATAGCTTTGAAGCTGGAAAAACATATAGGCTCTTTTTAATTTACATATTAGAAAGAATTATGTCTTGAAACTTATTTTCATTTATAACATAACAATAATAACTATAATAGCCCAGTCAATGAGTGCCCAAAAAGGGTATGTGGATCGAAAAGTCGAAAGCAGAAAAACTAACTTAGTTTTTTTTTTTTTTTTATGTGATCAAGTAGAAGACGAGCAAGACGCTCTCCTGATGTTAAGAGATAACGGCTGCCCATAATCAGTACAGTGTTACCTAGGATTTCACAATTATGTGAAATTCTAGGAGCACTGCACCAACGCTTCTTACTCAAGAGTCATGAGATGTTAAGACTCTTTAGCCCAGTAATTTCACTAGTAACTTTATTTGGACTAGTTTGAAGATAAACATACTAAAAGTCCCCACCCCTCCGAGGTGAGCCCGAAGGGGGGGGAGGCCGATACGATACGATAACCAGAAGTTGGTCAAATTTTATTTTTAAGATTTTTTTACTGACTTTGTATGGAAAACTAATTTAAGCGTTTTCAAAATAGACCATGTTTGGAAGCTCATAGCTGGACAACGATTGGAGATAGATAAAAAGTGTCAAGGCTGAAGTTGTAGAAAATTTTATGAGGTTTAATAATGTAGTACTACAAAATATGGTACAACGCACAGTTTTTTACATATAAGCAAAAAACCTAAAAATGGGACCTTCTTCGGCCTCCCCCCCCCTCGGGCTCACCTCGGAGGGGTGGGGACTTTTAGTATGTTTATCTCCCAACTAGTCCAAACAAAGTTACTAAGTTAGTTTTTCTGCTTTCGACTTTTCGATCCACATTTCTTCTTTTACTGGACTATAAGCTGTATTCAGCAGTTTTACCTATATATCAAATTTCATCTCAATCGATTCAGCCGTTAAGACGTGAAAAATTAACAAATACATACAAACATGTTTTCGTATTTATAATTTTAGTAGGATGAAAAAAAAAACTTGATAACTGATAATGATAACCGATTTGAAAGTTTTACAACATGTAATAGTCCGACCGCACAACGAAAAATCTATCCGTCTCGCTTGCACACGTTGTACTGAGTACTAAGTGCAAGTGAGAGAAATAGACTATTATTTTTGACTGATAGGCCAACTCTACTTTTGCACTTTTTCAATGATTATTTGACAATGCGCGCAAAAATTTGCGCAAAGTGAAGCGCGGGCTTGAAACTAACCAAAAAAATCTTAACTTTATATAATACCATAACAAAATAATATACAAACTCAGAGGCTAACTCGAAAGATAAGATTATAAGCCGACAAAAATAAAAAATCTCTCAAAGGCATAAAAGAATGAAGTTAAATGGCGTTTCTTAATTTTTGTAGTATTATATTATACGATTAAGTTGAGAGAGAATCTTTTTCGGCTTCCGTAGTCAACAAGGAAGCCTTATAGTTTCGCTTTGTCCGTCTGTCCGAGGCTTTGCGGAGAAACTATAAGTCCTAGAAAGATGTAATTTTGCACAGAGGTGGGTAATGATTAGGGTAAGAGAATGGTAACAAAAAAAAATAATTTTACAATAATTAATTTAGGGTACCTCTCGTACACGTATGATGGGGATGATTTTTTTTCTGGCTGACCCCATAATGTGTCTGTCTCATCCTAGTTAAAAATTAAAATTTAATTTGTCTTGTAATCAATTATTATCTGATAACTTTTTGTCGCCTTTTAATGAATATTCCGAGTAAGCCAACATACCTTTTTTACATTGGTAACACAATAAAAAATAGTTACTGTTTATACATAATATGGTAACTTTAAATATAAGGACTAACTTGGCATGAAAAGTTAACCATAAATCCTGGGCATAGCCCAGTGTTTAATATAGGTACACATGCTCTTGGTTGGTTAACTAACTCTGGCAAGTTCATACATAGTTTAAAAAACAAGTGATTTAAAAAAATACTTTAAAAACATGCTTTTATTAGGTTGCATTACTGTGCTTCGGTAGGAGGGCACTGTAGCTAGTGAAATTACTGGGCTAAAGAGTCTTAACATCTTATGACTCTTGAGTAAGAAGCGTTGGTGCAGTGCACCTAGAATTGCGTATAATTGTGAAATTCTGGGTAGCACTGTACTGATTATGGGCAGCGTTATCTCTTAACATCAGGAGAGCGTCTTGCTCGTCTACTTACTTCTCCACATAAAAAAAAAAGGTTTTACCCGCTGTACTGTAGCCTATGTGTTATTCCAGGATCTTAGCTAACTCTATACCAAATTTCAGCTCAATCGGTCCACCCGTTGAGGCGTGAAAGAGTAACAAACATACGTCCAGACATCCATATATTCTTACAAACTTTCACGTTTATAATATTAGTAAGATTATTACCATCTAGCACCAGAGTACTCGTCAAGGCGAATCAAATGATCCCTAACTCTATGGGGTTGTGTCGTTTAATTACGAAGTTCTTATGGCCTCCTTCCATCTCTATCATCAGATCAGCTCCATGTCATAATAATATTGCATTGTCATCCGATGCACTTGCATGCAAAATTTCAGCTTAATCGGAAACCGGGAAGTGGACCAAATTAAGCTTGCAAGATTTTATTACAGACAGGCACTACCCCTTAAATGTAACTTTAGTGCGTTGTAAATCACACGTTTTAATTAACCTTTTGACCGCCAAAGTCACCTATACTTGACAAGTACTTGCGGGTCCTGTACGCCAACGACGTCTATAGACGACAAAAAACCCAGTCTTAATAAAGTGAAATAAATATATTTATCGACTCTTGGCAACACTAGTTCTTTCGTAGGAATTTTTTTTTAAATTGTGCCTTGGCGCACAGGGCACGAAAATGCGTTTGTGCCGTGGCGTTCAAAAGGTTAAAATTACAAATAAATAAAGTACCTACATATCCAATATTTTTTAATTTTTTGTCCGATCCCCTATTCACATACACTACACAAGCACAACTTAGTGCCAAAGCACAGCACAGCACAGCTTAGTGCTTAGTGTTGAAGATGCCAATTTTAGTTAACCGACCTGTATAAAACTCTTATAACCTAAAGACCGTTTTAAAATCATAATAACTAACTCGATCCATCAGAATTTATTGAAAAACATGTAAGCATGCACATGATTTTTGCTAGATTTCCCTATCGTAAAAATTTACGGTTTTTTCATTACCATTCTTATAGGGATGTTAAGAAAGTTTAAAAAAGTAAATCTATTTAGTACCTAACACCTGGTTCCAACTATTGGCACAGAAACGTGACAGACGTCACCAACGCGCCGCTGCTCCCCCAGCTTCACCAGGAACACAATTCGTCTGCATACTTTGCGGTCGGCGATGTCGCTCCCGCATCGGCCTTACTAGCCACTCACGGAAGTTACGAACCATAATTACGGACGCTGCTTGAATCATCTCTCATAGATGTAAGAGGCCAGTGATGATGATGATTTAGTACCTAACTAAAATTATATTTCATGGCTTGGCAAAAAAGTGTAAAAAATTATGTGGGCCAATTGTAATAAAATTATTAATTACTTATAGGTTTGATTATTATTTATGGTATCTTTTTTTATTTTTAAAAAATACTTAAAACTAAATAAAATTGTCAACATCCCCATTATTCTTAAAATACAACAAGTCACAGAAAACCGTAAATTTTAACGATGAAAAACTTCGATACAATATTTTGATTTAAAAAAAAAGGAAAAACTTATTACTCCAACTAAAATTTTGACTAAGGAAGCACTTGAAATCGTTCTTTGGTTACCTATTTTTAACAAGATAAATGGGTTTACCCTTGAAGACTATTGGCTAACTCGAGAAGTTAAGCTAAACCGACAAAACACGGGCGCTTAAAAAAACATCATGGATCGCAACGCAACGCATAACAAAAATCCGTCTGCGTACAATTTTAACCCCCAACGCAAAAACGACGGAGTGTTATAAGTTTGCCGTGTCTGTCTGTGTGTGTGTGTCTGTCTGCGGCATCGTAGCTCCCGAGAGAACGGATGTTGATCTAGTTTTTTATATTTGAAAGTAGAGTTAGTCGAGTGTTCTTAGGTATGTTTGGTGGAAATCGGCCCAAGATGGCCGCCGCTACAAAATGGCGGATTACTTTTTTCCCCCAAAACTCCCTCATTATGAGTATCAAATGAAAGCGCTTGACTAGTAGTATAGGTACAACACACTATGATAAATTTCAAATCCAAGATGGCTGCCATCACAAAATGGCGAATAACATATATTTTGAAAGCCTTGGAGGTTTTTAAATTTTTTAATTTAATTCACTTGTATATTAACACAAACACACTGCAAATGCTGCCCGCTCCAGTGTGCGTTGGTCCATATAAAATTCCAGAGGCGAATTTTCGTTGCATTGTGTTGAGAGTTGAGGTACGACCCGCATGTAGTTTGCACCTAGCTTTATGGTTTTTAACATTTCGAATCAACCAATAGCGCTTCTTATCGAAAGTAGTTGAGAAATTAATTACTCTACTAATGATTATTTCATAGACACAGAAATCATTATAAAAACTATTGGATATAAATACACACGATGACGTAAACATGAGTCCCATGTCCCATTCGGTCCCTGAAATGAAAAGAATAAGAATTATAACACAACAAACACACAAAAACATTGATTTGATATGTAACGGTAATCCAGAATGAGAAATCCCTAACTAAGAAATCACAAATGATAGGTTGCATGGCCAACCTACGTATATGTTGCAGTTTCAAGTCGCCAAAAATACCACAGGAACTGCAACATGACCTGACGACTACCTCTTACATAGGAAACAGCCGGGACCCAGTTTTGCGTGTCGTCCGAAACACGGTAGCGTCCAGGCGCAAAATCTTTGCCGCACTGCGATTTGAGCCCAGGGCCTCTGGATTTGTATGCAAAGTTGCAACCCGACTTACGCGGTTATCCCTTGAGATTATCGCGTAAACCCGGGATATTGTATGATTTTATTATAATAATACCTGTCACATCACTGCTGGCTCTCCACAATGAGCATGATGCTCTGATGCTGCTGCGAGTCTGCGTGGATGGTGGGCACGGAGCGGAGGCACTCGATCTGGTGGGACGCCCAGTCCTTCTTCTGGCAATAAGTGGAGCAGTAAGGTGTACGGCGACATAGAGAGCATTCCGCTGACGCTTCGCGATTGCAGTTCGCACACTGGAAGTTAATGAATAGGGATTATGACATGGTCAAGTAAACCTACTAATATAATAAACATGAAAGTTGCAGTTGGTGTGTTTGTTACTCTGTCACGCCTAAACGGGTGGACCGACTGAGCTGAAATTTTGTATAGAGATACCTTAGACCCTAGAATAACACATAGGCTACATAAGTACTGCGGGTAAAACCGCTGGGCGCAGCTAGTATAAACATAAGATAAATAACTCTTCAGATGATCATACTAAAAGTCCTCAAGGATGGGGGGTGTGCTAAGGGCGGAAGAGGGCGTTGAAGGTGCCTATTTCAGGTTTTTGTTCATATCTCAAATATATTTACAAATGGCACTATAACTTTTGAAGAAAGTTTCTATATAAGTACAATTTTCCTACAAATTTGGTTGTATATATTTTTCCTCAGCGATCAATACCTTAACAGCTACAGGGAGTTTAACTTAAGCCAGGGGTTGAAATATAGACGACAAGCTTATGCTTGTATCTGTCTGCGTGAATCAGTCCTTCCTAAAAGGAGATCTTCATCATAACACCTATCTGTGAGCCAAATTTCAACCCAATCCGCTTAGCAGTTTGAGCAGTGAGTTGATTTTCCTTACTTGATACAGCCCCCTTTTCGCCCCCACTTAGGAGTTGAATTTGAGAGTTGAGCTGAGGCTGTGGTCACACCTTGAAATGCTCTAACAGTACAAGTAGGGTACCTATTCTGTTGGATTTTAAACCAAAATAAAAAATACCTTTTTAGCTTCAGTATCATCAACGGTATGCAAAGGCACATCAGCGTCGACCTGAGCGTCTACGCTCGCAGCCAGCAACGCGGACGCTCTCTCCTGTTCAATCCTCTGCAATTGGCGCACGTTCATCAAGGAAACGTCCTCAACGCACTGCTTCAGCTCGGTAGCCAGCCTGCAGAGCGTCTGACTGATGTCGTCCAACCTCTTTAGCACCCCGCTCATGTCTGGCACACCTGAAAGTGGTGCTGGTTAGGTTGTTGGCAGAGGTCGTGGTATGCTGGTTTACATTGCGATATAAGCCTTTTTGAATGAAGGTGCAACACTGCTTAAATGTTAAGAAACATTTGTTAACATTTTCTAATAAACATTTAAATTATAGTTATTAGTTTTTATTATTAAATGTATATTTATAGCTATTATTAAAATGTAGTGTTAGTAAATAGATAAGTACATCATCAATTTATAGTAAAAATATAATTAATAAATAATTTAAATTAAAGAATTATATAAGTAAACGTGTTTTGAAAGATTGTAAACATTTTTAACAGTGTCTTTAAAGATTTTTATTGTAACAATATACCCTAACTATTTTTATTAGATTTATAAGAAAAAAATATTACTCTGGCAACCCATTTTTTACTCTATTTTTAATCAATTGTTCGGCGAATAATTAATCAAAATGTACATCAAAATTGATCGAAAGACACAATTTAAACATATCAATTGATCGATTGGATCAAATATTGATTTAAATTTCATAATTTTATAAAACATCAACTTTTAAAATTAAATTTAGAAACTAACTACATAACACGGGCAAATCAAACGAGCTTATAATAATGTTAAATGTAATTTCTAATTAAAACGAATGACAGGTTTTTTATTTTTGTCAGTTAACAATGACCTTAACTTAAGTAAACACACAATATTATTTTGAATGTCTCGAATCTCATATCAATTTGTTTTCCATCGTTTAGTGGTTTATTTTTCCACGAGTCATTGGCAAATTTGTGGTGCTACTGTACGTTAACAACCCACAAAATAAAGTATAGAATAGAACATCTCATCTTTTATATAACTCTGAAAGGCAATGAAGTTCACTCGCTCACGGGAATAAGGCGCTTAGCTAACTAAGCAACTGTTCCAGCAGCAGCACTGTTAATTTTCTGGCAACTAGTTGTTTCATAAATATATCATTGGCAAACTTTAATTGATGCGTCTTGCCAATATGATGACTGTTCGATGTAGCTATTGCATTAAGATTTTTTTATACAAAGAAGTAAGAAGACGCAAGACGCTCTCCTGATGGTAAGAGATAAAGCTGCCCATAAGTAGTACAGTGCTACCTAGGATTTTACAAAGATGAAAAATTCTGGGTGCACAGCGCCAACGTTTCTTACTTAAGACTCAAGAGCCATAAGATGTTAAGACTCTTCAGCCCAGCAATTTCACTAGCTACAGCACAGTAATTTTTTTTTCACATCACTGCTCAGGCGGTAGAGTAAGATAAGAGGAGGTATTATAAGCTATATATGTATTATGAAACAAAAACAACAGTATGATATTCGCAAATGATTATTTACCCGGCCAGCTTAAAATAGATATAACTGTATGTAAACATAATATTATATTATTATTATAGTATTTTAACAATAAATATTTCTTTCACCGTGTGTCGTTTAACTAAGCACAAATTTCAACACAGCAATACATAACATATTTTTATTTATTTACTCGGTAATAGGCGGAATATAGACAGCTACGCTAGCACGAGAACAAGCAAACGTTGCGCGAGCATAATTATAACTTAACACGAGCATGAGCAACTTAGCGCGAGCACGAGAATAAGTTGCGCGAGCATGATTATAACTTAGCGCGATCATGATCAACTAAACGCAAGCATGAGCAACTTAACGCGATCACGAGCAATTTAACGCGAGCATGAGCAACTTAATACGAGCATGAGAAACTCAATGCGATCATGAGGAACATAACGCGAGCATGAGCAATTTAACACGAGCATGAGAAACTCAATGCTATCATGAGGAACATAACGCGAGCATGAGCAACTTAGCGCGAACATGAGCAACTAAGCCATAACTCTACCAGTCAATTATTGAACAGAAATATTTCGCAATTGACTTTTAGGGCGTGAAATGTTGTCATTATCATTTATTATCATAATATACTAAATTATAGAGGCTACAGATTGTGTGTGTTTCTAACTATTTCACGCATAAATGGCTGAAGGGATAGAGCTGAACTTTGGCATTATAATAGGCCTAGGATAACACAAAAGCTACTTTTCAGCGTAAAACCGCTGGGCACAGCGTGTAGCTTTATCATATCTCTTATCCTACCTACTATGTTGAAGTATGGATGTTTGTCACCTCTTCACGTCAACACTATTGAACCGTTAAGGCTGTTAAAACGAATACGCAAAGACTAGATAAAAACACGTCGGAATCTTGGTAGGTAATACTAAGATTTAAATATTTTATTGAGCTGAAATTAGGCTTGAAGATAGTTTAGACCTTAGACCATGTCGCCAAGCAGTCGTTATGACATGATGTTAAGTGAAGCTGGGGACGTATTTGTCCCGCCTTCTAGGTTTAGTCTGCTACCATCTACCATCACGGGAGATCGTGGTCAAAGGCTAACCTATAGTGAATTAAAAAAACCACTTAAGATACCAACTTATTAGCGGGTAAACAGTTTTAGATGAATTTTTAATAATATATATTAATTCCCGCCAGCTGTCAACCCTATGCTAAACTAGAGTTAGTCACTTTTCACACTAGAACCGTTGTTGCTGCTGAACCGATTCGGCTGAAATTTTGTAGGTAGCTCTATTATAGCCGTTACATCATACTAATATTGTAAATGCGAAAGTTTGTATTAGGTTTGTTACTATTTCACGTCTAAATGGGTAGACCGATTGAGCTGAAATTTGGTATGTAGGTAGATTAGACCCTGAAATAACACTTGAGGTAGCAGAGCGGGTAAAAACGCTGCGTGCAGCTAATCTTACTAATATGTATTATAAACGTAAAAGTTTGTAAGAATGGATGTCTGGATATCAGGATGTTTGTTACTCTTTTACGCCTAAACGGGTGGACCCATTGAGCTGAAATTTTGTATAGAGATAGCTTAGACCCTGGAATAACACATAGGCTTCATAAGTACTGCTGGTAAAACCGCTGGGCGCAGCTAGTAAGCTATAAATACCAAGTTAATGTGCGGCACTTACTTTAGGTAGCTTAAGACTTTAGCCCCTTAAATCAAAATATAGAAATATAAAATAAAAGCTTCACTGACTGATCTATCAACGCACAGCCCAAAACGCTGAACGAATTAGGTTGAAATTTGGAATACAGATAGGTACTGTGACGTAGATCAAGGCATCTAGAAATGCCGGCATAATCTAACATCACATAAGGTAAATAGAGTTTATTACATAAAATGCATTTGCATTAGCTGTATCTATGCTAAAGAGAAAGTAGCAAAATGTATGCGGCAGTCTTAATTAACATACTAATTTATATCTAGACCATTGCACTATGCATAAATACTAAATACCTAGTAAATAATGGACATTTCATTACGTGTATAAGGGTTATTTATAATCGCTCATAGCGATAAGGCCACCCATTGTTCGCACCTATTTGTTATTTAGAACTTAATACTCTAGAGTTAAGTAAAATTGTATTTACGAGTATTTGGTCGCAATAAAGAGTATTCGCTTATCTTAAACCATTTCCAAATAATGTTACTTCCTAATGGATATGTATTTGTTACCACTTCACAGCTACAGGGCTGAACCAATTGAGCTGAAATTTGCCAATATACATAGGTTACTTTTCAGCGGGTAAACACACTTATCCAATCCTACTGATATTAAATATGCGAAATTTTGTAAGAATGTATGGATGTAAGGATGATGTATGAATGTGTGTTTGTAACTCTTTCACGCCTAAACGGGTGGACCAATTGAGCTGAAATTTAGTAGAGATAGCTTATACCCTAGAATAACATATATGCTACTGTAAAGCGGGTAAAACCGCTGCGCGCAGCTAGTCACACTAATATTATAAATGCGTAAGTTTGTGAGTGTGTATGTTTGTTACTTCTTCACGGTTAAACGGGTGGACCGATTGAGCTGAAATTTGGTATAGAGATAGCTTAGACCCTGGAAAAACACATAGGCTACTCGGGTAAAACCGCTGGCGCATCTAGTTTGGTATAAAGGTGACTAACTCCTGGAATGACACATAGCTTACTTTTCAGTGGGCAATCACGCACAGCTATACTAGTATTATAAATAAGAATTTATGGATGTGTGTTATCTTTTTACAGTGAGCCTGATTGAGCTGAAATTTGCTATGCAGGTAGCTAGATCCTAGAATAACATTCAGGCTACTATTCAGCGGGTATATAATATAACCTCTAGGCGCAGCTGGAATAAATCTCTCTAATATACTTAGTAAAAGCGAAAGTTCGTGTGCGTGTGCGCATGTTTTTTACATTTTCACGCCTAAACCGATTGATCTAAAATTTAGTATGTAAGTAGGTAGTAGGTACCTTAGATTAACACAAATGCTATATTTAGAGGCTACTTCATCCAGCTAGTTTTAGTAATAAAAAAATTAAAGTGTTAATGTACGACTTAATTCCCTTAATAATCTGAATCATGTTAGCTGAAATTTGGTATGTGGTCTTCTTGTATGTAGGTGGACGAGACGAGTCCTACGCTCGCCTGATGTTAATAACGCCTGTTTATTACAGTCGCATAGGATTTAATACTAATTATTGCATTGGTATTGTTTGAATTCCTCGCCTTAAAGCTTAGTTGGACTCACAAATTTGCGCAGATTTAATACTAAATATTGACATTTAATTTATAATACTGATATAATTTATTTAAAAAATGCCTTCATTAACTTATTACTTTGCATAGGCGACTCAGCTTTACTACAATAGGTATTGCACATAATTTTCCTATAGGAATATACTACATTTATAGGTAGATAGTAGATTTACGAGTATAATTAAGACGCTGGATGCAGGTCGCTTTCAACCGGTACATATGGAAGTCCAAAGGGGAGGTCTATGTTCAGCAGTGGACGTCCTACGGCTGAGATGATGATGATAGGTAGATCTAAGGTACATACATATAATACAATTCCAAGATTTTTGTGAGATGCTCAGCCAGCTAAGAATATGTACTTACATTTGAATAGAATAATAAAAATACATTGTGTATGTATTTATTGGAACAGACATGGTCATTTCCTTTTACATTATTTATCAGTATCGGTTAGTGAGATTATATAATTTGCTTACAGACATTACACTTGTAAATGCTTTATGTAATAACATTTTAAAATTATATGCATATGAAATGGAAAAGTTGACATTGTTAAATTAATCTATTTAAGTCTATCAGTAGTATAATAAAAAATATTGGATATATAATTATTTGGTTTGTAAATATAATAAAAAAGGGCTGAGACAATGCTTATGAGTATGAGGGTGGACTATGCCATGTTTTGGTATAAAATGTTCCAGGCAAGTAGCACACTGTGACGTCATGACCCCCCAAGCAATTTTAGTACATTATCTAAGCCATTTAAATTAAATTTACATGGTAAATATGTGTCAAGTATCTTTTAATAAACTACCTACTTGATGGACAATTATAAGGACACACCACTGATATTTGTAGCAGTCGTAGTAAAATATGTACAAATACACAGAAAAATTTTGCAATTGTTGCTATAATAATTAAAAGCTCAGTGCGTTGGACTTTATTTCTCTGTGTGCCTATAAAAAGGCTCGGGTTTGACCTGTGTTTATGAGCGACATAATAACAATATTATGCAATAAAATGTATTGATAAGAACATGAGGGCATGCAAGGATGATGATGAAGGAAAAGCGAGAATTAAGTAAAGCTGATCAGGATATATAACCAGAAAGATAAATATATAGGATAAGAACATAATGTTGTTATGATCTTTATAAATGGTGCAGCATTGTAGTGAATGTGTGTAGTTTATTAAACTTCAAAGTGCACTTTTTTAGTATTAAATGTTACTGACGTTTAGTGGTTTAAAAATATTTGTAAGATCTATTCTTAATTCTATATTTATAGTCCAGTCAATGAGTGTCCAAAAAGGGCATGTGGATCGAAAAGTCGAAAGCAGAAAAACTAACTTAGGAACTTTGTTTGGACTAGTTAGGAGATAAACATACTAAAAGTCCCCACCCCTCCGAGGTGAGCTGGAGGGGGGGGAGGCCGAAGAAGGTCCCATTTTTAGGTTTTTTGCTTAAATGTCAAAAACTGTGTATCATACGATATTTTGTTGTACTACATTATGAAACCTCATAAAATTCTCTACAATTTTGGCCTTTACACTTTTTATCTATCTCTAATCGTTCTCCAGCTATGAGCTTCCAAACATGGTCTATTTTTAAAACGCTTATATTAGTTTTCCATACTAAGTCGGTAAAAAAATCTTGAAAATAAAATTTGACCAACTTCTGGTTGTCGTACCATAATGAAACTTTTTGACATATAAGCAAAAAACCTAAAAATGGGACCTTCTTCGGCCTCCCCCCCCTCGAGCTCACCTTGGAGAGGTGGGGACTTTTAGTATGTTTATCTCCTAACTAGTCCAAACAAAGTTCCAAAGTTAGTTTTTCTGCTTTCGACTTTTCGATCCACAATCCTTCTTTTACTGGGCTATTAGTGGTCACCAGCATTTTATTACCTAAGTTTATTTCTATCTAAAGTAATTTTTTAACAGTTAGAAGTCTAAAATTACGACATAACTCTACAAATTAAATAACTACATACTAACATTTTACTAAATAGTAATACATTATACAAACTTGCTAAATTGACCATAGTGGTTGAGAAAATCAAAATTATTGTAGAACTGCCATATTATTTTTTAGAATACATAATGGACAAACTACTGAAGCACTTCTAATGAAAGATTTAACTCTACCCTACTTTTCAATATCTTCTACTAAGATTATTAAAAGGAGGAGGCCAGGACCTACAAAGGATTAAAGCGAAAAGAAGATTATTAAAAGGGGATCAATTTACCTGCAGGATCAGCCGTGGCGTCAGTAGTATCCAAGAGCTGGTAATCAGCGTTGGTATCCAGACCTTCAGCCAATGTCTGCCAAGCCTCTTTAGAGTGACTGTTGCTGCTTGTCTGGTGGATATTGTCCACGTCACTGTCGTTGAGGCTTGGGTCCCTCTTCACTTTAGGCTTCTTTTCTTCACCTTCGGGAAAGTGACGCCGTCTTCTTTTGTATGGTGTGAATAGTCTTACTGGGCCCATTGCTGAGGAGAAGGAAGACGGAGGACTGAGTTGATTGGCGTACCATGGGGGAGGCCTATGGTCCAGCAGGGGATGATGATAGGTCGTCAGTCATTATTAAGAACAAAATAATAAAGAATTTTGAATACATTGCCGTCCATGTTTCCCAAGCTATACAACATGGAAATTCTAGGCACAAGTGAATAGGTACCTTTCTAGGCATCTTACTTGATTCATAATAATCTACATCTACACTTTCTATCTGTTATATTTTAGGTATTGTTTCAAATAAAGTTTTCTAGAATAAACACACGAATTGAAATGAAAATTTATTTATCAATTCAATTGATTTTTAAAACGTTACCAAAACATCCAATTGTAGGTAGAGATATTTGCAACTTGCAACAATGTTAGATTTCTGAGTTATTTCAGTTATTCATGTTTTTTTAGTAGGTACCTATTGAATATCAAGGTAAAACTGAGACTGTATTAAAGGTGTTATTGTTTATCATTTTGGCTGCAGCAGTTTTTTTTTCACTCTACTGTGATGGAAAATTTTGAACAAAACATGTTTGCGTGCATTAACACCTGCATTTTTGAATTTTAAAATACACATGACTATTTTTGGTTGAATTGTTGGCACAAGTCATAACTAATGCATCAGAATATTGATTTGTAGACACATTAACAAATCAATATTGGTCATGCGTTTATGGAAGGGCAGTTGATCTACATACATATTATTATTATGTTGATCTACTAGGTATGTCAATGGGTACCTATATGAAATTGCATTTGATTTACAGCACTAAACTGAATAGGTATATTATTAACATCTCACTGGTATGTATTTGTACATAAATTATTTCTAACCCTACTAATATTATAAACAGGAAAGTTTGCAAGAATGTATGGATGTTTGTTAGTCTTTTACGCTTGAACAGGTGCACCAATTGAGCTGAAATTTGGTATAGAGATAGCTTAGACCCTGGAATAACATATAGCTAGTAGACTATACATCCACCCACCCACCTATCCGTAGAATAAAGTCACTATAAAATGTTTATCATAATATTTTTTACTCATAGGTCAAAACTATTTGGGCAAAATGTATGCACTACACACATTGAAATTGCTCTTCTAATAGTGATTTATCAGCTGTGACGTTATTCTACGGGTAGGTTGATAATAACAATGAAAGAGTCCATTCTAACCTGATTGGTCATCACAACAGGCACCACAAGTGCAGCTGGTAGCATGTGGAGTCAGCACACCTTCATCAATTAGCGCCTGGATACTCCTGCCACCAAACCTGATGGACCTCTTCCAGTCCTTGCTAGACGCTCTCCCGCACAGGGCTTCGAACTCACTAGGAGTGTACCAGTCCGCACCGTGCTTGATGCACTTTCCTCTGCCTCCAGAACCGAACCTCATCTTGTGGAGCTCCGCCGAGGTGTTCTTGCACCGGACCGGCAACACCGGCATGCTCACCGTCTCGTTCCATGTCCGCGAACTGTCACGTGTGGGACTCTTCTCCTCGGGCAAACGGCCGCTCTGCTCCGGCGAGTGTGGATTCTGTATCACAATATGCGTCGCCTTAATCTCGTCGCTCACGCCCCCGCCCGATATGAACCCGTTATCGACGCATAGCATCGGGTGCGGCAGCTGGTCGGACGTAATCACGTTGAAAGTGGTCCCGGCGATGAGAGTGCCCACGGGTAAGGACACGGGCACCGTCACCACTCCGCTCGCGTCGGTCGAGAGACGGCCGCCCTTGATCCCGCTCGGTAACACGGCCCCGTTCTCGACGCGCTCGGTCCCCTGATCGGCCCCAGCCGAAAGCTCATCGGCGTCCGATACTTCGGTTATGTCCGGCATGACGACGTTGTCCGAACTTCTGCTATCCGCCATCACTCGCTTCCGACACCCTCTCAAAATGATCGCCCTCCGTGGACCTATTTTGCTGTTTATTTCACATCGAACACTGATTTAATTTGACGCAAACTTATAAATATTCACAACGTTCAACCATCGTCCGCCATAATTATTTCAATGAAATTGTTGAGAAACATTCACGTATCACGAAGCGCTCCTAAATTAAGGCGCCAAATTCAAATTTTTGTAAATGTAGTTTTACGCGTACCTATTAAATATTTATTTATTATTATTTTAAACCATTACAATCATTGTTACTATAAACATTTGTAATACTGGGTATTGATTGCTTTTGTAGATCAAAATCTTGAAGCCTTTGGCTTCAAGTAGGTAGTATGTGTGTACGTGGCTCGCTTATAAAATAAATTTATTATTCATGGCATTTAATAACTTTAGCACGGACTTTAGTATGTATGGCTGTAATATTATTAGGTAGTTATTAAAAATGCACAAACTGTGTTGCAGTTGAATTGTTTTCCTTTTGAATAAATCGTACTAAAAATTGCTTGATTACTGGCTTGATCATCTGTGCACGCCTTTAAAAGTATTGATTTTGCACCGACTGTAATCCGACCAATTAAAGAAGACAGACAAACCCTCTACTTTGCGTTGTAATTACACGGACTTATGAATTGCGTAAATTGGTTGTATTATTATGTCGTATACATTTTCGCGGTTAGCGTAATTTATTGGATCATGAATTAAAACTAATCAAAATAGAGGGAAAATCGTTAGAATCATACTCTAAACATACGTATTTATGTGAAAATGGATATCATATAGGATACGGTTTGCTAGAAAAATAAGTGGTTAGCCAGTGGAAAATTAAATTGTTTGTGGATTTAGTAAGTTGTTCTCATAATGGATGATTTACGTCCAAGAATGAAGAGCATCAACAATGCTGCACAGCAAATAGCCTTAGACTGCATATCTCAGGTAACCTATTATAAGAATTAGTACCTAATGACACAAAACTTTAATGTTTTGACTCTTCATTTTAAATTGCTGCTAAAGCTACATTCAAGTAGGTTTAGGCTAAGCAAAGAGCCAATTTATCCTCGTCAATTTAATAAAACACTTTGGAGTCCTCTAAAATCGCCTGTAGTAGAGTAATTTATGAATTTATATATATCAACTGCTATGTAATCTGTGTTAGCTTTGATCTCCGAATTGTTTTCCTATTTTTTTTAATACATTTCTCAATTTAAATTTATAAAGAAAAGGGTTTATCTATCAACGCAAAGCCTACCGCTGAATGGATTGGCTAGAATTTTGGAACATGGATAGATTTTATGACATAGACCTTTGCTAAGAAAGGATTCCTGCATGCAGGCGAAGCTATGAGCATAAGCTAGTAATATATAACTACACAAGTAGGAGCAGCTAAACAGCTGAAATTAAGCTGTTTTGTAAAGATAGCTGAGGCCCGGGAATAATACATTGGTTACTTTTTAGTGGGTAAAACTTCTGGGCGCATCTAGATAGTGTAACGCAAGCAAACTTAGCACTGTATGCTATAATTATTTTTTTATTCAATTATGTCTTAATTAAGTATGTCTATTACAGTGCCTAGAACACAGTAAAGATAAAATTAATATATTCTTAATTTTGTTCCTTTTACGATGGAACATTTAAACAAATTCTAATAGTTGCTGCATTTTAGCCGCTGTAGGGATAGTAAGTACGTATAGATTTAAACCAGATGTTTATAATTCAACATTTACAATATAGGAGTAAATCAAGTTACTTTTACACTACTAAAATAATAAATTATCTTTCAGATATTATATTTACAGTTATGAAAAAGAAATTGGTCCCGAGTGTGTATAAAGAGATGACGGCCATGAACAAAGTACTTCAGATTATTTAATATTGTGTGTGCCACTGTGTAGCACTGTGTTAAAATCACTGTGTTAGTTACACGATGGTAAATTCAGTTTGATGACCTCTATGGTATTACGGGCTTACACCTCCTTGCAAAAGACAAGGTTGAGGGTTTGATTCCAATTTTAAAAACAATCTTCATGCATCATAATTAATATCAATACTGTGTTGATAACACACCACCAGGCTGTGGGTCTGTCTTTAATTTAAAAAAAAAACTACTCTGAATGCCACTGAGCCATAAAATAGAATAACTTAATAAAAACCACACAAAATTATTCTATTAGACCTACAAAATTCCATGCAAAAATATTCTATTTGGAGCCTATTTGAACAAATAAATTTTGATTTGAAACAAAATTTATTAATACAATTAGAAGCCAACTTTTTGACTGAATTTGCCATCCTGACTAACTAACCAATGTTGACATCACCCTGTATTATAATATATAAGAAAAGTAAGAAAAAGGAGCAACACTGCACCAACACTGCTATAAAACCACAGCTAATATATCAGAATAGATGCCGCTTTGTCTGTATATAATGTATTACCTCTTTATATATATTAGTATAGATGAAAACCAAACTTTTGTTTTTGATTTACTGAAACCATGAACTCACAAGAAACAAATTTGATATTCTACAGTTATTAAATGTTATCCAACAAAAATAAGATTTGCTCCTGCTCAGCAATATATCAAAATACATAACATGAGTCGAAGAGCCCATTCTTCTCATAAAGATAGGTAATTTCCGAATGCTTAGTGTTAAATTAAAATTATTTTTTTGTAAAATAGACCTGTAAAACAAAATTAGCAAAAATTAATTGAAATTATATAAATTAATGCCATCCATAAAACACATTATAATTTTGAGACCCAAGCCTTGATTCTGTCGAAACAAATAATTAAAAAAAAATACTAAAGAATAAAGCAGGTAGGTAAGTTGCAGCATCTATCCTGATATAAAGTGTGTGTGTGTGTGTATATCACCGTCAACCGTCGATTGTTCACAGTATTGTTTGTCCGCCCATGTCTGTTCACTGGAACACAGCAGTCTCACGGCTCCCCCTACCACGTGCACCCTTATCCCTCCCCCGTCCGGCTGCAGCATGCCTTCCAGGCGCAGAACACGAGCCCTAAAATGTTCTACCCTAAGGGACTTAACCGGCACATCGTGAGTATCGCTTTAGTTGTGAATTTGTTTAACCCGGCAACCGTGACGCTAGGTCATCTTGACCTGGGACGATTTCAAAATGACATATTTTCTTTTATATATAATATATACAAGCACATTGAGACTCGTATAGGATCCGAAGACGTGGCGAGAACGTGAGGAGGGCTATACCCTGTAGTGGGTGGATACGGGCTGAGTAGATGGATAATAATAGATTGAAGTTTAAGCGTCTCTGTAACTGGATTATTCAATATCTATGACCTTGTGTCATAGTTTTCGTAACTCTTTTAACGTCATCGTCACCGGGTTAATATCTGGGAGTTTCCACTGAAGCGAAGCGGAGAAAAGCGCGTCATAATCACTAGCTAATCACTAGCTTCTTTCCATAAGCAAACAATATAAACTTATCACTACCCATAAGATTCAAGAAAGGTTGATTCAAGCTAAGAAAAGCTAGAATTGTTTATTCACAGTACTCGCTCGGATGGAAATTTTATTAAGAACTATTATGACTAATATAATATTAGGAAGAATAAGATTCTGGCCCGGTCTTCTCCGTTTCGTACCATTGGAAACGCAACCTAAATCCCCATATTCATTGTAAATATTATAATTTGCGCAACAGTTGCTCAACATTTTGGTGGAGAAACTTTGTTTTCTAAACATCGATGTTTCTGGCAACAATGTTGAGGACTATACTTCCAGTCAAAACAAGCTGAGCCAGATCGAAACTCTTCAACGTGGCATGATAAACAGCACAAAATGCATGAAGCAAATAAAGCTTTAACAAGCTGCATGAAAAAATGTTGACAGCAATTTAGCATGTTAAAAAAATATTTACCATAAATATGGCAGTAAAAAAAAATTCCAAGATTTGAAAAAATTCCAAGATCAAGCACGCGCTTGGTACGGACAGTAGCTAGCGACGATGAATCACGTAAGACTGACTGGTTCTAATAGCCAGATGTTTCAGGATCCTCGTTACGGGACGCCCCAGCCGAGCCCCATCCTGGGCCGGGCGCTCTGCCTCACGCCGAAAGGCAGCCCGGTGCCCGGCCGAGTCTCCCACCTTAACGAGAAGTTCCAAGACTCTCTCACGTTGAACTCCGACACGGATGCTCTGGTGGCCAAGATCAGCGCCATGTTTCCCACTGTTAGCGAAACGCATATCAAGATACTTTTGAAAAAGTAAGTTTGTTTAATGTACTAGTGGACGCGCACTTCGTAACGCCTCAGAAAATTATCAGTATATTTTTTGTGTTGCGTTCATATCTGCAATCAGTTTTTAGACTATAAGCGGCTTAGCTGAAGGTATTGGGTATTTTAAGGAATTAATCCAGCAATCATTCCGCTCCTTCGATAAATTCTCTACCATATTATGCATGTATTATACATGTAAACCTCCCTCCTGAATCGCTCTATCTATTAAAGAAAACCATATCAAAGTCTGTTGCGTAGTTTTAAAGATTTAAGCATACTTAGGGACAGACAGGCAGTGAGCGGAAAGCGACTTTGTTTTATACCTACTATGCAGTTAAGTTGTTACTAAAACTTTCCATCTGCGCATAGGTCCTCCATTCTTCTATAGAAGTTCTTTTGTATTCTTTATTAAGTGGGTTATAAAAGTGCAATAGATTTACATTTTGCCAATGACTCGTGGAAAAATACCACCAAACGATGAAAAACATAATTTGAATATGAACTATTTCAGAATGATCTTGACATAAATGACTAACAACAAGATTGCATTTAAATGTATGTACCTACATAAATGATTCAATGTGAATGTACTGTTAAATTCATGAACACAGGTGCAAGCTGTATTTCAGTGTAACAAAGTTTTTTCTTCGGTTTTAAAATGATTCTCTTTTTACAAGCTTTATATTACTTTCACCTGTCTGTTGTCTGTCTGTCTGTCTGTCTGTAATCAAATCTTGCAAGTTTAATTTGACCCACTTCCCGGTTTTCAATTGAGCTGAAAATTTGCAAGCGTGTGTAAATCGGATGACAATGCAATATTTTTATGACATCGAGCTGATCTGATGATGGAGCTGGAAGGTGGCCATAGGAACTCTGTCATAAAACAACGCAACCCCATCGAGTTTGGGCTCATTTGATTCGTCTTGACGAGTACTTTATGATGCAAGATGATAACAATAATTAAAGCTTGTTTTTAAAAAGTATTTTTTAAATTTCACTTGTTTTATATTTGTTCAATCTAAAGGATCTCATCTTTGCGGGCCTCATTATCTTAGTAGTCCGGTCAATTTAGACCAAAAAATGAGAGTGAAGTTACATAAAGTCCCAACAAGCTGAATTTTTGTAAAGTTGTTCAAAACATAATTATAAACAATGTCTAGAAGTTCCCCATCATTCCCCCCTGTAAGGAAAAAAATTAATTCAAGGTCAAAGGTAAAAAAATGAGTTTTTCGCGATTTTCAGCAAAACGGTAAGTTTTATCATAAAAATATCTTAGACAAAATTGTAGATCATAAAATTGTCTACAAAAAAATATTTAATACTTTTTTTTCTACGAGCCACCGTTTTTGATATATAACGATTCAAAAAGTTGTAATCTCTTATATAAAATCGTTCGTACACTTTCGTGCTATCAACGCACAGCCCAAACGGCCGGACGGATTGAGCTGAAATTTGGACAGCGTATTCCTTGGAAGATTTCATCGTGCAATAAGAAGCGATTTTTTGAAATTCCCTCAGGAAAAGGAATTATTCCCGAAAAACGTTTGTATGCAAATCCGTAACCGTTTACCCGATTGAGCTGAAATTTTGTAAAACGATTGTTGGGATTGTGTTGAGGAACATTGAATAGTTTTTATGACACAATTTAACTTTAAAGAGGGGGTAAGGGGGGGTCAAAGTTTGTATGGTAAATTTAGAACCGCTGGCCCTATTGAGCTGAAATTTGGTACAAAGGTAGACCAAGTCCTAAAAAATGATATGGGATACTTTTTATTCCAAAAATCAACCTCTAAGGCGGGATAAAGGAGGTCAATGTTTGAATACGAAATCAGTAACTAATGACCCCATTAAGCTACAATTTGGTTTAGACATAGTTTGAGCCTAATTTTTTGTAGACAATTTTATGATCTGCAATTTTGTCTAAGATGTTTTTATGATAAAACTTACCGTTTTGCTGAAAATCGCGAAAAACTCATTGTTTTGACCTTTGATCTTGAATTAAATTTTTTCCTTACAGGGGAATGATGGGGAACTTCTAGACATTGTTTATAATTATGTTTTGAACAACTTCACGAAATTCAGCTTGTTGGGACTTTATGTAACTTCGAATGTCTAAATTGACTGGACTATAGAGCGATATTCTCGCTCGCAAAATCTAAATATATAAAAAGAAAGATTGACTGACTGATCTATCAACGTACAGCCTAAACCGCTTGACGGATTGGGTTGACATTTGGAACACAGATAGGTTTTATGATGTTGACCTCCTTTAAGAAAGGATTGTGCCATGTGGACAAAGCCGCGAGCATAAGCTAGTCTCATATAATTAATATGTTTTCCATTGTTTTATGGTTTATTTTTCCACGAGTCATTGGCAAAATTTTGGTGCTATTCCACGTTGCCAGTCCCAAAATAGAGAATAGAATAGTCTATCTGACTGGCCTATTGGCGTGTAGGTACTACAATCGCGAAGCAGTGGTGATCAGCGCTCTCCAAGTAGAGAAGCACCCGATCACCACTCCGGGGCCACTCACCATGTCACCGTCAGCCGCCAGATTGTCTAAGGGCGCCGCCGGTGTGTACTCCGCCTTACAGCTTGCTAAGGGCATGTCTGGATCGATGCACGGATCGAGTCACTTTACACAGTTCTCGGGAACGCCACACGGTATGTATTTATGTATGTTGACCTTAAAAAATAAAAATTATTTAATTCGGACACACCGCCCATATTTCTCATCAAAAATAAATAAATAAAATTAAATTACAGTTTTAAATATATCAAATTTAATTAACAATTTTAAAAATTATCATATTATATAAAAATAAAAATTTGAAATTAAATTTAATTAAAATGGGAAGATGCGCCATAGCGCTATCGTTGCTATGCCAAAACTGGGACTGTTGGATCGGAAAGTGTCGGTGGCCGCGTCGATTTGCGCCGAATTAAAAATTGTGCCATGGCATAATTAAGCGCTCTTCCGTTTTCGTAGGCTCATGGGCCTAATTGAAGCGGACCACGTCAGTAACTTCAGTACCGCATCTTCCTATTTTTTTTTTAATCTATGATGTTAACTATAACATCACGTCGTTACTAGCTTAGTCTGTGGACAATTGATGACTATGTTATTTTTGAATTTTCTCTTTTATTCTACTTCTGTTTTACACGAAACAATAAATTACGATATTCACAGTTGATTAAAATAAATTATTTTTTACCTTCTAATATTATATTTGTAATAAATGGCTGGATAGATGTCTTGATGAATATGCTCTTTCACGCTTAAACGGGTGGACCGATCGAGCTGAAATTTGGTAAAGAAATAGCTTAGATCCTGGAACACATAGGCTATTATAGTACTGCAGGTAAAACCGCTGGTCGCAGCCAGTAAAAATATATGTAAAATTCAGTCAAAAACCACAAGAGCCATATTATGTGTTTAATTAACACAGAAAACTCTAAACAAACTCTAATAAAGTATTAAATACAAAATTAATATACTTGGTTGAATTTTTATATAAAAATCTATGATTGACGTGTACCTATGTACTTATTGTGACAAAAATAATAGAACAGATAAAACATTAAAAAGCTTGAATTCTCATGGAAATGGCCGTGATCGTGTGTGATAATATCCCATCAATGCAAGGACAGAAATGTGGAAATGAAGCCAAGTTTATAATTAAGTTATGGTGTTATCTACTTTACCGGCAAAAAATTGCTAGCTACGAGTAAACCTGTGTCAAATTCTGTGAATAAATGTATACTATTGACAGCATCGCGTATTAAATTTTCCTGCCAATTATATCTTTTCAAACACTCGAAACATAAGTAGCGGTCGCCACGTTTGTGCTTCTTTAAATCGATAATGACAGTACCCCTTTGACTAAATCAAATCTAATCTAAAAAGATAAAATCGTATCTCATAATATTATATCATGATAAATTAGGAATAAAGATAAATGAGATGACAGCATCAATGCAAAATGATAATAATATTATTATTCGTTGCCTCTCAGTGTAAACTCGTTGTCAAAATGTATATCACGGTGTTTTGTAAAGGCGACAAAAATAAAGCGTTGAAGAAAAAGAAACGCACACCATGGCAGAGATTGAAATTACTAGTCGTTTTGGCAGGTTTGTAGATTAACTAAAGAAAATTAGACTGTATTAGAGGAGTTTGGCTAAAAGAAATGTTTTACCCATCGCGATCGAGTAGAGTAGGTACCTACTTAGTACCTAGTAGTAGAGGTAAATTTGATTTGTTAAAAAATGTGAGAGAACTCACTCAGATTTCTTGACTCGAGTCGGTACATTTTGTAATGGATAGTAACGCAGCGCGTCCCCACCCAAAAACTTATAGGCATTATACCTATATCGGCTATTTTTTTCTATTCACAAACAAAAAAAATACGTATCTAATTTTTTTTTTATTAAAATTGGGAACTAATTATATTTAATTTTTTTACCTTGTTAGCAGCTCTATAATTGTCAGTATATTTTAACAACTAACAAATGGGAAAATTTATCGAAAGTCGTGCGATTTTTAGGCATATGAATTAAAACGGGATGCGGTAAAGATATGATCACTTAATTTACGAAAAAATACAATAAAATACCATTTAAAGTAGTGTAAATTTAAAAATTAAAATACCATTGAAAATACATAATGTTAACTTGTTTATGTGGTAAGGTTCACCATCACTGCTCCGACCTACATCAGGAGCATCCAGTTACTATGGAACCACGAAATCCATCGACGGTATACCACCTCGACAACAATCGCCAAAGATGAAACTCAAGTAAGTATTTTACACTTGAAGTTTGACTTACCCCACCCCACATTCAATTTGGTCGCATAAAAAAATAAAAACCTGAACTAGATGCATTTAATGATAGGTTAAGTACAATTAAAATTATTTAAGTACAAACATGTAATGCATTGGATTTTTAGTCCGTAAGTTACATGTGTAAGTGAATTGAATAAATAAAATCATTTATGTGTCAGAATTTTGGGTACAATAAGATCTTAAAACTAATAGATTCTTTTAAAATTCTGCCTTCAAAAGCGTACAAATATTGAGTTGAATTGTTGTTTATAATGTCAATAATAATAATATTCCTCTAAATATAAATAAATCAGATATTTTAAAACTAATATTATACGACAAATTTGAGAAACGCTTATTCAATTAACTTGCTATGTAAGTATGAGTTTCTTGTCCGTTCTTCTCATAAAGGTACTTTTCTCATGAGCGGTTGTCTGTCTGGGACTGCGCTGTCGCAAACTACAAAAGGCCGCACTGAACGCATCTCATGACAAAAATCTCGTACAACGCGCAACAGAGCGCGCCGTACTATCCGCCTGCAGTGTGCGTTAGTTCATAAGAAATGTCCGCAAACGAATTTTGCTATGCAATGCGTTGAAGTACGGCCCGTTATAGTTTGCGCCAGCCTATAAAATAGAATTAAATCTTCGTAACATTGACTCAAAAATGCTCCATTCTTATGTATGTTTTTTAAGTTTAATCAATGTACCTATCACTTTGTCAAAGGTACCTGAAAAGCGTGTTTCCAAAAGCGGAAGAGACGCTGATCCTAGACATCCTAGCTAACAAAGACAACAACGTGCAGCGGGCAAGCGAGGAACTCATCAACCTAGGGTTCACTAAGAAATCTGTGCATCCTAAGAAGGAAGCGCCCAAACCTCAGCCGCCGCCAAAAAAAGTCGTCTCTATTATGAAAACTATGGAAGAGAAGAATGATTGTAAGTATACATTATACTTACGAGTACATTTCAGTACATATTATATTGTAGGTCCGTAAAATAATAAGAACTATCAGTTGGTATCATTCTTGGTCGCTCTCTCTTCCCTCTCTCTCTCTCCGTCTTTCCCTCTTTCTACATCTCTCCCTTTCCCTCTTCCTCTCTTCACTCTTTCTTCTTCCCTATCTCCCCCTCGCTCTATCTCCCTCTCTCCGTCTCTTCATCTCTTCTCTCTATTTTCTTTCCTCTCCTTTCTCTCTCCCGCTCTATCTCCTCACTCACCGTATCTCTCGCTCCCTCTTTCCCCTCTATCTATCTCCCTCCCCTATCTTCTTCCCTCCCTCCTCCTCACTCTATCTCTCTCTCTCCCCGTCTCTCCCTTCCCCCCTCTCCCATTATTTTTTCGTCTCTTTATCCCCTTCTCTTCGTTCCTCTATACCCCTCCATCTCTCTCTCCCTCTTTCCCTCTCGTTCGTTGTTTCTATCTATTTTTATCACTCCTTCCCTGCCAATTCTAACTAACCCAAACTTTCCAGTACGGCAAAGACTCCAAAACAAGTACCCAAAGATAGCCGAGCGCGTGATATCCATAGCCCTTGAAAGCGTGGACTTCAACGAGGAGAGGGCGGAACAGATCCTCAGCTCAGTGATTGATGAAGATCCTCCGAAGATGATGGAGCTGAAGGAAGTCAAGAGAGTAGCACTCGTCGAGCCGAAGAAAGGGTGAGTTTGCATGTGCTTCTCTTTCTAACTGGACAAAGATGTATGGCGATTACATTTATTTATTTACTACTTTTTTAAAATAATTACCTCTTTTACCTATTAAATTAGTTTTAAAATGGGATTAAATTGTAAAAAAATACTTGAAAAAAAAATTCCTATACTTATGAGTTTCTTGGCAGCTCTTCCCGTAGAGGTCCTTACCGAATAAACGAGTCTTAAATTAGCAATAAATTGTAAAAATTGACTTAAAAAAAACACTTCTGATCTATGAGATTTCTCTTCTATGAGTTTCTTGGCAGCTCTTCCCGTAGAGGTCCTTACTGAATGACTTTTAAAATGGGATTAAATTGTAAAAATTTACTTGATAAAAGACTTGCTATTTATTAGTTTCTTGGCAACTTTTCCCATAGAGGAATTTTCCAAATGGACTGTAGAATAATAAAATATGATTCTCGACTTGAAAAGTGGTCCATTGAAACCTGTTTGAATCAATGTATTAAAAACAAATTTTTTTCTTGAATTACAATCATAATATAATTTATCGAGTTTTTCCTCTTTTATTACATTTTAATGAAAAAAGCTGTTCATCGTAATCGCTATACATCTTTTATAACTTATTGATATTTTTCTTACTGAAAACCTTTTAAACTTTCTTCAAGCCACAAGACAAAGTAGTTAACTAAACACAATATTCACGACTAAATTTTAATTGTTCAAACATTGATCCCGAATGCTTTTTAAGGCTTCTCACATTTAGTGTTGTGGAAATATTTGTCACATTTTTACTTAATTTTGAACACTTTCCCACATTTTAATAAAAATATTTGTACAACACTATCACGAAATCATACATTTTATACTGCGGAGCTGATGTGACCTTTTGGACGTTTTTTTAATTAAAATTATGTTTTGTATACGATTGGCCATTTTCGTCTTGGCCATTCTCGTCTTGAACATTCTCGTCTTGGCCATTATCGTCTTGGCCTCATCGCTTACTCTCATCGGGGTTATCTTCAAACTTGGCCATTGCCTTAACTTCAAGTTTTTTTAAAAATAGAAACTTCATCAAATTCTGTTGAAAAATACTTTCCTACCAAAAATATACAAAAAACTTTTTGAAAATCAGTCTAGCCGTTTCAGAGAGGACGATAAACCTAGATTTACTTCCAAAAGTGTTTTATTATTCGTAGAATATTTGAATAAATCTATTTGTTTAAATTTAAATATGTTTTCATATTACAAATTTAAAAATCTTATGTCAAATGGTGAATGGACTGGATTCTAGTTTTAAAAAATCTTATGAACCTTCCTTTTGAATCACTCTATCTATTAAAAACCGCATCAAAATCTGTTGCATAGTTTTAAAGATTTAAGCATATATAGGGACAGACAGACGGAGGCTACCTTGTTTTATATAATGCAGTGATATGTAGCCTACTCTGCTACCTACTTAGCTGTTAGCTTTTTTTTTATAAAACGAAGTAAGAAGCCGAGCAAGACGCTCTCCTGATGGTAAGAGATAACGCTGCCCATAATTAGTACAGTGCTACGCAGTGCACTGCGCCAACGCTTACTTGAGAGTCATAAGATGTTAAGACTCTTCAGACCAAATATCACTAGCTACAGTGCCCTCCTGTGCACAGTAATGTTTGCACATCGCTCGTGCAGAATTACTGGCACTGTTGAGGTACCCACCTAGTTAACCTCCCGCAAAGGAAGTCTACTCCCGGTAAAATTATAAAAGCTGTTCTATCTATCTACTCAGCCCGTATCCACCCACTGCTGGGTAAAGGCCTCCTCATGTTCACGCCACACCGCGCCGATCCTGTGCGAGTGTCATCCAGCTCCCCCGACATACTTCACAATATCGTCCGACCATCGGGCTGGTGGTCTGCCTCGATATCTGTGCCCTTGTCTTGGATACCATACTGTCACATTCATAAAAGCTGTTAGCTTAAAATAAATGAATTAGGTGAAGTAGTGGGTATATGTGGTCCCATCGGCTCAGCGTATGATATATGTTGCGTGACGCGCCTGTGACCGTAGCTCGGGCTTGCCATCGCCGCGCGCGCCGAGCCCGCCCACCGCCGCGAGGCGACTCAAGCCGTGGACCACGACGCTCAAGTATGTGGACTGATGTTGATCATATGTCGTGGTGTTTCCTATGTTTTCTGTTATAAACCATGTGTTGTCCATTTTAGTATATGTATACTAGGGGACTTCATAACTTTTCGAACCCGCGAACTTCATATTGTGCAACATATAACGTACGAGTATGACCTTCGTCTAGAATCACTCTATCTTAAAAAACTGCATCAAAATGCGTTGTGTACAGCGGGAAGCGACATTGTTTTATACTATACTAGCTGCGCCCAACGGTTTTACCCGCTGTACAGTAGCCTATATGTTGTTCCAGAGTCTAAGCCATCTCTACCAAATTTGAGCTCAAGGTCCACCCGTTTAGGCGTGAAAGAGTAACAAACATACATCCAGACATCCATACATTCGAACAAACTTTCACGTTTATAATATTAGTAAGATGTGTGGCTAGTTGTGCCTAGAAGCAGTTCATAGAAATAACCACAGCAAAACGACGGCGACACTAAAGTAATTTTGTTTCTTCTGTACCCAGACACAACATGTGGTACGTTTCAGATTACGAAATAAATTAACATCCATATCCGATATATAAAAATAATTTTTATTGAATAATCTTATTCAATTAGGTTTTTTTACATTAAAAGGACATGACAAGACCGTCAAAACATTTTTTAACTACAAAAACACACAACTAATAAATATAAAATGGACAACATATGAGTAGGCGCGTGATCACTAAAGTTTTAGGGCCTCCGATATAATAAGAGCCTTCACCTGGCCTTGATCCATGTCCTGTCACATCCTCGAATTGAAGATTTATACACACGTCCTGTTTACCTCATCCTTCCATTGGTACTTGAGCCTCAAGTACCAACCGGTTGTTGACAAAAATTATGCCAAAAATTGACATTATTTATGAGGTTGGGTAAAAAAATTTCAAGGTAACTGAAATTTTCCACCTGTGACAACATAATTTTCCACTTGGGATGTTGACACATATACTTATTACATACTATAGTGGACCTGCCCGCACTTCGTTGAAACAGAAAATTATCAGTGTTTCTGTACTATATTATGTATGTAATATGGATATAAACCTCCCTCTTGAATCACTCTATCTATTTAAAAAATTGTATCAAAATCCGTTGCGTAGATAAAGATTTAAGTTTACACATAGGTACAGACAAACTTGAGGTGCGACTTTGTTTTATACTATTTAGTGACGACACAGCTTATTTTTATGAAATAGCTTTAACGGCAATGTCCTTGTCTTACCCATCCTTGAAAAACCATTCCGATAATATTAGTTTCTAAGTTTAACTTTCTACAAAGTTCCATATAAAACCGATAAAATCAGCACTAAAAATATCGAATACTCGTATTAACATAGGAAACATCACTAGTGTTGACAGACATTGAAAAATGTGAGTGTGTAAATTTTTGTTTTGTGGTGTACCAAATTTGTATAAAATGTAAACACGCATGGTGTCTTGAATGTGTTTGTACTTGTAGTAAGGGTCGAATTGACTTGAGAATTCTGCGAAATATATATTTAGGCATGGGCAGTTAAAACGAAATACTCTTTCTACTCTCCACCTATGGGATGTCCCTGGTATAAAAGACGTTTATTTCTATAAAATGAAGCCCATGAATAGCAACTATGATACTTGTGGCAGCTAAGTGCCATGAGCGACCCTTCACTGAGAATGTCTTTTTGACAAGGTCTTGATCTTATTGGGACTTTTATGAAATATAATATTAAGCGTAGTAGCGAATAATTTTATTAACATTACACACATCTGATTGAGCCCAATCCGAATCCTTCAAAACAAGGACATGAAATATTTCGCCCAATTACTATGTATTTAATACTTAGCTCCTTTCAAATTCCGTCATTGGTCGGCTAAAAACCGCTGAGGGACAGAAATGGGATGGTTACCATACAAAGTTTTCTACGGCTACCTCCTTCATCAGTTGTGGTCTATAATTTTCGTCTATAATCTATAATTTTCGTCCGAACAATGGAGCGCCATCTGCTCCTATCTCCGGTTACCCAGAAAGCATCGTAGACGGTAGAGTCGAGCGTGGTGCGGATCTGGTCGGACCAACGCATTGGGCTGCAGCCATGTGGACTTTTTCTTTCTACTTTGCCAGTGACCACTAATTTCTCAAGATTCTCTCCGTCTTTCCTGGCAGTCTTTCCTTTCTACGGCTACACTGGCCCATCACTTCTCGGATTCGGAAGCACTCTTAATGATTGTTATTTTATCGATTATTCCTGGGATTTTAAAATACCAGAAATAGTTATATATTCAATTCAGTTCGACTATATTGTCACGTAGGAAATATTAACTTGTTGATTGAAGCCTTAATATATATTTTGCAGAACTATACCCTTTGAAATTGTTTTATATGTTGTTCCTATGTGTTTATTTGTATATATATATGTATACCGTAAACCTGATTTATAGTCTATATACTATGTAGTGATACCTACGAATAAGTAATTAATCAGGAGGTCTAACTAGGAACTACCTAATTCTGCAGAAAAAGTGAGTCTACGTATAGCCAGGTAGTAGACATGGGGTCCTAGGCAAGCGCCAATCGTTTGTTGCTATCGCTAAAAAAATTCTGAGATGACAGTCGTTTTCGTTTGTTTTTTTATAACGACTGTCATATCAATACATTTTTTTATCAATAGCGACAAACGATTGGCGTTTGTCTAGAGTCCCTGATTTGCAAACCCGCCTTTTTATGTAGTTACTCGTACACCTACAAGGTTTTTGTTTGGTCAAATTTTTTAGTTACATTTCCTGAATTATTATTTATTCATTGGCCTATACCTATGTACTTTTGAATTTATGTGAGTGTGCTTATGTGCTTTTAATTTACGTCTAGTGTGATTTTTTAGAATTAAGTGTTTTTGATGTGTTAAGTGTAAATTTGTAATATTATTCAAGGTGTTACAAACATATCGATCTATCAGATCAAAGTTACATCTGAAAAATCTTTTACAAGAGAGCTATTTGAAGCTTGACTTGCATATATTTTGCCATACCTTTTTGACCCTAGGGTTAGACTAAATATGTCTTTAGGGGTCAAAAAGTGCCATACAAATGTTTGTTAAAGGTGCTTCTCTAGCGCATATTTTACAAAAAATAGGGAAAGAAAAGTGAATCCCTTTTATGATAAAGCCATGTCAATTTGTAACATCTTCCTATAATATAATATTGTATATTAGTAAAATATAATAATTAATGTCGTTAGTTAACAACAATATCTTGTTTTTGAACACAGGTATAAAAAATACAAATAATATAGAATGTGCACGTTTAAGGATCGTGTTTCAATCTATCAATATCAACAAAAATCATTAGTGGTTATTTAGACACACATCTATATTATATAATTTATATATAGCGACCTATCCTTTGAATAAAGTCACATCAAAAAAAGCACTATATCAAAGAAGATCAATTTAAAATATGACCTGCATAAATTTTTCCCTAGCTTCATCCTTAGAAAACACAAAATATTTTTTAAATTTAAAAGTCAAAAAGTTTTTGTATAATGAATAAAAGTCATGCTTTAAATTGCTCTTTTTAAAGAGAAGAGACTCTTTTTTACAGAGAAGTCATGTTTCAGATGAGGCTATTCTACGGATAGGCCTATAGATTTATTATTAGGAGAATTTACATTTAGATACTTAGGTACATAATATATTAATAATAACATTTTCTAGAATCTTTCAGGCTGATTCGCTTAGATGTGTCATTCATATCATATTTATTTTTATTTAGCTACATCAGTACTTTTCATATAGAATTAATTGTAGAGCCCGAATTGAAAATGAAATACTAAAATCACTAGTAAGGTAGTGTAGATGTTATTTTCACTATAGTTGGTATATATAGTTTAATTTTGACAGCTCATACTAAAATAATTAGATAGGTAGGCATTTATTGAATAATATAATACATATCTTAAGAATTTCTCCACCACAAACCAAACAGAAGGCTTATTGGCTATACCCACATGTAAAACACTAGAATCCATAGACAAACATGCGTATGAGTAAAATAACAAACGCAGTAATGTACACTGAAGTGGACATCCATCGTAGTGGGTGAGAATTAGCCAATAGCATCCGTTCTTCTCATATAGGTACTTTTGGAATGGACGGTAGAGTATTAAAATAGAATTAATTTCTTTGCAAACAAATTGACTTGCAGAAGTGCTCCATTGTAGAACGCAATTATTGACGATTATAATAAATGCATTTTAAGTTTGAGATTAGAACACCACATTTATATGCGAGATTTCAGATTTTAATATACAATTATTATGTAATAGTTAGAAAGAAAAATCAACTGTCTTTCGTATTTTCCACACCGAGTCTCATTCCAGTACATATTTCATTAGCGATTTGTGGAAAACAAATCTGTGGACTTGGCTAGATTTTCAGCTGTCAAAAATAAACTCAATGATGGAAATACACAAAAAAATTTATAAAAAAACAAATTATAATGCATGTCTTATTATTAAAATTATTTTAAAATCACTCGCATGTGTAGACGCACCTTTTTTATTATTTTTTTATTAGAATAAATAATATATAATATTTTTCAAAAGTTGTTCGAATTTCAGGCCGATCTTAAAGAGCAGTAATTTGACGGAGGTCAAATATAAGTCTCAGTATAACACGCCTAAGAAGGGACCCAACCCTGTACTGAGGCAGGGACCTCAAGACGCCTTGTTACTGTACGTTACATTTGTGTTTTTTTAATACAGCGCAGCGTGGCTGGTAAATTACTAAGTAGCTCCAAGGATACAATATTTTAGATAATCACATTATGTTTAAAATAAACAAAGAAAATAGTCATAAATTTAAAACAAAATCTTGTTTGAACGAATGCGCCACATCTTAAAAATATGGTCAACCTGGCTGGCGAACACCTCTAGCTCCAGGTAGATAAAACTAGATAAGGTTTTTACTGTGCTGTCGGACTCCGGAGTCTGGTTGTGTGTGAGGTCATACGAGTAATTACGAATACTCTACATTTAAATAGGATATTTTTGTCAAAAGATAACTACCTATTTTATTCATTTAGAATGAGAATAGTGTACCGAGTACCAAGGACCAAGGTTCTGAGGTTATTAGTTTTGTTTTAAGGTTCTAAGTGATTTACCAGTCACCCTGTATATAAAGCAAGTCTACCTAATAAGTACACTTAAATATCATGTTTTTTAATGTAAGTCCGTAATTGAAATTAAAAAAAAATCAGCATTTTTTGGTTTGTGAATGAAATAAAAAATAGCTGAGGTATAACGCTCATAAGTTTTTTTGGCGTGACGTCACTAACCGGTATAAAATTTACTAGAACTCGGCAAGTGACGCAGCGTTTGCGACGTATTTTAGATTTAGTTTTTAAGCCGCTATAAGTACCGACCAATAAAATGAACATGAGTTTAAACAGCGGAAGTCTAAAGAGAGAATCTAATCTTTTTGCGTGGGTACGTGAAAATAACTCGAACAGTCTTTAGTAAACTAGTTTATTTTAAAATACACGGAGAATAACGTTAACAGCTAACATGCAACTTATTGTACAACTATCTCGAACGCGAGCGAGAGCCGTCTGAAGAAATACAATTGACCCGGCGACAGGGACGGGCTACCACATGTTGGGACCTCAGGTAGTAATTTGGCGCGAGAGCGGACGCTGCCGGCGCCAAATAGGTCGGACTTAGCCATTTTTAATTTGTCTAATTTTGAATAATAATATAAACGTCATCAAGTCATAGTCAATTGTTATAATCTCTATTTCTTCCCTCTAGTGAGGATTACCTACCCTGGACGGGTCCCAACCCTGACCTCCGTTCAGGTCAGTTCGTCCGCCCTGAAGGTCCGGAACATCGCCACCCATCCTCAGGGACTATGGCTAGAGGTCCGTCTGGCTTGGCCAACGGACCCGCAGGACTGGCCAAGGGGTCCATGTATCAGAAGATCACCAAGAAATGCGCCAAGATGTAAGTATTATCCTGTTAAAGACGACAAATTTTCATTTTTCACATTTACATTTTCATTAATACAAATCGTTTAAGCTTACGCCAGAAAAACGCAGGATCGCGCGGAAAAGCGGTAGCAAACTTCCTTTTGTTCCTGCCTGCGTCCGCTTCATTTTTGATATTACAAAGATTCCGTCCGGGTATCCCGCGCGATCTTGTGGCTGTGTTTACTTTTTTTTTCATAGATTTCAGGTACAGTTTCACATTTTTAAAACATTGTTCAACCGAAACGTGTTATTTCAGGGTCTAAGCTACTTGGTTACCAAATTTCAGCTCGATCGGTTCAGCCATTTAGGCAGGAATAAGTTACAAACACACACACATTGTATTGTTCTTTTTAAGGTCCTGCGCCTACATAAGTGACGTTAATTGCGACATGTCAAAAGGAAATCACGAATTGCCGTACTTCTAAGGCATGACGATTCAGCTAGATGACGATTTGGCTGACGTACTTCGTCACACTGCACTAGTACAAATCACGGACTAATATTTAAAAAAACACTAAATTAAAAATGTTTGGATTTTTTTATTTATTATTGTAATTTTTTGTATAAAGTTGTTTTTAAAAATGATCTCATTATATATTAGTAATACAAGGTGTTACAAATTGTAGTAGATTTCAAAATGTCACTATTATCCCCATCCCTTTACATCCCATTGCTGGGCATATACCTCTCTTGTGCCAAACTTGTCTATGCGTTAAGAGCGTGTATATCGAATATCGAGTGACGCTGTCTCGCTCGCACTATTTGACAAATTTTGAAATATAAATTCATAGAATTATTTTTAGAAAATTCCTTAAGACCAGCCCCGCATAAAATTATTGCACACATTTTAAAAGTGTTTTCAGTTTGATATAAAAAAAAATCACTCCTACTTTTTGTAACATTTTGTCTTTAGATTCTCTAAACGTCCATTTTTTAAGTCCAGTAGTGCAATGCTAATATTACAAGTGCTTCAAAATCCATTTGGAAATATCTTAGGAAAAGTAATAAAAATAGCTAATTTTCTGCACTAAATAGAATAAGTCACACAGAAATCTTAGTAATAAACCAATTGGAAACTATTTGTGGTGATCATAGAGTACTCAATCAAAGAGTGCGCATTGCCGGAGGTGTATACTGTCGCCGACGATACGCATTGACGCTGCATAACACATGTCAAATGTTAAATCATTACCGCATGATTTGTAAATGTTTTTGAACCAAGGAGTTTACTTTGAACGAGTCAATCAAAACTACCTTTCCATGTTATGGCGATTTTGTTTTCATACCAAAAATCACGAAAGCGTTGTCTATTTTGATTCGCTTGTCTATGGCGGTGATACAACATTTTTTTTACTCGAATCACTGTAATCTACGATAGCATTGTAATATAAATTATGGAAACAAAAAAAATAGCTCTATATTAAAACTAATTTAGTGTATTTTATTGTGTCACCTTAAATAAAAGTCAACTATTGTTTTATTCCTAAGAGTTTTGTCATAATCTAAATTAACTGATAAGTCCTGTTGATCGCCAAAATGAGCTTAGATGTATAAATATTTGAATCGATAAGAATCTGTATCTTGGCTTAGATATACTAAGATGGTCTTTTTACTAATTACAAGCAAAAATTCTAGTCAGGGAGTTATTAATTTTATTTATTTAACTATTAGTATTTTATTTGAAACATAAGTGTACATATTTAAAATACATCAATGTCTAATAAATGTCAGTATAATAATAAATGTCCGACCTTTTTTGTCTAGCCTTTAGAAAGGCCCGGGCTAAGCCCGTGTTTAAGAGTGACGTATTATATGTCATCATCATAATATATGTCATTATAATAATAAATGTCAGTTTAATAATACATGTCAGAATAATTATAAATGTCAGTATTTTAATTCATGTCAGTTTATTAATTAATGTCAGATTAAAAATAAATGTCAGTATTATAGTCCATGTCATATTAATAATAAATGTCAGTTTAATAATTCATGTCAGAATAATTATAAATGTCGGTATTTTAATTCATGTCAGTATAATAATAAATGTCAGTTTAATAATACATGTCAGAATAATTATAAATGTCAGTATTTTAGTTCATGTCAGTATAATAATTAATGTCAGTATTTTAGTCCATGTCATATTAATAATAAATGTCAGAATATTAATAAATTTCAGTATAATTATTAATCAGTGTCAGAATAATTAATAAATGTCAGTTTATAATTAATGTCAGTTTTATAATAAATGTTAGTATCAAAATAAATGACAGAAATTCTAACTTTAAATGTGTCTCAATTAATTAAATTTACATTTTAATAATTCATTCACTGAGTAGAAACGCCCCTTCAATAACTGTGTACCTCTATAGTCTATAGGGGGACTTAGCCAATAGGTACAATTTATTGTGCTGAGCACCAAAGGGGTTAGACAAGTGCCAATTTGTCTCTAACTCTAAAAAAATGTAGATAGACTATTGAAACACAAAAAAAGGAACTTAAAACTAAAACAATTTAAAACTAAGTGTGACAGTCATTATCATACGTTTTCCACAACGACTGTCATCCCAGTTCATTTTTTAGGCGTTACCTACAAGGGTGTGGGTATTTGTAAGCCTGCTGTTTCATTAAAATACGCCGACCCTTCCCGTTGCCAAAGACATTGTTTTTATTTAAACTTAAAATCTCATATGTTCCGGTCAAGATTTATGGAATAATGTGAATGTCCCGATCACCTCTGCGTTGTGACCAGTTCTTCCCATTGAAATACGAATGTATAATACATCAATTCTATTTTTAAACTTTACCCACAATAATATTCAATCGATGACCATGGAAATTCATATATTGAAAAAGCTTTAAGCGATAAGACCGTTGTCTTAGATTTTGTGTATTTTGTCTTATTGTAATAGCTTCTGTTCGCGGTATGCTCCCGTAATAAAATTCTTTCATAGCAGATATCTACGTCATAATACTCTGTGCCAAATTTCAACTCATTCCGATCAGCGCAGCGGTTCAAACTGCGTTGATTGGTCAGTCAGAAAATCAGTACTTTTTAACACATCGAAATATATAAAAGGAAAATGTGATTGACTGACTGACTGACCGACTGGTCTATTATAAAGAAATTGATGAGCGAAGCCGCGAACGCACGCTATTATAGTTACAATTGAGTTGAATATATTATAATGTATTTGTTTTATGTGTTCAGAAATAATAACTGGATTAATTTCCTTCCAACCAAATTTCTGTAAGTGATTTCTTTATGCGAAAACACCGTCGATTGTTTACTACTAGTTTTAAGTTTGTTTTGTATTAATAACGATTTCTTGTATTTTTTTGTGCAGGAAATCATAATTCTATTCTATTTCTTTAGTATATATAAATAAGTTTTAGTATAAAAACTCAATTACTTCGTTTTTTACCTCAAAATCCTTCCAAGAATCGTATTTCCTCCGACATATAAAAATATATATTAGATATTAATTATATAAGTAATTATGTGAAATAAGCTCATCTAAGCTAAGGAATCGCCTCCATGAGCAAGATTTCACTTTACTCAACTCGTGGAGACGGGGCCTTATGTATAAAATAACCTTTCCAGTATTGTTATAATCTTCCAGCCTTTACAATTAATAATATATAATATATCACTTTTTACACTTTTCACATAACAAAAATATACCAAAGAATGTTTAGTCAGCCTAATTATTTTTAATTTTGACTACTGATGCCAGTCTAGCTAAGCTTTTCTAGCCAAACGCTAAAAAAAATGTATTTCATTTTGAGCGTTAACCTCAAGGTACAGCTTGGCTACAGCCAATGCGTAGACGGCAGCCATTTTAATATAACTTACGAGTGTGCAATTTTGTTTTATATTTTCTTGTATTTTATATTTCATCATGATCTCATTTTTCTAATAAATTTAATAAATAATGGATTCAAATAAAGCCAAGAATACAAAATTGTAATGTATAATTTATTTTTGTAAAAAATATTAATATAATTAAATTTAGCTTTATGTGCAATATCAAGCCCCCTTAGGCTATGGGAGAGTGCATTATTTTTATTGTAATTTTTATTAAGAAAGATTCACATTTACTGACGTTTCGCGTGCTATATGGTAATACTGGTGGTGGGCTTCGGCCGTGGCTAGTTACCACCCACTGGACAAAACCATGTCACCAAGCAGTCATCATGACTGTGTTCTAACATGATGTTTAGTGAAGCCAGGGAGGGATTTAACCCGCCTTCTAGGTTTAGTCTGCTGCCATCTACGGCCGCATTGTCGTTTATCACGCGAGATCGTGGACAAAGGCTTGCCTACAATGAATAAAAATTCTGCCGTTTTAGATACGTAGAGTATCGGTAGATGTGAATCCTCCTTAATGATGTATTGTGACTAATTTGAGTCATATTATGATAGAATGCGAGTGTGTTTGTGTGTGTTTGAGAGGCGAAAATGGTCCTAAAATGTCGCTACAATATTTACAATTTACTTTAAAAAGAACACTTTTAACTTGCACCTGACAGTCAAAACAACGTTTGTAACGTATATAAAAACAATGTGCATTTTAAAAGTGGTCGAAACTATATTTTTCTTTTAGTTTGCAACATCTGTATAGGTATAGAAATTCATTTCTAGATCTAGAGTTGTACATTGTACAGGTCGCTTCGGTCGCCATTTTGATAATTTGAAAAATCAAGATGGAGGATGTATCAAAGTTGAAATGCCAAAATAATTGTATCAATATCGAGTAGGTGAAATTGTTGTGTAGATGTAAACATTAAAATCTTTAGGCTTTTAGCATAACTAATTAACTATAGAAGTTATACCCACTAATAGAACAAATCCAATAATACTTAAGATATAATGAACTACTGTCGCTAACTATATATTAGCTAAAAAAACTATTTTCTGGAGATGTGCTAAAGGCCTAAGATTGGTAGGTAAATGTAGACTGGCCAATAATAAAGTGGTATTTTTAATCTACAAACATTTAAGCTAAGTTATGGAAGTTTGACTTGACTGTATGTTGTATGATTTTGACTTGACTGAAATTTTGTGGCAAATGCCTTTATTGAGAAAAACAAACTAACAATACTATAAGAAGCTGTAAAGAACACTTTTATTAACCACAGATCGGCCACAAGCCGATCTACAGAAAATCCAAGTGCTCCAAACCACTGTCAGATGGCAGAGTGCCCAGAATGCTGACAACATTGCCACGTTGAATGGCAATACTTATACGTTGGGCCAAATATACCCCAGCAAAAAATATTGTTAAAATGCCTACCATGTTATTTTTGGCCGGTCATACATAAGAGAAATGTATTTTTCCGTAGTGATATTAGTACGGCGACATATCTTTGGAGGCCCAGTCTCATAGTCCATTATTATTATAGTCAATTAGAATAATCTGTTCGGACGGTGCGGTGGTGATCCAACATTCCAATATTTTTGTGAGCCATGTATGTAACTTTGTCCAAATAAATACGTTGTTGGTTTCATTCCGAAGTTGAGTTTTATTTCTTAGAAGTAGAACCCTTATTTCTATTTTGGAGATTGATAAAAGATATATTATATACCTACCTCTATAAGGCAAAAAAAGTTGACCAAGGTAATACCTTGGTCTACTACTACTACTTTTTATAATAAATGCTCTGTTTCGTCTCTATTTATGGACCTAACTAAGGCGTTTGATTACGTTGACCATCCCACGCTTCTTAACAAGCTAGAAAGATATGGTGTAAGGGACAATGTCTTGAATCTAGTCAAATCATACTTAAATGGCAGGAAACAATGTACACAAATTAGCCGAATATGCCCCTATTCAAAAGTAGAAACTGTCTACACATCACAGTTTAGAAAAGTTACATTAGGAGTTCCTCAGGGGAGTGTCTTGGGTCCCCTATTCTTCATAATATACATTAATGACCTCCCTGAATGTATCACTCAAAATATGGTTTTGTTCGCTGATGACAGCACTGTAATGTTTGTAAATAAAGATAAATGTGCAATTGAAACTGACATGAATAACGCTTTAAATCTTATTGTGACATGGTTAAAAAATAATAATCTATTAATAAATTTAACTAAAACTAATATGATGACATTTTATAATAAATCTAAATTTGACATAAAACTTAATGTAAATTATATGGGACAGAGCATAAATGAGGTAGAATCAGCAAAGTTTCTGGGACTGCATATAGATCGTCGTCTCGACTGGAAGTCACAGGCTGAACATGTGTGCACAAAACTGGGCCGATTTTCATATGCACTTAACAGACTTAGACAAATTGTGTCCCAATCTGCTGTAATCACTGCATATCATGGTTATGTAGAATCAACTTTGCGCTACGGTTTAATTTTTTGGGGAAATTCAACTGACAAGAACTCTGTTTTTATCGCCCAAAAAAAGTGCATAAGGGCCATATGTAGGCTGAAGCCTACAGACAGCTGTAAACCCCACTTTATAAACCTTAAACTGCTAACCCTTCCCTGTCTGTATATATACGAGATATGTTTGTTTGTAAGACGCAATGTGCTTTTATTTTCCAATTTTCAAAGTAGACGCCATAAACATAAAATTCAGTTCCCCACAAACCACATTGCTATGGTGCAAAAGAGTGTTTTGAGCATGACGCCGAGGGTCTATAACAAGTTACCTAAAGATATAGGGGCTGCGCAGACGACAGACTATCCATGACGCACTTTTTAGTCTGTGAAAATAGAACCTATGCAATTATATGCAGTAACGCACACAACGCGCAAAAAGTCCGGCACACAAATAATCCGTGTAATTCGGGCAGACCGGATCGCGCCGCGTCGCGCCGCTCCGTACAAAAAGTGTGTGAAAAAAATAGAACGTTTGCTTCAACGCGCGCTAACGCAGACGACACACACTTTAGTCTGCAATCTGCATTTGCTAGTGGTGGACGTAACGCTTCTTTCTTCTTCTTTTTCTGTACTTCATGTACAAAATAATACTTCGCGATCTCTGCACGATTTCCATAGCGTCTACGTCCAGCCCTGGATTTACACTAGGGGCATTCGGGGCGAGTGCCCAGGGCGGCAAATTTTCAGGGGGCGGCAAATTTACTGAGGGCGGCAAATTTCGAAACGAGAAAAAAATATTCAATCCATAAACATCCGATGTTGAATTAAAATTTGTATTCTCAATCACGCTGGTTATTATTATAATTGTTTTTTGCGCTCATAATAAGAAGTCTGGAATACTGGCCACACAAACTCAAGATTTTTGCTCCAAACGAGCTATCCTACTGCTACTTTTCGTAGCAAGACTTTTCTCGGCATTTGCAGCTAGTTGCTCGCCTTCTTTTTTTTATTTTTGGCACTCAAAACGAACTACGCACTCACTTTTTGCAGTCAGATATACAAAATTTTCTTGGTGCTCGCAGCTAGCTTCTCGCGCTTTGAATAATATATTTTTTTTTTTTATTTTAACACTCGGAGCAAACTATGCATCCATTGTTTATATAGTCACAAAAACAAAATTTTCTCGGTGCTCACAGCGATTTTGGCACTCAGGGTGAAGTATGCGCCCACTGTTGTGTAGTCAAATATACAAAATTTTCTCGCTCGCAGCAAGCTGCTCGCAGTCTTTTTAGTCAACATAATATTATAATTTTCTTGCCACTCCAAGCGAGTCTTACACACACCTGTCGTAGACAGATAGATAGGTAGATAAAACACTTTATTGAAACATTGAAAAATAAACTTAAACATAAAAACCCGGTATTATAATCTATGTGTCACAATTTACAATCAGCGGTCTTATTGTAGTTAGCATTATAAAATTTCTCAATTATAATTTCTCTTTTTCAAAGCAAGCTATACACACAGCTTTCGTAGTTAGATGTATATTTTTTTTTATAAATATTCATAATTACGTATAATATGAAAGAACTCGACAACAAATTTCTTAGCAAAATGTCTAGCCGATGAGCGTTTATAAATAATATTTCGGCGGAGGGGGGCGGCATTTTCTCACTGCCCAGGGCGGCATTTTGGCTAAATCCGGGCCTGTCTACGTCCCTACAGCTCTGCCGACAGAATGATCGAAGATGTGCGTCGTGTGCGTTGAGTCTGTGAAAAATCCGCAACAGACTTTTTGCGCGCCATGCAGACTTTTTGTACGCCGCAGACTCGATCGTACAAAAAGTGTGCCGTCTGCGCAGTCCCATAATGGAGTGTAAAGAAATAAGCACATTTAAGATAAAACTAAAGAAGTTTCTTATAGACAAGGCATACTATAGCATACGAGAATTTCTTGAAGACAAGGGGTTCTGATTGATGTTTGTTATTAATATTTATATATTGCCTACCTGTATTTGACATTTAATATTATGTGTTTGTTTGTTATGTAATAATAATAGCAAAATTCTGACATCAATAATAACACCGGGGGTAGACTTCCTTTGCAGGAGGTCGTCTAGGTGGGTACCCCAACAGTGCCAGTTATTCTTCCGCCTGAGCAGTGATGTGCAAACATCACTGTGCTCCGGTAGGAGGGCACTGTAGCTAGTGAAATTACTGGGCTAAAGAGTCTTAACATCTCATGACTCTTGAGTAAGAAGCGTTGGTGCAGTGCTCCTAGAATTTCACATAATTGTGAAATCCTAGGTAACACTGTACTGATTATGGGCAGCCGTTATCTCTTAACATCAGGAGAGCGTCTTGCTCGTCTTCTACTTCATCACATAAAAAAAAAAAAAAACTAAATTATATAATTTGTTATCCTTTGTATACCTACTCTCGCAATAAATGACTTTGAACTTTGAACTACTCCTTTAGGCCGAGGACGAGTGCTTCGTACTCGCTGCATTATGGCGTCCCGCAGGAACAATCCCAGGTTTTTCAGTGGGTATCCCCGCCGAAGATGGGCGGTCCCACAGTCCCTGCGCCCCCGGCTGGTGGGATGACGATGCATAACATATTTTTCTTGGGTTAAAAATCTGAGCGATGTTCTCACTCGAATCCCACATTATTTTTAAAAATATCTCCATTCGCCTCCATATGGATGGATGGCCCCCAGGTGACAGTTACCGTCGGGAGAAGGGGATCGGCGATCTACATAGCAGCATAAAGCGAATTATAACTAACTTCCCAGACACCATTCGGTGGTCGCCACCTGGGGGCAACGGCGAAAATACCGTACCGATAAGTACAAGTAAAATTTGGTCTGTGTGAGAGCGTGTATGTGACCTACACGTGATCAGTGATCGTACATCGATCGATCAAGCTGGAATTTGGAGCTCTTAAGGCCATGGAATAACACATAGGCCTACTTTTCAGCTTTGAAATATGATAGATCTACCTAGTTTTTGTGCATTGTATATTCTCACTCGCCCCTACATCGATTGCCCCCAAATGGTAATTAGAATGGCGACTGTGAAGTTGTTCCAACTTCAAATAGCTTTTGAACTGGTGTAGATAGTCAATCCATCTCACCCGATGGCAACTAGGAATTTGTTCCATCCATCTCGCCCGATGGCAACTAGGAATTCGTTCCATCCATCTCACCCGATGGCAACTAGGAATTCGTTCCATCCATCTCACCCGATGGCAACTAGGAATTCGTTCCCAAATGCCACTTGGGGGCAATCGACGAAGATGCAAATAGGAATATACGTACCTTATAAAAGGGGGTGTTAGGCTTTTAATTAGGTGTGTTATATATGTTTCGGCTGAAGTTCGAAGTGCGGCAACACCTAGGTACAGCCGGTTAAAGTTATGTGTAAACAAAATTATTGTAAGAAAAACTTGTTTTTATTACAAAGTTCAAGGCAGACACCTAGGTTTAGCTGGCTAAACCTAAGTGTAGCCGCAATTTGGACTTTAGCCGTAACATACACATCTAGAAGTTAGTCCATAAAAAACAACAATTCGGTTTAAATACAGTTTATTGATATTGACAACAATCAACTATGAAAAACAAGTATTTTAAAATGGCAAGAGAACATCAATATATTGTTTTATTTAGTAAAGAATATAAAATGAAATACGTCTATTATTACTATAATATTTGAATACCAATCTTTTTTCGGTTAAAACTTTGCCTTAAGATGGCTACATCAAATATTGCTTAAATATTTGCTTTATTAATCTTAACACAATCTATTAATACTAAACAATTATTGCTGATATTGATTTATAAAACATCCATTGATTTGTATAACATCTATAGATTTTTATAACATCTATAGTTTTTTATAACATTCACGGGTTTTATTTATTTGTATCGTCCGTGGCCCAGTGGTATTACGTCCGGCTTGTGATTCTGAGGTCCTGGGTTCAAATCTCAGTGCGGCAAAAATTTTTCGCCTGGACGCTACCGTGCCTACCGTGTTTCGGAAGGCTCGTAAAACTGTGGGTCCCGGCTGTTTCCTATAAAATATGTAGGAGGCAGTCGTTAGATCATGTTGCAGGACTTGTAGTAATCTCGGCGACCTTAAACTGCAACATATAGGTTGGCCACACAACCTATAAATTGTGACTTGACTATGACAGTGCAAGTAGGGTAACATGTTCTGTCGGAGTAAAAACCCCTATTATTATACATCTATAGATTTTTATAACATCAATATATTGTTTTAGTTAGTTAAGAATATAAAATGAAATACATTTATTATTATAATATTTAAATACTAATCTTTTTTTTCGGTTAATACTTTGCCTTAAGATGGCTACATCAATATTATTGCTTAAATATTTGCTTTATTAATCTTAACACAATCTATTAATACTAAACAATTATTACTGATATTGATTTATAAAACATCCATTGATTTGTATTACATCTATAGAATTTTATAACATCTATAGATTTTGATAACTTCCGCTGATTTTTATAACATCTATAGTTTTTTATAACATTCACAGGTTTTATTTATTTGTAGCGTCCGTGGCCCAGTGGTATTACGTCCGGCTTGTGATCCGGAGGTCCTGGGTTCAAATCTCAGTGTGGCAAAATACCGTGTTACGGAAGGTACACGTAAAACTGTGGGTCCCGGCAGTTTCCTATAAGATATTTAGGTGGCAGTCGTCAGGTCATGTTGCAGTCTTGTAGGAATCTCGGCGACTTGAAACTGCAACATATAGGTTGGCCACACAACCTATAAATTGTGACTTGACTATGACAGTGCTATTAGGGTAACCTGTTCTGTTGGAGTAAAAACCCTAATTATTATTATAACATCTATAGTTTTTTATAACAATCACTGATTTTTTATAACATCCACTGATTTTCATAACATCCACAGATTTTATAACATCTATAGATTTTTAAAATATCTTTAGATTTTTATAACATCCAGAGATTTTATAACATCTATAGATTTTTATAACATTTTTTTAAATTATACAACATCTAAGGTTGGTAATGGCGTCCCAAGTATTGCTGTGGGTCGTGCAGTTTCCTGGTCGCCTGGTACACATCGCGTTCCTTGTCCGGGTATTTTGTCGGGAGATTCGGCGAATGGAGATTCACTTTAGCTGCGTACCTGTTAACAATAACGAATCTTAAAACCAAACAATAATAAAGTTGTCTGTAAGAAATTCTCAAGTGTGATAAGACCGCCGATTTTTACTAGCTGTTATTAAAGGATCTTGTAAGTTTTTTTGTAAATATTTTTGGTTTGCAATAAAGTGTAATTCTAATAAATATATGAAAAGCAGAACTCAAAATTTCATCTCCTACTTTGACCCTAAGATGAATAAGGGGTGATATTTATGAAATAAAAGATTCTATTTTATCTCGTAACTTATAAATAAACCGCTAATTATTTTCTTACATTAGAATGGTCAAAATCCGATCAATAGTTTCGAAAAAATCCAGGACAGAGTTAAAATTTAGAAGTGTACATTTCAATTCTAAAAATATTGTCATATCTTACAGTTCCAATAATTATACCACACGATACAATTTCAAATCGCTTCTTTTGTTAGTCCATACTGTCCCACTGCTGGGCAAAGACCTCAAACACCTCCCTAATAACCTCCCTCTTAAAGTAGTTAAAACGGTCTTTTAAGCTTACCTTATGCCAGCTATATCGATTTCGTAGTGACCACTGAGCACATAGTCGTTGGTGATCTTCTGTGGCACCCCATTCTCGTCTAGATTCTCAACGAAGCCTAGGCACACCTGTTAAAAATATACCACATTATTTTACCATGAATTTTATATAAAGAAATAAATCATTTCTGTTTGATTTTCAACCACAAAGCAATATATACATCTAAATGCTCCAAACCACTGTCAGATGGCATGCTCAGAATGCTGACAGCATTTTCTGGTTAGATAGCAATATATATGCCATTAAAAACAAGTATTGCCTAATTAGAACAGTAAGTAAAAATGACCTGATATACTAAGTTGATCTTTGTAAATAAACGGCATAAACTCACTTGTATTTACTTCGGCTTCGTGCCGACCGTTTCGCCGGCGCGTAACCGCAGCTACTCCCTGAAGAAGATCCTCGTACAGGATCGAAACGGTCGGCACGAAGCCGAAGTAAATACAAGTGAGTTTATGCCGTTTATTTACAAAGATCAACTTAGTATATCAGTCACGAATCGTTTAGTGTAAAAACATACTAAGGTGGGTAATAAATAAATAGCTGTTTTTTTTTCGAAGGGGGAAAAATGGTGCTATAAATTTATTATTTATACGTGTATTTACCTGTTTTTTAAAAGTGAATCCATAGCTAGTGGTAGTGGTCTGACCACAGTAGTTCCCGTCCCTATAGATAGGCTCCCCGCCCCACGACCACAAGTCCAGCTCGTGATCGTGGTCCGTCAGTAACAGCTGGACGTACTGACGGCGGATGCCCTCGTCTCTCTGTTTGAGCAATGCTGAGCGACCGATGAATGGGATCTCTTTCTGTGATATGTATAAAATATTATTACCTATATTGAACATAAAAATACCTCTTATGTTTAAAAATTAATATTAAAATTTCATCCCCAACTTAAGCATACAAAATTTCACTCCCAACTTAAGCATACAAAATTTCACCCCCAAGTTGAGTTAAACAAAATCTCATCCAAACAAAATTTGATCCCCTATTTCAGTAACAAGATTTCATCCCCAATTTAAGAAAATAAATTTTACTTCCCAATTTAAGAAAACAATTATTCATCCCCAATTTAAGCTAGCAAAATTTCATCCCCAATTTCAGCAAACGAAATTTCATCTTCAGTTCCATAGATCAAAATTTAAATTTTTCACACTATAATTTGACTTTTTCCCCCCAAATTAAAACAATAAACAAGAGATAAAAAACTGATAACACATTATAAACTACTTACATGGAACTTAACCCTCCAAGTGCGTCCGCACTCCAACGGCGTAGTGACAGTGTCTATATCCTGCCCCCAAAAAGCAAAGAACTTTTCTACCCTCAGGGCTCTTGATGCGTAATACCCCACATGAGTGATCCCATACTTCTTGCCTTCAGTCATCAGACGATTGTACACGTGCAAGGCAAACTGAGGTGAAATTACACATATTGTCATTAGGCAAGACAAATTTGGGGTAGTAAGCCAATATAACAAGCATATGCGGTAATGTAAGCCAATATAACAATTATTTAATCAGGACTTATCGCGTAGGTATTTTGGCTACTATTATAAAACATATCATAAAACTAATCTCAACGTTTTAGCTCAGTTACTACGCGATAAGTCACGATTAAAATTCATTTGAGTTTAAATCGCTGAAGTTGAAAGTCTTATATAACTAGGGTTGCTGCAATGTAAGCAAATATAATAATTGTGATCAGCAAAATTTAAGCCAACATACAATTTCTGTTTGGGGTAATAGAAGCCACAATGTAAGTTCGGGGTAAGGTCATATTTGTGTTGAGGTTAATGTAAGCAAATATAATTAAGATAGGGGTAAAGCAATTCAAGTGTCAGCCAATATAAAATTTATGAGTGGGGTAATATAAGCCAATATAATAGGAAAACTCAGACTACTTATGGGGTAAAACATACAAAATTGTAATTTAATTCCGATACAGGAAGGACAATTTTTAAAGCCAATTTCGAAAAAGAGTAAATCATGATAGAATCATTGATTGGAACTATTTTTTGGACAGTTTTTTTATGTCCCAATGGAATTTGAATGTTACTTTGACAAAATTGTATTATTTTACCCCATAAAAAACTCTCAATGCATACCTCATTAGGTATATAGAGCACATATCCCAACTCCCCAGTGTGAGTCAAATTCATAGCTCTTATCCCATTCGCAAGTCCCACGTCAATCTCTTTAAAAGTGAAGAAAGGGAAGTTGTTCGGCGATAAATCAGTGTCGGTGAGTTCTGAGAGAAGGCTTCTGGTAAATGGGCCCATCACACATATGGCAGTGTACATGGAAGTGACGTCATTGAGTGTCACTGACCCGTTTCGGGGCAAGTGACGTTTAAGCCACGCTTTACAACGCGTCTGTTGAATGGTTGGGGCGATCATCATGTAACTGAAAATATTAGCTGCTATAAATAAATGTGGACTGATTGGGAAGAGTAATGTTACAGAATGAAACAGTTTACCCCAAATATTATTTACTCTTTCTCTTACTAATCTAATATCTCTTTTTTTTTCTAACCTATAAAATAAATTTTACGTTATAAGAAGTAAAAAAAAATAGCTGTCCTACCGCTGGGCAAAGGTCTCCTCTCAGGTTTTTCTCCCAACTAGATTAAGCATTGTTTCTAGCCTAGTACGTATTTGTCTTCATGCCTTTCTTTAGGGGCCGGACTTCTGAGGTGCCATTCAGAATGATCCCAAAACAAATAACTCATATGATAGACTATTCAAGACACAATCGACAAACGTAATAAAAACATCCCTCCTCATTATTAAATCAGTATAAAGTAATTGACGTACTGGTTTTCCGCAATCCTAGCGAGACTGCAATCGTTCTCATACCCCCCCTGTTCATTTTGCATGCCTGTGTGGATGATACTGCCTAATGGCACGTCCACATCGTTGGAGCAGAGGTACTGGAGGAGGTCCACCACTTCTGTGCCTTGAGACTGGAAGAGAAAAAACGTTGCCCAACCGATCCTACTAAAATTGAAAAGGTGAAAGTTTGTATGTGACTGTGTGTGTATCTTTGTTGCTCTCTCCAAAACCACTGAATAGATTGCGATGAAACTCAGTATATAGATAGCTAGAAATTTGTAGAAAACACGGGAATTACAAAATTTTCTTAAAAATTTTTTTTTGGATTGTTCTTTTATTAGATCTACCAAAATGGCCGTTACATAAATATAAATATTTTAAATATGAGTACTTTAATAAATTAGATTTTAAATATATTACTTAAATAAACTATAATACAATATAATATTATACTATGTCAAGAACAACGAACAAAATTTTCAAAAAATTATTAAAATATTATACAGAGTAGCTACTTCACTTTGAACCCGAGTATTAGTGTTGTGTCAATGTACCTATGTTAGTGTTAAAATGTACCTGTATATCAATTTTAGTGAAGGAAGAGTAATCAGACAAGCCGACTTGCTCCCTGCAAGCCCAGTACTCTCGCTGCACCGTGTCGAACCAGTACGGCTTGCCGAACGTTTTGGTTGAAGCCACTTTGAAAGGGCGCGGCTTTTTCGATGGCCCTTCATTTTCATCTAAAAACATTGATATTGTTACGACCAAAAAAAAAAAATTCAATATCATAAAAAACATTTTTTTTGGTTACTAAGAGTATGGCTCTTCTTTTCTTGCAAAGAAGTAAGGATTTCACAATGATGAAAAATTCTAGGCGCACTGCAACGCTTCTTACTCAAGAGCCATAAGATGTTAGGTTTAAAGATCTTTATTCTCACTAAAGACTTATACTAGTCGCTTACATGAGAACTATACTAACTTAATGTTAACTATATTATATAAGTATACATTCGCCACGTTATACAGAAGCTTTGAGTTAAGCTTAATATTTTAATTATAATTGATTAAAAGTGAAAATATTTTAATTATAATTGATGTTAGACTCTTAACCCAGTAGTTCCACCAATGACTGACTAGGATGACCTAATAAATGATGACCATATAGTTAAAAGACAACAAATGTTAGCATACCTATAGTTTCAAACCATGTCGGCCTCTCGTATCCCATCACTTGTCCGAACACTGCCCCATTGTCCCTCAGGGTGGGGTAAATTGGAGACAAACGAAGATTCCGACCCGTCTCGAATTCGGGGAACGGGTACGGTAGACCGTAGTGGACCCCTTGAAAAATACATTTATTTTACCAACTACACAAAAAAACAATAAAAATCGAATTCAATCAAAATTTCATCCCCAATTTTTCAGACTTGGGACCACCCTCAAAACACTTATAACAAGTGAATTAAATAAAAAATTTAAAAAACCCCCAACGCAATACGTAATTCACCATTTTTTGATGGCGGCCATCTTGTATTTTAAATTTTATATAGTGGGCTGTATTCTAGTTGTTAAGCCCTTTCATTTGATACCCATATTGGGGGGGGTCGTGGAAGAAAAAAGTAATCCGCCATTTTGTAGCGGCGGCCATCTTGGACCGATTTCCACCAAACATGGCTAAGAACACTCTCGACTAACTAACTCTACTTTCAAACAAAAAAATTAAATCAAAATCCGTTCATCCGGTTGGGAGCTACGATGCCACAGACAGACACATACACACACACACACACAACAGACACGTCAAACTTATAACACCCCGTCGTTTTTGCGTCGGGGGTTAAAAACCGTAATAAATCGAAAAAATAAGTTCTCTAGTAAGACAAAAATTAAATGTTAACGGATTATAAAAAAACAAACATTTATCAGGTACAAAAAAATTGTTTTAGGGTTGTTATAAAAATTAACAAAACGGTACAACTAACGTCTAAAATATTGTTGAGAATATTGAGATATTCCACGGTTTCGAACAATTACAATGTCCAGGAAAAATCCTATATCCTATGGTCAAAAAATTGGGGATACAATTTTACCTGGCAATAGCCAAAATGACTTACCAGGCACTTCCTTAACCCGATCTCTGAGGAACCGCTTATTGTTGTGCAGTCCCAAGAACCTGTTGACGCCGAGCTCGTACATGTCATACTTGGTGTAACCGTCCACTATTTCGTCCGCAGTGGCCTCAGCGACGCCTCCCGCCGCCGATATACCGACCGTCTTCATGCCAGCTGCCACGTGGTACTTGAACATCTGCACAAGCATTCATTGGCGATCTTCATCTGATATTTGACGTGCTACAAGACATGACGAGCTACATTCTCGGGCTCGAAGGACCAGAATTTAGGAAACAATGACCAAAAATTACGTAACAACGTAATTTAGTAAAGGCGGGTTATGTAGATACGAGTATTATTTAATAAATTAAACCCAAAAAGAATACTGTATAAAAACATTGTAATAAAAATGTGATTTGTGCTGATATTTTTTGGTTAATTGTAAATATTGTTGTTTAATAAAGTTTTCTCATTTGTAGTGATCATTTGTAAATTGATTGTTCAATGAAGCTATGTAGTAAAGCAAAATCTATAAGGCTACAGTGGTGCACATTTGCATAATTTCTTACAAAGGAATTGATTCTATGCTGTCTTAAGAAAAACGGACACTATGGGTTACCTTGCACGAGTATGTAGCTCACACAGTAAAAAAGGTACATATTACAGATTTTCATTAAACATCATTCCACTCTTCGGTCATATTGGTTTTTTTATCCCACGACGCGACGTGTTGATTAAAAACTATCGCAGCCGTACGAAAAACCGAATTTAGCAGTTTATATACGCTAAAATTCGGTGTTTTCGTACGGACGCAACAGTTTAACTTGCCAAGCTCCATCTAGAACCTACAAGCAGCATAATAATATACAATAAACATACGTATTATTCCTATCTGTAAAATTATATCCCTATCTGCCCCCCCCAGGGAGACAAAAGGGACTAGAAAGTCTTAATTGTTCCTCTAACTGTAATAGGGTACCGATAATAAGTATTAACAATATTCATTTAAACGGAAAGTATACAAGAAAAACAAATTAATGTTGCCATAAAAATAAAGGTGGTTCATGTACCCGCAAATCTTAAGGAAGATAAATTATTTAAACTTTTTGACTTTCAGATGTGATAATTTGTTGTTTTTATACATCCTCCCTTTGCAGTGTACCTACTAAAGTATAGTAAAGACCTCAAAATTAACCACTTGTAGCAAAATAATTCTAATATTTGCGGAAAAATATTTCGAACAAAGTTTACCAATCTGAGTAAAGTATAACTGCTCATTTTGCTGCACTGTATATGTAAAGGATCAGAATGCGTACATTTGAATAGCCGCGTACTGACTGAGCGAGACAACGTGTGATAATCCTCGCCAGCTGGGAGATCGCTTTGTCAGTACTTAGTACGTGATCGAAAGCTGAGCCTCGTGCTCAATGAACCTGTAAATAGACACATGCCCGTCTAGCGTTGCCTCGCTCGCTCCGAACCCGGTCAATTACATTTTTTTAACAACAACATTAAATACTATAATATTTAACTATATAATATTTAAACAATACATCAAAATATCTTAAAAACATACATATTATCATCTAAAATTACAAATACTAAAAAACTAAATCTAATATGTGGCCAGAATGCTGGCAGCATTGCCCCACTGAAATGCTAATTATAAAATATGTACTGAGATGACGGCCGTTGTCGTTCGTTTTTCCACAACACCTGACATCTCAGTACATTTTTTAGCTTTAGCCACAAGTGATTAGTGCTTGTCTAGGGGCCCTGGATTCTAAAATAAGAGGAGTTAAGATGGCAAAGAGAACTCACCTCCGGTGCTTCCCCGACGATCCACTTGCAGTCCGGCGAGAATGCTTCCAATCCGTTGCACAGCTTGTGAAGAACAGCTTGGCTGAGGCTCGGCACTCGTTTCAACAGCTGCTGCAGCAACACGTGGAAGTGGTCCCAATCCTCGGCCACGCAGCGTTGCGAAGCATTTTCAACTAAACCATTGAAAATATACTTTAAAACCGCCCAAGGTAGACATCTACCCGTCAAACTAAACTTGTTGACAAGCTTATTTCGACTGTGGATCAATTGATCGCACAATTTATAATGAAGTATAATTTTTATTATTTCCCGAATTTCTGTGTCAAGTTCAGTGTGACGGATAGATATAAAGTGTGACACCTTTTGTGACACCTATGTATACGATGTCACAGAAAGGTGTGAATTGAATTCCTGTTCCCTATTTCCTTTTCCGATCTTATAGAAACGTTCCCAATGTTGAATGATAAAGAAGAACTTTAAAAGATTTTGTCCATTGAACAGAATTTAAAAAGAAGTAGATAGAGAAGCCCTAACGGTACAGCTTGATAATTACTGAGAGAGTTTGTCGACAATTTAAGATGTAATGTTCAGCTAAGGCCATACTCAAGATACATTAGACAACGCATGTCTCCGGACGATCTTAGTTTTCAACAAATACTGCTATAAAAATTGAAAAAATCCCAAAATATGTATAAATTTCTTCGCTCGAAAACTAAAGTCGTCAGGCATCGGAGACTTACTTTGCCTAGTGTACGAAAGAATTAAATTTAAAATCAACAAGCTGATTCTAGAATGGAATCATGTGGTGGCGTGAACGCAGACGCATCATTACGCGTCTATGTGGCTTTGCTATAAAGAGGTTTTTGTTTTTTTAAGGGAATGCTTTTACGCATACCACCACGGGGGCTTATGGTGGTTATGTGGGACTCCCCGTCAGTAAACTGTCGGTATACCCACTAAACCCCGTGGATGCTAGAGGTATTACAAACATAAAATGCAAGAAGAAATTTTGCACATGAATAACTTAAACCATGGAACTGTTGAGGTGTAGTAGTATATAGATATAGATCATAAGATAGGAGCATTAGAAAATTCACATAAAAAAATTAGGAGCATTTTTGCGTATATACTGTAATGGTCAAAAGGAAACATGGAGCCATTGGTTACCATTTTGGTGCTATAGTTTTAACAATACTGTTCATACTGAGACAATAAACATTTGAGCTAGTATTTGGTAGACCTAGTATTATACCTAGTAGAGTAAGTCAAAATGTAGAGCCACTGTATAACTCAGAATATTATCCATTAGAGCTTAAGTATAGGTTACAAGTTGCACATAAAGATGCACGTAATAATTTAAAGTTAAGTAAAGAAAAGCGTAAAGCGAGTTATAACAAGAGTGTAAATGATGTAAAGTATGAAAATGGACAATTGTTGCTAGTGAAAAATGAAACAGGCGGAAAACTCGATGTAAAATGGGAAGGCCCATATGTAGTTGAAGAAGACTTAGGAGTAAATGTTAGAATAATAAAAGATAATAAAACCTATGTATTGCATAAGAATAGGACAAAACAATATACATATATCCTAAATATGTTATAATCATTTTGAATCAATATTTAATCATATTATTATTATTATACTGTATTTAATGGACTATAATAAAAAAAAAAATGATTTATGTTCATTTTTTTTTGCTCTTGCACCCCCGTGGTGAGGTGTAGTAGTATATAGATATAGATCATAAGATAGGTAGCAATAGATAATTATAATTTGTTCAGTAATAAAGAGATGTAACATCTAAGCGCTCGTGCCTTATTCCATATAAGTACGTCCCTTCAATCCAGTCTAAATTACCAACAACGGCTGAAAATAAAAAAAAAACATAATATAATGCGATAAGGTACTTGAATTTGCTATTGTAATACAAAAACATAAAATGTACAAAAAGAAACATAAAACTAAAAAATTGTAAGTGTTGAGATTGGTGTTTTCATCGCTAATCGTGATCTATTCCAGACAACCGTGCAGGTAAAGGTGAATAATGATATTACTATAAAATCTAAAATATTATATACATAATCTAAAAACCTTAAACTTTCAAACTTATAATATATAAACATAATAATATATAATAGCACTTGTCTTACCGCTGGCGATGGCCGATCGACAATTTTTTTTGTATACCTGGCAGGCACACATAAATTGACGACCTTCTGTGGGTTAATATCTTATTATACGCTGTAAATAAAAATAAAGGAAATAAAAATATTTTTTTACACTAACTACTAAAATTGTAATGTTTATTTGAATCATTGATATATTTTTCATAACATTCGCTGAAATAAAGTGAACAAGTGGAGCCACACTCTAAGGCGGGTCCGCATGAACACGCACAGAGTGTATAAGTGCCGAGTGTGGACCCGCATGAGAGTGTAGTATAACAGAACTCACCTCTGGTCTTCTCCGACGATCCGTTTGCAATCCGGTGAGTAGAGGGTAGTTTGGTTGACACATCGCATTCTCTTCGATAGCTGTTGCAGCATTTAAAAGCATTTCCTACTATAACATTAAAAAAAGTGCAGTAAGTAACGCTCAAATTATACATCTACTCGTCAAACTAAGAAGAAGAATACATTTAAATAGAATATTAAACAGAAGAAGAAGTGGGACTTCCTTTCATAAGATAAATATACATAATATATGAAGCAGGAGCGAATCACAGTAAAGTCAAATTAACACACAAAATTCATTTTTTGAATATGGCTAGAACACATTTGCAAGTCAATTTTACAAGATTTTCACACTTATTATTTTTACATCAATAAATAATTGCTGTTAATGCAGCCAACGCAACGTGACAATTTTATAATAGGGCACGAGTGTCAGTAAATATCGATAGTGGAGTGAACATATGGAAATACAAACTTTTTTATTAATTTATTTATTTAATATAGGTTAACTTTTGACCACGACCAAGGACACCCTTATCGATATTTAACGCCCATGAATCCAATTACATGAATGTTCAGGTTTTCGTATTAAGCATGTAACTAATACTATTATTATACCTCTATTAAAAAGTAAAAAAAAAAAAACAAGACTTGTTACTACTCATTTATTTACACGTTCCATATAATGTCCCTTAACTGTGGCGAATGCCTTTACAATAAATATGATATTAAATTTTACATATTTGACATTTAAAATACGACATTTAATATAGGCTAATATGACATTTAATACATACATACATATACATAATATAATCACGCCTGGTTCATGTTGGGTAGTGTTCAGAGACTATTTCCCTCCATTTGGTACGATCCTGACACACCTCTTTCGCTTTCTCAACTTTCATGACATTTATTAATACGTGTATTATATTATGTCTTATTTGTTTTTCTAGCATTATGAGGTTCTTTTAATGCGGGTCTATACTTGCAGTAATCGTGTTCGTTTAAAGCAGGGGTTATTTCTGAAAAGTATAGTGAATTATTCGCGAGTTCACACTGTGACTTCTTTTGACCGATAGTACACATAATTAAGGTTTAACTGAATATTTAAGAATTCTCCTTACAATAACACAACATAAATCATAACTCAAAAACCTGGCATTGTGAATCGCCGATTTTATGAGCTTTTTTTTGTGACGTGCATAGAAAATCTTTCTTAAATATGAGCATGAATCGGTGTATATTTAAATGTGTCAATTCGTTCAGTGTGACAGGTAGATATCAAGTGTCACCAATATTTGTGACAACTATGTACATAGTGTCACAAAAAAGTGTGAATTGAATTCCTTTCTCCTGTAGATGCACTCTTGACTCGTTTTTTTTTTTGGGGAATGCCTTTACGCATACTACCACGGGGGCTTATGGTGGTTATGTGGGACTCCCCGTCAGTAAACTGTCGGTATACCCACTAAACCCCGATAATACTAGAGGACACATGGCATAACAGAAAACCTTGCAAAATGTTTATTATGCCTCAGAAATCAGACACCAAATAGAAATTTTGCAGCATGCAATTAATTTTTGTCACTTATAAGATGCGACTCGAGTCTTTAGTGTTTTTCAAAGAAATAAGTATACAAGCTTGGTAAATTTATGAAAAAAATGGTAAGTTAGGAAGAGTCTAGATAAATCCAAATTAAATAATAACAATCATCGTTTTGGTAGCTAGGTTCATGTTGTAGAAAACAAATCAGAAATCATTTTTAGGGAATTGTGTAGGAACCAGGTACGTCGTGTGTACCTCAATAAAAACCGTGAAGAAATAACGGAGCGTTAATGTATAAGAAAATATGTCTGGAAAGTTCTGCATGATAAACTATTTGGTGCCATTCAAACGAATTATAAATTATGTAACCAAAATAAACATTGTAAACACAAATAAACAATTCCTATGATTTTCTTACTCATCATCAAATATATGTGCTTTCTAAAAGGGTGGCAGAGTACATATAAAGATAGATCTAAATAATTGTAAAATTGACTTGTAAAAAAGGCTCCATCATTGTAGCCTATTTGATGTTTTGACAATTTTATATGTTAGTTACTTATACCGTGGATCAGTTATCAAGTGTCTTACTAACGATGAAAATAGCTATTGCCCCACTTAACTACCTCTCGATGTTAGTTATACCTCTAAATACGTAAAAAGATAAAGCGATCCAACTTACATTCATAATGAAAATATAATATAATCATGCACTTATCACCGCGAGTGAGAATCGATCGAAGGTTTTCTCAAGCAGAACCACACAAAAAATGTCTGCTTCCCTCGTTTATTTTTTGATCTGTAGATAAAACTAAAATTTTGAACAACATTTACAATAAGAAACAAGTGGCGCCACACTCTAAGGCGGGTCCGCATGAACACGCACAGAGTGTATAAGTGCCGAGTGTGGACCCGCATGAGAGTGTAGTATAACAGAACTCACCTCTGGTCTTCTCCGACGATCCGTTTGCAATCCGGTGAGATAGCTTTCAATGCGTTGCTTGTGGAGCTCACTGTTTTCAGTAGTTTTTGAAGCAAGACTTAGATATGATTCCGAACAGAACTCGATTCAGAACGACAAAAGACCACTAAACGACACACAAGAAACACGAATCCTATACAAAGAAGGGGACATCCTGACCGGTTTATGTAATACAAACAATTTTAGGACAAGAATACAATCAAGTAAATCTATTAAAACAGTAACTCACTTCTGGTCCATCCTCGGCGATCTAATTGCAATCCGATGAGAATGATTCTAATCCGTTGCACAGCTTGTGGAGAACAGATTGGTCGACCCTAGAAAGACATAAAATATTCAAGCAAAAAATTATACCGCCGAAAAAACTGAAAGCAAATAATATTTAACTATTGTTAATATACCTAAATAACGAGCGTTCACGAAGCGCCGATAAGTTCCAATTGCATTTCGACGAGACTGCCGCAGCACAGCTTGTGAAGAACAGATTGGTCGACACTAGAAACGATAAATAACGATACAGCTATACTGCTATACGACACAGATACGAATCCTAGCCTTTTAGGCTGTCGACACCTTGACCAGTCAATGTGGAGATGAAGATACACACACATTTCTAACAACAACAAGTCACGCTACACTCTAAGGCGGGCGCGTGAACACGCGCAGAGTGGAGCAGTGCCGAGTGACGACCCGCATGAGAGTGTAGCCTGAGGCACTCTGCAAACGGAGCAACTTGAAGCAATGAAAGTTGCTGCAAGTGCGCGGTTCCATTCGGATATACTATGTTGCCTAGTAGCAAGTTGCAAGTTGCTGCAGTAGTTGCTCGATCTGCAAAGCACCAACAGAACAGTGACTCACCTCTGGTCCATCCTCGACACTCGACGATCCAATTGCATTTCGATGAGAATGCTTCTAATCCGTAGCACAGCTTGTGGAAGATAGCTTGGTTGACACTTGGCACTCTCTTCAATAGCTGTTGCGGCAACACCTGGCCCCGCTCACAATGCTCGGCTTCGCAGCGGTTTGGAACATTTCCGACTATAACATTCAAATAAAAAGCGCAGTAACGTTCTAGGTAGAAATGTACTCGTCAAAATTACTTATTGACAAGATTACTTCTTATAAGGGAGCTTAATTATTTTTTCTAGAATTTGAAGTAATTTAGTGTGACTGGCAGCATTAGAGATTAGAGACTAGAGGTAAACACACAGTGTAATTCAAATCCATATAAAATGTTTATGGCAATAGCCATAAACAACACGATGACTCCTACGACGACCTAATTTCTGCTTGGTATCGTCTGTAATAAAATAAATTAGTCACACATTATCTTTGGAAGTCGCAATGCTGAGACAGGTGCTGCAGCTAATAGTCCATAAAAAATGAAACGTTAATATCTACATTCATAATAACGACACTTATTTCATCGCCAGCAAGAAATATAGCTTCGCTTCGCTTTGTTTCGCTTGTCATCTGCAAAAAAGGTCTATAACTCGATAATTATTTTCATTATTCTTTAAGACATTAATTAAACATATTATTTTTCATAACATTCGCTGAAATAAAGTAAACAATTCGCGCCACACCCTAAGGCGGGTCCGCATGAACACGCACAGAGTGTATAAGTGCCGAGTGTGGACCCGCATGAGAGTGTAGTATAACAGAACTCACCTCTGGTCTTCTCCGACGATCCGTTTGCAATCCGGTGAGATAGCTTTCAATGCGTTGCTTGTAGAGTTACACTTACACTTGGCACTGTTTTCAGTCGTTTTTGAAGCAACACTCAGATACGATTCCTGTTTTCTATAGACCTACTATAGAAAACACTACTATTCAGAACGACAAAAGACCACTAAACGACACTCACTCACTCACTTCTCACTTCTGGTCCATCCTCGAGGATCCAATCGCATTCCGATGAGAATGATTCTTATCCGTTGCACAGCTTGTGGAGAACAGATTGGCGACACTAGAAACGACAAAAGACCACTTAACGACATAGTAAATATACGCACTGGCGGATCCAGGATTTTTTTCTCGGGGGCAAAACCTTTTAAACTAAGATACTAGAGAACATTTTACATTACATACATACAACATGGCTGGGGGACTGCGAAAATGAAAACAAAAAACACGAGATGATCATTTTGTGATCAACGAGCGCTACGACAATTTAAATATTGTTATTAATGAATGCGCGAGCAGCTAGCTGCAAGCAGCACCTGAAAAAAATATTCTGACCACAAAAGTTACGCGAGAAGATCATTTTCAGGTCTGAATGTAATAAAAAATCAAATATTCTTGCTTAGACGTACGCGAACAGATAACTGCGAGCGCGGAAAAAAAATGATTCTGACAATGATGTATGAAGTAAGTATGAGCGATCGGCTTAATTCGAGCACCAAGAAAATTCGAAACTCTACAATCCTAATGCGGAGAGGGGGTCACGGGCCCCCTGTCCCCCGGCCCTACATCTGCCTATGGATACACGAATCCTAACCAAAAAAGTCGACACCTTGACCAGTTAATGTTTAAATAACATACATTTCTAACAACAACAAGTCACGCTACACTCTAAGGCGGGCGCGTGAACACGCGCAGAGTGGAGCAGTGCCGAGTGACGACCCGCATGAGAGTGTAGCCTGAGGCACTCTGCAAACGGAGCAACTTGAAGCAATGAAAGTTGCTGCAAGTGCGCGGTTCCATTCGGATATACTATGTTGCCTAGTAGCAAGTTGCAAGTTGCTGCAGTAGTTGCTCGATCTGCAAAGCGCCAACAGAACAGTGACTCACCTCTGGTCCATCCTCGACACTCGACGATCCAATTGCATTCCGATGAGAATGCTTCTAATCCGTTGCACAGCTTGTGGAGAATGGAGGATAGCTTGGTTGACACTTGGCTCTCTCTTCAATAGCTGTTGCAGCAACACCTGGTACAGCTCACAATGCTCGGCCACGCAGCGGTTTGAAGCATTTCCTACTATAATATTCAAATAAAAGTGCAGTAACGCTCAAGATAGACATCTACCCGTCATATTAAATTATATATTCACAAAATTACCGGGGATTGACTTCCTTTGCAGGAGGTCGACTAGATGGGTACCCTAACAGGACCAATTATTCTACCGCCTGAGCAGTGATGCGCAAACATTACTGTGCTTCGATAGAAGGGCACTGTAGCTAGTGAAATTACAGGGCTGAAGACTCTTAACATCTTAAGACTCTTGAGTAAGAAGCGTTGGTGCAGTGCGCCCACAATTTTACATCATTGTGAAATTCTGGGTCAAACTGTACTAATTATGGGCAGCGTTATCTCTCTTACTTCTTGTTGGAATAAATAAATTCTTATTTATTTATTCCAACAAGAATTCTTACCAACAGAAGAGCGTCTTGCTCGTCTTCTTACTTTTTTTCATATAAAAGAGACTTCCCATACGAAATGGAGCAACTAATCACACAACTTATAGGGGATTATATATTTAATTATTTCCCGAATTTTTGTTGTGTCAAGTCGTTTAGTGTGACGGGCATCTATCAATAGTCATACATATTAATTTGTAACACCTATATATAAGGTGTCACACGAAGGTGTGAATTTGATTCCTGTTTCCCGTACATACTCTCGACTCAGAAGTTTTTTTTTTTTGGGATATGCCTTTACGCATGCCACCACGGGGGCTTACGGTGGTTATGAGGGACCCCCGTCAGTAAACTGTCGGTATACCCACTAAAACCCAATGATACAAAACCTATAAAGTGTTTATGCCCATTAAATAGTAATCCATCGCCCAGCAGAAATTGGGCATACATAATATATATATGCTACAATTTAAACAAATATTTCAGATTATATTACATAGAAAATATTAAACTAAATCTAAAAAAAATGTTAATTAGCAAATATTAATATAATATTAATGAATTTCTAAATGACAAGTTTTAACATACGCTATAATTCTAATTTATTTTTATTCGCATGACATGTGTACCATTTTTATTTAATTATTATAAATGAATTTAGCTGAAATTCAATTAAAATTATAGACATTTTTAGAATAATGGAAGGTTTTCTTGCCTTAGGGCGGAGACAGAAAATATATCAACTTCCTTCGATTATAATTTTTATATATGTTTGATTACATACATTCCGAAATGCCGCATTCATTTCCAGGGTTGACATATGTAAAAACAGTATCATCAAAAGTCTAGCAGATCGTCTACTATTGCTGCCGAATAATAAATAATGTATTTAGGGACAATACCTTTCAAATTTTTTTTTTTACCATTGTATTTATATAGTCCTAAATTACTTACCTATTTTTACTATTGTATTAAGTATAACATGGATCTCGAGTCTGATATAAAGAATTATTTTTCGTATGTCAACCTTTAGGTATCTCGGGCCAATAGTGTCCCAGTCCCTTGGCAGGGGTGTGTGAGGCTGCAGCCAACATCTAGAGGCCCCTTTGACAATTTGCTCTAAATTGTAATGTGACAACAGCCGGCGATTATCCCCTGGTTGCACTATAAAAATGCATCCGAGAAGTATAACCACCAATTATTGTAGTACTATTGTGAAAAAAGTGGCTTCAAAAATGACTGGGTCTATTGAGATGTGTTGTTAATGGACTGTTGATTTGGTGCTACGGAGGACTATGGCGTCTGCCTGTAACTATGTTGAAAACACGTACAAAAGAGCAGACGGTGACTCGCCAACTCATTTAAATGGCCCCCCAAAACGGTCGTACGCTCGGAGCGACAAGGGGGCAACATTTGGTAGAGCGGCTGAAGGCAAGAGAGGTGTCGCTGGACTATGAACGAGGATTTCGAACACCCAGAGGGTGCCCGCATCCAGCCCAAGTAGCATTTTGTTCTCTATAATAGTTCAATTTTCGTTTACAGGTGATTTCTAATTGGCGTTAAAATTGGCGTCATGTGATTCATAGGATGTATAAGAACAAACTCACTCAGATCCGTATGAAGCAGTTATAGAAGTGTCAAATTGGCCTATTAAATATCTTTTATCACTTTGATAGGCCATAATTACTCTTTTAGTCGGCTTAGATACAAAGGTTCAATTAAAGTATTATAAGAGAGGGAAAATATGACAACAACTATTTAAAGGTCCGCTTGTACGGTGTTAGGTTCCTGGCATATTAACATGACAAATTTACATATTAAAGCAGCTAAAAGATTTTTAACAGGACCTAATGTGAGGTTATATACCGCTCTAAGCAGGTCCAACTTGCGAGACCTTAATCAGCCTTTATATTATATATCTAGAAGAGCGTTTAATGAAGTCACATGTAACTTCTGAGGTTCGTTTTTGTTACACATCGGAACCTCCATAGATTGTATGAGATTATTATAGTACACATGTCACATGAGGAACTTTTTAAATTTCACAAGATTAATTCGATGTTACAATGGTCTACACAGATGAACACCATTGCTGCCATTTTTACAAGCTTTTATTTACTTTCACCTGTCTGTTGTCTGTCTGTCTGTAATCAAATCTAGCAAGTTTAATTTGACCCACTTCCAGGTGTCCGATTAAGCTGAAATTTTGCATGCGTATATAAATCGGATGACAATGCAATATTTTTATGACATCAAGCTGATCTGATGATGGAGCTGGAAGGTGGCCATAGGAACTCCGTTATTCAACGACGCAACCCCATCGAGTTTGGGCTTTGATTCGTCTTGACGAGTACTTTATGGTGCTAGATAGTAATAATAATCAAAGCTTGTTTTAAAAAAGCTTTTTTAAATTTCACTTGTTTACTGATAACATAATATTTAAGAAATAATTGTGATTTTAATACATTTTATGCAGTCTTAAATATTGATGATCGTATGTTACGTTTTATGTTAGGTTGTTCACGTATGTTGTTTTTAAGCCATTAAAACACAAATATGAACAATTAATTTGTTTGTCTTTAATAACTTCGAAATATTATTTTGATCAAAAGTCATTATAATTCAGGCGCGTGAAAATTTTATGTAAAAATATGTAATACACTTCACAATAAATACAAATTACCTACCTGTAACATAAGCACAACAGATTGAAATAAATGAGTGTTGATAAATTCTATTACAAACTAGCAGCAATACTTATAATATTTGTTGTAAAAAACGCAGGGGTTCAAATACTACATAAATAATTATTAAAACATGTGGTATTCGAGTATTTATTTGGGGGAAAAGGGACCTTTCTGTAGTTCATATTATGGTTCACTCATGAGCATTATTATGACTTATAGGTCTATAGTATGCCTTCTTGTACCTACTTCTAAATCTCTGATTAGAATAGAGAACAATACTAATTTTATTAGAGTCGTTGATCAGCTTTAAAACCACTATTCTCTCTCAAAACAACCTCTAAAGAGCTACTTGTCAGCTACTGTGAACCATTAGTCCTTAAGGTTGTCTAATTTGTGCCCAAATTGGTAATACAAGGGGTGTATTCCATGATTTAGAACTCTTATATATCCTAGTTTGTGAACCTCAAGACCAAGTGTGTAAAATTAGTCAGCCGCTTTAGAACCTAAAATGCTACTTGGGAGTGGCCAACTCGCCACTTACGCTCCACATCCTGCCTTCGAGCACGAAGCTCTCGCGACTCCACTCTGGCCATTCAATGAAGGCAAGCTCAGAGGTGGGGGACTGTTCCTCGTCAATGTCCAATCCGGCTTGCCGGTGAAAGCAAGCCGGAGATGAGGAACAAGATCCTCCCCCGGGAGCACTCGGGTCCGTGGGGTCGCTACTCCCCAACAGCTCGCCACAAGCTGCCCTGCGGGCTTATTATTATTATATATAACCACGCCTGGTTCCCGTTGGTGTAGGCATTGACTATTTTGTGGTAGGACGCGATGGCCTGGTCAGAAGCCGGGGGGCTACTGGCCAGCTTGACCGAGCCTAATTCGTCGGGGGGGCGGTCTTGGTAAGAAAGATCACCCCACCATTAGCGCAGGGGCCCGGTGAGCGACTGAGCCACCGCCGGGGTGGGATGTTGAATGCAATTGCGACCCCATCCTGCCCCATAAAGACGGAAAAACAGCTCACTGAGGGGTTTTAGTGGGTATTATTGTCGGCCTTGCACTCCCGCCGGCAAGTGGGTCCCACATAACCCGTGCCTCTCCGTCGGGATGTACAGGTATGAATAGAAGCATTTCCCTACTAAAAAATATAAAGGCAGAGACTATTTCCCTCCACTTAGTACGATCCTGACACACCTCTTTCGCTCCCTCAACTTACATTACATTTACATTTGTTTGAATGAATCATTGATATTAATACAATGTTAAACAACGAATTCTCAAATAATGTAAACAAGTGGCGCCACACTCTAAGGCGGGTCCGCATGAACACGCACAGAGTGTATAAGTGCCGAGTGTGGACCCGCATGAGAGTGTAGTATAACAGAACTCACCTCTGGTCTTCTCCGACGATCCGTTTGCAATCCGGAGAGATAGCTTTCAAAGCGTTGCTTGTGGAGTTACACTGACACTTGACACTGTTTTCAGTAGTTTTTGAAGCGAAACTTAGATATAATTTCTGTATTTTATAGACCCACTCTCGATTCAGAACGACAAAATACCACTAAACGACACACAAGAAACACGAACCCTACACAAAAAGGGGGGCATGCTGACCGGTTTATGTGATACAAATTATAATATTATGTATTTAATTACAAATTATTATTAAGTAAATATAATATGTATAACAACAGTAACTCACCTATGTTACCGGGGATCCAATCGCATTCCGATGAGAATGATTTGAAACGTTGCACAGCTTGTGGAGAACAGATTGGTCGGCACTAGAAAAGATAAAACAATTAAGCAAAAATTATATCGCCGAAAAAACTGAAAAGCAATTAATATATAACTATTGTATTGTATATAATATACCTAAGTAATTTTTCGTCGGCCCCATACAAGCACGTAAGAAAATAATGAGCGTTAACGAAGCGCCGATTAGTTCCAATTGCGTTAGATCCAATTGCATTTCGATGAGCAGGTCGTAGCACAGCTTGTGGAGAACAGATTGGTCGACACTAGAAAAGACGAAAGACCTCTTAACGACACGGCAGATCTACATCCCAGGTAAAGAAGTCAACACTCTGACCGGTAAATATAAATATAAACATTCATTTGTAACAACAACAAGTCACGCTACACTCTAAGGCGGGCGCGTGAACACGCGCAGAGTGGAGCAGTGCCGAGTGACGACCCGCATGAGAGTGTAGCCTGAGGCACTCTGCAAACGGAGCAACTTGAAGGAATGAAAGTTGCTGCAAGTGCGCGGTTCCATTCGGATATACTATGTTGCCAAGTAGCAAGTTGCTAGTTGCTGCAGTAGTTGCTCGACCTGCAAAGCGCCAACAGAACAGTGACTCACCTCTGGTCCATCCTCGACACTCAACGGTCCAATCGATGAGAATGCGTCTAATCCGTTGCACAGCTTGTGGAAGATAGCTTGGTTGACACTTGACACTCTCTTCAATAGCTGTTGCGGCAACACCTGGCACAGCTCACAATGCTCGGCCACGCAGAGGTTTGAAGCCTTTCCAACTATAACAATTAAATAAAAAGCGCAATTACGTTAAAGAAAGTCGTCCAATCGTCAAACAAAACTTGACACGATTACTTCTACTCCCCCGTTCCGTACGAAATGTCAAGTCGGTCAGTGTGTTGGATTGATATCAAGTATTACACCTATGTACATTGTGCTACAAAAAGGTGTGAACTGGATTCTACAGGAATATTACAGGGACAGTTCACAGTTTGAGTCAAAAAGAATTAGAAACAAGTGAAATTTTAAGTACCTACTCGTCAAGACGAATCAAATGAGCCCAAACTCGATGGGGTTGCGTCGCTTAATTACGGAGTTCCTTTGGCCACCTTCCAGCTCCATCATCAGATCAGCTCCATGTCATAATAATATTGCATTGTCATCCGATTTGTAGGTACATGTATACAAAATTTCAGCTCAATCGAAAGCCGGGAAGTGGGTCAAATTTAACTTGCAAGATTTGATTACAGACAGACAGACAACAGATAGGTGAAAGTAAATAAATGCTACAAGCATAATAAAAGCTACAACAAGACACATAAGAACGAGGCAGCTGGATGAGGACTGCAAGAGACAGGTAAAATCAAAGGGAGGCCTATGCCCAGCAGTGGGCCATTTAAGGCTGATGATGATGAATAATAAAAGCTTGCAAAAAATAGACGACAGTAAAAAAAAATTGGGGTTTAATCCAACAGAACAGGTTTCCCTAATTACACTGTCAGAGTCAAATCACAATTTATAGGTTGTGTGGCTGAGGAATTTGACATAGAAACAGGATTGAAGCAGGGGGATGCGCTGTCACCCATGCTGTTCAATATAGCGCTAGAGCACGTCATTAGACAGGTACTTGAACCAGACGGTGGAGTGCAGTTGAACGGGCAGCATAGGGTGATAGGGTATGCCGATGCTTTGGCTCTGATAGGGGAGAAGAAAACTGATGTTCAGGAAGCCGTAAAGTGCTTGGCTACTGAACCTAGGAGAGTGGGTCTCAGAATCAATGTAGATAAGACCGAGTATTTACACATGAAACGTTACAAGAATACCAGTGTAGCAAGAGAAAGTTTAAACGTCGAGGGCACTACTTATAAAGGAACGGCAAAATTCAGATATCTCGGCTGCACTGTGACGGACACCAATACAAGGGAGGACGAGATTGAAATTCGCGTACAGAACACCCTACGCTGCAGTGCCGCCCTTTATAAAGTGTTAGTGTCCAAGCTACTCAGCAGAAGCACGAAAATACGCATATATAAAACTGTTATTCGACCTATTCTGATGTACGGATGCGAAGCGTGGACACTAACACAGAAGGAAGCGAACAAACTTCTTGTTACAGAAAGGAAGGTTTTACGGAAGATTCTGGGACCCATAAATGAAGTAGATGGTACATGGCGAATTAGAAAAAATGTAGAAATAGAAGAACTAGTGGCTGAGCCTAATATCATCGGCGAGATCAAATCCCACATGCTTCGCTGGCTCGGCCACGTAGAGCGAATGGGGAAGAATCGGGGAGTGAAAAGGGCGTACTCGGGACGGGCTACCGGCAAGCGGCCGGTGGGGGCGTCCAAAGTACCGCTGGAAGGACGAAGTGATGAAAGACCTGAGAGCGCTCCAAGCTGAGTCTTGGGAAGCGACAGTGCAGGACAGGCAAGAGTGGCGTCTTCTTGTGTCGGAAGCCAAGACTCAATTTGGGTCGCTGCGCCATCTTAGTTAGTTTTAGTTAGTTAGTGGCTAACCTATATGTTGCAGTTTCAGGTCGCCGAGATTACTACAGGGCCTGCAACATGACCTAACGACTGCTTCCTACAAATCTTATAGGAAACAGCCGGGAACCTACAGTTTTACGTGCCTTCCGAGACACGGTAGAGTCCAGGCGAAAATCTTTGCCACAATGAGATTTGAACCCAGGACCTCCGGCTTACAAGTCGGACGTACGACATTTTTTTTTTTACTTTTCATCCCTAATATAGTTTAAGACTCAGGTTATTCTGGAAATAAATAATTCCACGAATCTAGGCGTGGGCTGTTAGGAGAAAATCTTTTGTTATTTCATTACTAATGTATTGCCATGACAACCGGGATTTTTCCCCGAATATTTTATTTTCGCTTCTACTAATGGACCCTAACCGTCTTATTACAAAACGCGGACTAACGATTGTACCAGGATTAAACCAGGTACTAAGCGAACAAATGACATTAGTTAATCCCAGAACTAGCGTAAGTCCGCGTTTTGTAATAAGGCAGTAAGGGTCTAATTAACTAATTATGTAATTGATATTGTATTAGACAAATAACAACTTTATTTATCTTTTCGCGAAAAAACAATGTTTGTTATTGGGAATTCGGAAAAACAAGCTCGTGTTTTCTTTTTATCTGTATTTAGAAAAGAAGATATTGATATTGACAAGATTTTTTTTGTTGTTTACGAAAAGGTATCAATTTCTTTTTGGAAATGTACCAGAATTATCTTTAGTAATGCCAGGTAGTGATTTATCCCGCCTTTTAAGCTTAGTTTGCTACCACCTGCGGCCGCATCATCTTTTGAGGGTCACATTTTTATATCAGTGCGCGATCTCCCGTTCGCACTTAATAAGATGAATTTTGATAGATACATTCATAGAATTTACTTTTTGGAAATGTGTGCGGGCGAGTGGTTCGCAAAATAAATAAAATAAAATAAATACACTACTAGCTTGTGCTTGCGGCTTCGCCCGCGTGGTAAAATCCATTCTTAGCGCAGGTCTACATCGTAAAACCTGCTTATATTCCAAGTTTCAAGCGAATCCGTTCAGCGGTTCGGGCTGTACGTTGATAGATCAGTCAGTCACTTTTTCCTTTTATATATTTAGATATTTTAGATTAGCGATAAGACCGCCAATTGTAACACTTATTTCCGTGTAATCTTAGTTCTAAGTTTATATTATTGTATTTGTGTGTGCATTAAAGAGTTTTCTATTCTATTCAAATACGCATTATGCGGTTAGGTGGTTAGGCTGGTTTACTTTGTACGAATCAAAAACTCCAGTCACTCGTATTTGCAGTTATAACTCTATTATCAAGTGCGAATATAAAAATAATAAAATCTATATTTACATGTAAAAGTGTGATTACGGACGGCTAACCGCGTATAAGGTCTGTAATAGAAACTCTGAAAGAACCTCTGTACTTACCACGACTATAATTGTTTTTCAAGTGCGAATACTTTTGTTGCACAGCTTGTGGAAGATTGCTTGGTTGACACTTGGCACTCTCTTCAATAGCTGTTGCAGCAACACCTGGCACAGCTCACAATGCTCGGCCACGCAGCGGTTAGGAACATTTTCTACTATAACATTCAAATAAAAAGTGCAGTAACGCTCTTGATACATACATATGTATACCCGTCAAACTAAAACGACTTGTTGACAAGTTAAATATCAACTCCCGTACGAAATGGACCAATTGACCAATTTGTTTGCTATTCGATCGAAGGTTAGCTTTAGGACACGATCTCGCGAGATGTTAACGCTCCGTGCACACCTACTCGTAATTCGAATTCGCAAATGCGTACGCACACAACCGCAAAACTGACGATGGGGAGATGGTACCAGCTTAAACCCAGAAGATAAGATAAATTTATTCGCGAAGTCAAAATTTCTCTTTTTTTCTGAATTGTTCATGTCAAGTCATTTAGTTTGGCGGGTGGTTACTCCATACCATTCCGTATAGGTCATTACCATCTTTACCTTATTTACTTACCTTATTATTTATTTACCATACCTTATTTACCCACCTTACCTTATTTATTTACCTTACCTTATTAACTTACCTTAACTTATTTACTTACTTTACCATATTGCGCAGTGTGGACCCGAACTGTGTTCTAAATAAATAGCTAGTTTCAAAGCAGTCGGTCTTTCCTTCCTATCCAAAAGGGTGTGAATGAAATGAAGGTGTAAAAATGGTTCATGTTTCCTGTCGACAAACTCTCTGTACTCAGAAGGACAAATACCTCGAAACGCCTAAACCCACACAACAGACTACCGAATTCTTGACACAGTATTAAACAAAATGTAAGACGAAAGATGCCCTAAAGCCAATAAGGGATAAATGAAGTTGGGACACAGATAAACTGAAAGGAAGGCTACACGGACGGATTTGTTACTAGGATACAGATCATTTAAGAGCACATGATATCTAAAACTGAGGACGACCAGGAGCGGAAAAGCGGGAGCGATTTTCAATTTATTCCTGCCCGCGTTCGCTTTATATGTGACGGGTTACGTACAATTTCGAACATTATAATATAATGAACATTATGTGTTTCTTTTTCTTTGTTTGTTTCATTACAAAAATTACGTCCCGCACCGCGACCGCTTGCCCGCCTGTGTGTGGCGTCAGCTTAAGGTACGAAAACGTCCGTGTGGCTTTCCTCTTAATTGTTTTTATTTTTTTAGGGAATGCCTTTACGCATACCACCACGGGGGCTTATGGTGGTATGTGGGACTCCCCATCAGTAAACCAACGGTATACCCACTAAACCCTATAGAGTACCTAGGTTTAAAGTGTGTGTGTGTGAGTGTGTGTGTGTGTGTCGAGTTAATACTTACTATCCTCGTCAATGACGGGTTTGGCGACAGGTTCGAAGCCCCCGGCTAATAAACACCCGTCTCTTTCCCGCAGGTAAATGTACCCGTCCGGATCGCGAACCACTGTTAAATATACAACGGGGTACATATGGGGTACTCTCTATTCTTACTAATATTACAAAAGGGAAAGTTTGCAATACATCCACTAAGCAGTAATGTAATTAAAAAAGTTGAACCTGTTCTGTAAGTCAACCTTTCCGTGCAAAGCTTGTGCTCCACTTGCCGCAAAGGTTCGCGCGCAGTGTCAAACCCTCAAACAGACAAAATGTGAAAAGCGATTTCACCAGACTCTTCGGGCATTAAATAGGGATCGTAACATGTGTTAACATGTTACGAATTCATATAAAGTTATGTTTTTCTCGTAAAAGACAGTATTTAAAAACCTAAAATAACATTTTAAGTAACAAGCCAAAATTGTCTCTTTGAAAATAAAAGTAACATTTTGGTTTTTGTTTTTTTTTGGCTTAAATTTGGACCAACGTAGGGGACAGCGTAAGTTGCATCAAAATCGGTTTAGTGATTTTTAAAATATGTCGAAATCAGAAACATTTCATAGGAAACTTAATTCCAGAAATTGTTGTGTCGTCACGCGCTGTCAGATGACAGTTCGGAACGTTTAAGCCAGAATTTTAAAAAAAATCATTTTTATTTACGTATAACCGAAATATATTATATACGAAATGAGTCTATCTACCATATAAAAGCAATTCCAAAAATGAGTCAACATCCCTATTGCGCCAAGTAGTTCTGCACGTCTGACGTCACTGCATTGGTATCTAAGGAAGACCAGTGTAGGTTGCCCATCTGCCATCTACATAATATGCTGGGTGGATACCTTTTTACAATAGCATATATAACTACTTAATTTTTGTTGTATGCAGTTTTTTTCCCCTATGTTATCTTACTAATATTATTAAACGTGAAAGTTTGTAAGAATGGATGTTTTCTCATTCACGCCTAAACGGGTGGACCGATGAGCTAAAATTTGGTATAGAAGTAGCTTAGACCCTGGAATAACACATAGGTTACATAAGTACTGCGGGTAAAACCGCTGGGCGCAGCTAATTGTAAATAGACCTTTTTCCTTCTTTCTTTCTTATTTCACCGGTTTAAGACGGGCTACAAACCTGGGGTCATGGGATCCAGGCCGTCGATAGGCTTGGTGTGCAAGTAGTAATGCTCGCACGGAAGCAACGGCACCTTCACTTGTGGACGAGCCAGCTGACCCACCTGCACAATGGTATTCCTTTACAACAAATACGGTTTGCATCGATCTTGTTGTTAAAATAGTAAAGTTGTTTTTGAAGTGAAAACTTCTTTAGCGGCGCTGAGCACTTTTTTTGTATGGGTAAAAACTTTCAAACTCGCGTCAGGGTCACGTGATGCTGATCGAAAAAGCGTAAGATCGAGGGGAAGGGAGAGGAACTAGTATCTCCCACTCTTTCTACCGTGCCTGAGTGTGCTGCCCTGTTGATGGTGTAAAAGTCGTCGAAATTATGGATGGAAGTTGATTTTTCTGAGAGATAAAATTTAATGTAATATATAAATAACGATATAATATTATAAATAACAACATATAAATTGTCATATTTGTGTACGATAGCGCAATAAATAAACATTGTATTCTACCTCATAAATGATAGTACTTTTATAATTATAATTAAACACAACGTTAATATTGAAGTTTTTACTTCTGCCGGCACTCCCGGAGTGCTACCTTTTTTTTTAATGAATTACCAGCAGTTGATCCATCTGATCTGGTTAATGACGCAACCAGAGGGCCTATTGGCTATCGGCAACCGACATGTAAAACACTAGAATCCATAGACAAAATTGCGTACATTACGTGCTTAAACTGCCTCATTAATAAGAGTAAAATAACAAACGCAGCAATGTACATTGAAGTTGTCATCAATCGTAGTGGGAGAATTAGCCAATAGGCCCTCTGAGGAGCGTTATTGGAGCGTTGCGTTGCCGGCCTTGGTACAATTTGACATGTAGTGTTTAATTTTTTTTAAATGATAGAATGAAACCAAGTGAACTGAAATGTTGTATGTTATCAACATAGGTACAGAGTTTCCCTCGGACTTTAGACCATGGAATGACACAGGCTAATTTCAGCAGTTATAACCAATGGATTCAAGTAATATCAAGTAAAATGTATGAGGGGTGAACTGACCTGCCTCGCCCAAAAGCCAGCGCAGTTGACGAAGTAGTCGCATTTGATGGACCCACGCGTGGTCTCCACGCCGCAGACCTTGTCGTCTTTGGACAACACCGCTGTCACCGCGCAGTCTTCCATAACCCCTACACCTGATAGAGAAGGACTATTCAGTTTTCCATCGCTTGGGCGGTTCTTCTTCTCCAGACTCCAGAGTCAATTGCAAAATTGAGGTGGAAAACAAATGAATTACCAAAAAAAAATTTAAAACAACAAATTAATTATTTGTTAATAAAAATACATAAATGGTTAAAAACCAAAACCTGGTTACCATCTAGCACCAAAGTATTTGTCAAGACTAATCATACGAGCCCAAACTCGATAGTGTCATGTCACGTGTCGGATTCACCAATCATCATAACATAATTATCACCACCACTTCACTATCACCATCACTAATCACAATTACTTCACTATCCCCGTCGCTTCACTATCACCACATCACTATCACAATCACTTCACCATCACTAATCACAACTACTTCACTATCCCCGTCGCTTCACTATCACCAACCACCATCACTTCACCGTCACTCGTCACTAATCACTACTACTTCACTATATCCGTAGCTTCACTATCACCACCACTTCACCATCACTAATCACAACTACTTCACTATCCCCGTCGCTTCACTATCACCATCCATCATCACTTTACCGTCACTAATCACTACTACTTCACTATATCCGTCGCTTTACTATCACCACCACTTCAAAATCACTAATCACAACTACTTCACTATATCCGTCACTTCACTATCACCACCACATCACTATCACCACCACATCACTATCACCACCACATCACTATCACCACCACTTCACTATCACTGCTACTTCATTATCACTACTACCACATCACTATCACCGATTACCACTCTTACTTCACCACTAACCGGCACTTTACCATCACTACTACTTCACTATATCTGTCGCTTCACTATCACCATCATCACCACATCACTGGCGCCACCACTTCACCATCACCACTACCACTTCACTTTCACCTCTCACCGCCACTTAACTACCATCACCACTACCTCGACATCACCACCACTTCACCATCACCACTTAGAAATCTCCACCACTTCACTATCACCGATCACCACTACCACTTCACCACTAACCGGCACTTTACTATCACTACTACTTCACTATCCCCGTCGCTTCACTATCACCACCACTTCACCATCACCACCACATCACTGGCGCTACCACTTCACCATCACCACTACCACTTCACTTTCACCTCTCACCGCCACTTTACTACCATCACCACTACCTCGACATCACCACCACTTCACCATCACCACTTCGAAATCTCCACCACTTCACTATCACCGATCACCACTACCACTTCACCACTAACCGGCACTTTACCATCACTACTACCTCGACATCACCACCACTTTACCATCACCACTTCGAAATCTCCACCACTTCACTATCATAACTACTTCACTTTCACTACCATCATCACCATATTACCAACACATCGATATCACTACCACTTCACCATCTCTACCACTTCAACTATTATCACCACGTCGATATCCCCACCGCATCACCATCACCACCACTTCACTATACCATGCACACAATTATTTATGTAAGTATGAAAACACGATAACACGTACCACTAACACCATCAAGGGAGAGGCGAGTCATAAAGGGCTCACACGAGAACACAAATCGATTAATAAGTATTTTAATTTCTAAGGTCGCCGTCATCGAAATCGATGAGGAGGACTGTATAATAATTAAACTGGTATGATGAATGACACCCATTAATGCATATTACTTTAGAGATGAGCAGTAACAGACTAAATTGCAACTAAGAAAGTTGTAGCCGTAATATAAAAAGATGCGGGACGCAAGTGCAAGAGCTGCAAAGCTCATATGCATCATTTGGTTCAAAATAAGGTTTAGGGCGTTTGCACAATTCTCACGTAACGAGGCGAAGGGCCTGCATCAATTTCAACTATACTCGTATAGTTGAGTGGAAGTCCCGTGCTGTGCCGCGCTTGAGCATCTATGCAAGTCCAGGGCAGAGCGCTTGTACAAGTAAAGATAATGTCCGGAACCGTAGATGGGATATTCTCAGGAATGGAGTTAAACTATTTTAACCCCCGACGCAAAAACGACGGAGTGTTATAAGTTTGATGTGTCTGTCTGTCTGTGTGTGTGTCTGTCTGTGCCATTGTAGCTCCCAGATGAACGGATTTAGATCTAGTTTTCAGGGTTCCGTACCTCAAAAGGAAAAAACGGAACCCTTATAGGATCACTTTGTTGTCCGTCCGTCCGTCTGTCTGTCTGTCTGTCAAGACCCTTTTTCTCAGGAACGCGTGGAGGTAGCAAGCTGAAATTTATAGAAAATACTAAGGTCCATTGCCTCTTGGAGCTGTGAAAATTTCAAACTTCTAGGCCAACGTAATCAAAAGATATCCATACATATAATAAGAATGGAAATTTCTCCCCATTCATTGTGATCCTTTACTAAGGTGAACTGTGAAAATACGCATATGAACAAAACGACGCGAAAAAGTCGCTTGCGCGATCTAATTCGTAAAACATTTTGTCAATTTTTCCTAGGGAAACGTAAAATAAAATAATAAAATAAATAATAATCATTTATATCAGACACATCGCCCCTAATTTACATCAAAAATTCGAAATAAAAGTAATAGAATATAAAGTAAATTCAATTCAAAAAAAAATTGTGCCAAAAACGCTACAGACGCCATCTATCGGTGTGGGTGTAAACTTGTGGTTGACCTTTAGTTTAATTTGGGCTAAATTTGTAAATAGTTTGTGTCACTGGTGTGGTTAAACAACACCACCGATTTGAATAAAATTTTCACTAATACGTTGCAGTTTTCTCTACTTGAACCTTAGTCTTGGTTTTAGTCAAATCGGTTCATAAATAAAAGAGTTATATCAATCTAAAGATTCGCATATAAAATGCTAATAAACAAGAAAGGTAGTCATAGGAACCGCGTAATCAAAAGACAAAACCTCATCGAGTTTGGGCTCATTTGATTCGTCTTGACGAGTACTTTGATACTATATAGTAACCAGGGTCCGAAACGGAGCTGGAAGGTGGCCATAGGAACTCCGTGATTAAAAGAAAAAACCCCATCGAGTTTGGGCTCATTTGATTCGTCTTGACGAGTACTTTGATGCTATATAGTAGCCAAACAAATTAGAATTCATTTAAATTAGTAAATGTAACTTATTTCTCAAATGAATCAGCGCCAGCGGAAAATAATCTAATGTGCGCATGATGCGTGTAAATATCAGTAATAAATATCTTTTTGCTGCTTATTTTTAATTTCTAAAACATGTAAAATCATCTGAAGATAAATAGAAAAATTCATTTACAGTTCATTGTAAAAGTAAATTATTTTTCATACAAGCTAGCGCCACGGAAAATAATGGAACTAATGTCCTAAGAAAAAGAAATATCGTTTATTCTGCAAACAGTTTTAGAAAAGAAGTCCCGCGTAACCTAGCGGAACTAAATAATAGATTTATAATTACTGTGAATACTTCATTTATTATATATTTTTTATTTGTTAGATTAATTAAATATTATGTACCTATTTAATTGAGAAATTAAATATGAGAAATTATGAATTGTTAAAAATCTGTAGATATTTTAACTTAAAATCACGCGATTGTGGCGCTCCATCTAGGGGGATCTTTTGTAAAAATCACTGGTTATCCGGAGACACACAGACATAAAATCTGTTCACACCCATTTAGGCATACATCCAGACACAAACTGTCACGTTTATAATGTTAGTAAAATTTTGCAATGATTAATAAAGAACCTTTTATCTGTGTTATAGATAATCATAGGCGGATTTAGGGAGGGGGGGCAAGGGGCCAAGCCGCCCCCCCCCCCCCCGAGTCATTAAGCAAGCTGCTCGCGCACATATTATAAAGGATGTTTAAGCTTTAGGGGGGGGGGGCAGGGGGCCAAGGTACCCCCAGAAGCATTGTAGAGTTACGAATTTCGCACATATTTCTGAAATAAAATTTTTTTTTCGGCGCTCGCAGCTAGCTGCTCGCGCACTTATTGTAATGGATGTTTAAACTTCCTAACCGCTCAGAGCGAGCTAAACACACAATTTTTGTAGTAAAAATTATAATATTTTTGCCCGTCTGCACCTTGCCCCCCCCCCCCCCCCCCAAACCAAATCCTGGATCCGCCTATGATTTTAGGTATACACCTCAGTGGTAGAGTCCTTCTCACGAATGAGGTCCCGCGGAATTTTGCGGAACTAAATTACATTTTTTCGATAAATTCTGGACTTCATGCCATAAATAATTTTTCACCACTCTCGCACGAAAATAGTGTCTTTGGTCATCGATTTCAGTGAGCAAAAGCCGTTTTTGCTCTCTAGAGAGTAGAGAGGCAAAGTGATTTGAATTTCGAACACAATTTTATTGGCTATGAAAAAGTTGGTGTGTTCTGAAACTTATTTGTGTACAATTTTTATTTAACTGAGATGCACATAATTTTTAATGTTATTTATTGAATTTTAACTTTATAAATTGTATTTTTTCAATAATATTTTAAATAAAATACTCAATAAAAAATACTATTATAGAATAATAAGTCGTAAGTGAGTTTTTTTTTTTTTAAATATTATTACAATTTGTTTTTCATAAATATGTCACACACACAAATTTCGAACGCAACTCTTTTAATAAAAAAAAAAAATACAAAATGGCGGGATGTAGAAGTTTAGAGTTTACAGTCAAATGGAGAATGCGTTGTGACGTCATCGATAAATGCCATCTTTGTCTCTCTCTTTTGTATGAGGTAAGTGAGATGGCACTTATAGTTGTCATTTTTCTTGCGACAGTGGTGTTCACAACACATTTTCCATTTGGTTCTAAACCTCTTGGTAAAGATTCAACTAAATATTTTCAACTTAAGTTGTAAACTTTTGCAAATTTCTATTTGTGATCTAATAGTCTGTTTAATTACAAAGAAATGAGTGACCCCAGTGATGAAGGTAGTTGTCTTACGCCAAAAAAGTTGAAAGAACAAGTTTCGAATGCCGAGTTCAGCTATTTGCCTGAAAAATCTAAAGTGAAATATGTAAAGGCGTACGAATCCTTCAATAATTGGCGCCTCTCAAAAAATGCAAAAACATATTCCGAGACCGTGATACTATCATATTTCATGGAACTATCTAAAACAAGAAAATCCAGTACATTATGGAGCATTTTTTCTATGATAAAAGCTGTCTTGAAAACGAAACGTGACCTTGAAATAGAAAAATTTCTGAATGAAGCACCAGACAGTAAATACCTCGCTTTAAAAGTAAGTAAATTGATACAAAAGCTAATTTATTTCAAAGAAAACCTATCTAACTGTACCTATCTAAAAATAAGTAAACTAAATTATTGTTATTTTTTACAGGTTGTATTAATTATTGGCATAAATGGTGCGTGCCGCTCAAATGAATTGTTTGAATCTTAAGGTAAACGACGTTGAAAAGCATTCGGACAAATTAATATTAGTAAAATTATTGAATACAAAGACTAAAATCGACAGATCATTCGTCATTAGTGAAGAATATGTGAATGTAGTGGACAAGTATATGGCATTACGACCCGCTAATACAAAAACTTCAAGATTTTTCTTACATTATGATAATGGAAAAAGTAAAAAACAGCCCATAGGCATCAATAAAATCGGTGATATGCCAAAAACGATTGCTAAATTTCTTCAGCTTCCGGACTCCCATCTTTACACTGGGCATTGCCTGAGGCGGACGTCAGCAACACTCTTAGCTGACTCAGGCGCTGATATTACAGTTCTTAAACGCCATGGTGGCTAGAAGTGTAACAAGATTGCAGAAGGATACATCGAAGATTCTAAAGTTATTTAATATGCTAACTTTTAAAATTTGCGATAGTGGCGCCCCGCAAAAAGAACTCCTTTTGTGAAAAGCACTCTACCTATCAGTCACAGTTCCCGATTGAGCAGAAATTTTGCATACCGGGAATCGGATGACAATGCAATAATTTTATGACATGGAAGTGATCTGAAGTCTGATGATGGAGCTGAAAGGGGAAATTTGATAGATATATTATAATAAATAGTTTGAGTACGTAGGTATATGATAGTTTCATTTCAGAAAATTTCATTTTAGTTTTTTTTATACAACGATGTAAGAAGATGAGCAAGATGCTCTCCTGATGGTAAGAGATAACGCTGGGATTTAACGAAGGTTAAATTCTGGGTGCACTGCTGAGTCATAAAATGTTAAGATTCTTCAGCCCAGTAATTTCACTAGCCACAGTGCCCTCCTACCGAAGCACAGTAATGTCTGCACATCACTGTTCAGGCGGCAGAATAACTGACACTGTTGGGGTACTAGCCGATCTCCTGCAGAGGAAGTCTACCCACGGTAAAGAGATCACCATTAAATGACGCGGAAAAAAGTCAAGAGTAACTGTACGGAATCAAGCTGTTATTATTCCGTATTTTTATTAGTTTTTCTGATTTAAATGATAATTTGATATATTTTTGTTTACTGTATTTAATCTTGATGTACTATATGTGTAAGTGGTAATTTATTGCCGTTCTAATTTGTACTGTGGTATAGGTATAACGATAGTTCTGGGACTTATCCCAGGACGTCTCTGAAATCTAAGTATTATTCACAAAAAATGTTTCATAATATTATTTACTAGCTTATGCTCGCGGCTTTGCCCGCACGGCAAAATCCTTTCTTAGCAGTGGTCTACGTCATGAAACCTTTCTATGTTCCAAATTTCAACCCAATCCATCTAGCGGTTGAGGCTGTACGTTATACAGATACATCAGTCACTAGCTTATTCTCATGGCTTTGCCCGCATGGACGGGTTACGTTTCATAATACCTACGGTCGTTTCAACTACGGTCGATATAACTACGGTCGATTCGCATAAGTTCATTTCACATATTGGACGACTCGCTTACAGTGCAACTCGCCTGCGGTTGATTAAACTATGGGCATGTGAACTAATGGGCGATTCGGCCAATGTTCATTTGATATATTGGTTAATTCAACTATGGACGACTCACCTACGGTTTATAAATTCTTTGCTACGCGTGTTTTTAGTACAGTATTCAGGGCAAACCGAAATCTGTTGGTTAGGTTAGGTTTGAACAGTGACCACAATGCGCGAGCCGAGCGAGCGAAGCGAGCGTGCCGCGGCAGCGGCCGGCGAAGCGCCAGATATTTTTCTTATTACTGAATTATTTATCCTGTGTCATGGCATCTTCAGGCATTTTGGCATCTTCTTTCATCTACCTCATCATGGCAAAGTGGCATAATAAAAACAACACGTTTCTGAATTCTGTACTATAAACAAGTATTTTTTAGCTGTCATACCTGACTAGCAGCCGGAAACGTGGTCTAAAAATACGTGAACGGTCCGTTAGTTCGGTCAAAAATAGGCAAATCGTCCAATAGTTTAATCAACCATAGCTCAATCGACCGTAGCTGAGTTAACCGTAGGCGAATCGTCCAATATTGATTTCAACCAATAGTTATTATGAACGTAGGCGAAACGTCCAATAGACATTTTGAATAGTAGGTGATTCGATCGTAGTTACATATTGGCAAGGTTTGCCAGCCTTTACTAATTCTACGCCCATTAAGTCGCAGAAAACCCGTGAATTGAATCCCTCTTTTCCGTGGAATTGGAAATCGAATTAAATGGTCTGTATCAAATTCATTAATATATGAATAATTTACTGTCACGCGCTACGAAGTGCGCGCGGGTCAGCTAGTAGTCGAATATGTCGCAAATTTCAGCAAATTTTCGACATTCCCAAATAAATCAAAACCTACGGGGTACTTCTCGTGAACTCAGAATCTTGAAATTTGGCACGTAGCAACTCCTTAGAGCACAGATAAAGGAAAAATTGCGAAAACCATACATTTTTATTTGGATCATATGAAAAAAATATTTTTAATATTTTTATACCTACTACTCCTTTTCTCATGAACGCGTAGACGTATTAAATTGAAATTCATATCAAATACTCAAGTCTATGATACCTTTCAACTGCGATAAAATCAAACCTCTATGTAGAATAGAATAGAATAGAATAGAATAGAATATATTTTTATTGTCAATAACTGCTTAAAGTTAGGTACAGATGTTAGGGTACATTTCAAGGTATGGCAGCTTGCCCTTTACGGACGTACAATAACAATACCTAATACAAATATAGACTTAATAACTCAAAATACAGCTTGATACACAGAGACAGAAAGAAACTAATATAAGCATAATTGTTAATAAAGCCATTTACATTGCATCTATAATTAGTAATTTTAAAGTATACAATATTATATTAATCGTCAAAAAATTCTTTTATAGAATAAAAAGTTTTTGCAATCAACCATATTTTTAATTGAGATTGGAATTTTCCCTTGGTCAGAGTTTTCATTTCAGTAGATAACTTATTGTAAATTTTGAGAGCCATTATGTAAGAGCTGTTATGGTACATGGTATTATTTATTTGTGGTATGGCTATATTATTTTTATGTTTTGTTCGTAATATATCTTGGCGACTTGATCTGATTTCAAAAAAATAGTTGAGGTTAGATTTAACAAACATACAAATTTCATAGATATATATACATGTAATTGTGAGGATATTATTATTTTTAAATGTATTACGAAGGCTATCTGTGACATTCAATTTAAATATTGTTCTTAAGCTCCGTTTTTGGAGAATAAATGTTGATGCTATTTCTACCGAATTTCCCCAGAAAATTATGCCATATGTTAACTGAGGGTAAACATAGCCATAATAGGCGTTGAGAGCTATCTTTCGTGATGATAACGCATTCAAAAGAAACAGCAATTTTAGTCGCAATTTTAAACTCGCAACTACTCACAATAAATCAAAACCTACAGGGCACTTCTCGTGCACTTAGAATCTTGAAATTTGGTAAAAAGCAATTCCTAAGAACAGATAAAGGAAAAATTGCGAAAACTGTAAATTTTTGGTTACATCTTATAAAAAAATATTTTTAAAAATTTCATACTTACTACCTCATTTCTCATGAACGCGTGCAAGTATTAAACTGAAAGTCATATCAAATACTAAAGTCTATAATATCTTTAAACTGTAAAAAATGTAATCTCTATGTCAACGTATTCAAACTAAACACCAATTTTAGCCGCATTTTTAAACTCGCGACTACTCTCAAGTAAATCAAAACCTACAGGATACTTCCTGCTAACTCAGAATCTTGAAATTTGGTACGCAGCAACGTCTTAGATCATAGGCACAGGAAAAATTGCAAAAACTGTAAATTTTTAGTTACATCATATAAAAAAAATATTTTAAATAATTTTGTATTTACTACCCCTTTCCTCAAGAATGTGTAAAGGTATTAAATTAAAATTCATATCAAATACTCAGCTTTATAATAACTTTAAGCTGTAAAAATATCAAACCTCTATGTCAACGCAATCAAATGAAACAGCAATTTTAGACGCATATTTTTAAACTTGACCGGTTTTATTTTTTGTTTGAAAGTAGAGTTAGTCGAGAGTGTTCTTAGCCATGTTTGGTGGAAATCGATCCAAGATGGCCGCCGCTACAAAATAGCGGATTATTTTTTTCTTCTACATCCCCCTCAATACGGGTATCAAATGAAAGGGCTTAACTTGTAGAATACAAGGCACTATGATAAATTTAAAATCCAAGATGGCCGTCACCGCAAAATTGCGAATTACACATTTTGAGTGCGTTCCGTTGAGGGTTTTTAAATTTTTAATTTAATTCTTTATTTTTAATCTAGTTACTTAGGTATTTCACATGCGCGTCTTATTTTTATCTGAATAACAGAAAATATGCGCTTTAACGTACGTTTAGCTGAAAAAAAAAACAAGACTGCAAACACGCCCTTTAAATATAGGTACTTACATAGATATGGCGTATGCGTATCTCAGCTTTACCTGGGACTTGTAGAGTGCTTTTCACGAAAGGAGTCCTTTTTGCGGGGCGCCACTATCCCAAATTTTAAAAGTTAGCATATTTATAACTTTTTAACGCCTCATAGTTTCTCATATTTAATTTCTTAATTATGTATTTATTTTATCTAACAAATTTAAAATTATTTAGGATATGAACCAACCTCTACTGGAATTAGCTCAATTAGCTCCTAAAAATAGTAATCATCTGTGGCATCTCTATTAATGAATTTGAATTATAAGAATTTGATGGGAATTGCACACGCGCATTGTAACTTAACCAGGGCATTGCATATGTGCCTAGCAGCTTAACTTAGAAGTGACACCGGCGCCCCCGCCTGTACTTGGAAGTGACGCATGCGCGTTTTACCGCTACCTGGGTATTGCACATGCGCCTTGTACGTTTACCTAGGACTTGATCCGTCGCGTTGCACCTCTATCTAGGGCTGCACATGCGCGCTTGGAAAACTGAAAATACGCCCTTTACCTATTGTTAAACTATTGATAATTGACACAGATGTGTCACAGCTTTACCTGGGACTGCGCATGCGCGATGCACCTTTACTTGGGTATTATATACGATTTTACGTACCTCTACCTGGGCATTGCACATGCGCCCTGTGTCTGAATCTGGATGTATCTCAAGCCCGTCGCACCTCGACCTAGGGATTTTATATGCGCGTTGTACCTTTACTTGGGTGTTATATACGGTTTTACGTACCTCTACCTGGGCATTGCTCATGCGCCCTGCGTCTGAACCTGGATGTATCTCAAGCCCGTCGCACCTCGACCTAGGGATGTCATATGCACGTTGTACCTTTACTTGGGTATTATATACGGTTTTACGTACCTCTACCTGGGCATTGCACATGCGCCCTGCGTCTGAACCTGGATGTATCTCAAATCTCAAGCCCGTCGCACCTCAACCTAGGGATTTCATATGCGCGTTGTTACTTTTACTTGGGAATCGTAATTGCGCTCTACACTTATATTTAGGAAAGGCTGTACCTATACCTAGGGTCTTGTACATTACATACGCTCTGCACGATTAACTGGACATTGTAAAGCTCTAGTTTTGTCTGGGACTAGCACATACGCCCAGCATCTGTACCCGGATATCGCTCAAACGCTTCACAACACTCTTACATGAAGTAGGAGATAGGTGGTAGTAATATTTAATAATAATATTATAAAAGAGTACCATCTCTTCTTCCTTATAAAAAATCTCTTAATGTTACTGGGCGCCTAGTACCTCAGAAGCAAAAACGATTTAAAAGATTTTTGGTTTCTGACTGTACTTTGCTAAATTCGACGGGACCGTAACGGGAATAGAAAGTGTAAAAAGCAATATCTTCGGAGAACAATAGGCTCGAAAACTCGACGGAACGGGACTCGACGTAGAGGGAATATACCATAATTATTATCCGTAAATTAGTTATGGAGGACACTCGTGGTAGTTTCATAAACCGTAATGAGCAATAGGAACCTAAGTAGAGAGTGTGCAGCGTCAAGTCCCAGATAAACGCTCAAAGCGTATGTGTAAGTCTCAGGGAAAGCTATGACACGTCTGCGCCATTTATAAGTATAGCTAAAGAGCGTGTTTCCAGTTTTTTTTTTTTCAGGTAAAGAGGTACGACGCTCATTGTAGTGAATAAGTAGAGGTGCAACGCGCATGAGCAAGTCCCAGGTAAAGCTGAAACATGCCTGCGCCATATCAAAGTTCCTATATTTAAAGGGCTTGGTTCCAGTTCTGTATTTTTTTTCAGGTAAAGGTACGACGCTCATTTGTAGTGAATAAGTAGAGGTGCAACGCGCATGAGCTAGTCCCAGGTAAAGCTGAAACACGCCTGCGCCATATCTTAGTAAGTACCTATATTTATAGGGCGTGTTTCCAGTTTTTTTTTTTTTTTTCAGGCAAAGATACCTAAGTAGAGGTTTATTGCGCATGTCCAATGCCCAGGTAAACATGCAAGGCGCATGTGCAACGCCCAGGCAGAGGTTAACGCGCATGCGTCACTTCCAAGTATACAGGTGGGGGGCGCCGGCGTCACTTAGTAAAGCCGCTAGGCGCATGTGCAATACCCAGGTCAGGTTACAACGCGCATGTGCAAGTCCCGGGTAGAGGTGTGTGTGAAAGAGACAGTACTCTACTCTCTTTGTCTTTCTCAGCAGGTCAGAAGCTTCCAGGCGAAAGTCTAAAATCTAAAGTAATAAAAATCTGAAGAAATTAAGAATATGGTTTCAACCATGAACTTTCCAGGAGAACTATAGCGGTTAAGATATCTTTATTAGATTTAAAGATATCGTTGATAAAAGTTAAGCTGCTAATAATAAATTTTCAAGTACTACGGAAGCCTACATTGCGCTTAGCCCGACTAGCGCTTGGCCTATTTAATTTTTTTGTCAGGTAAAGGTACGACGCTCATTTGCAGTGCATAAGTAGAGGTGCAACGCGCATGAGCTAGTCCCAGGTAAAGCTGAAACACGCCTGCGCCATATCTAAGTTCCTATATTTAAAGGGCGTGTTTCCAGTTTTGAATTTTTTTTTTCAGGTAAGTTACCTAAGTAGAGGTTTATTGCGCATGTCCAATGCCCAGGAAAACATGCAAGGCGCATGTGCAACGCCCTGGTAGAGGTAAACGCGCATGCGTCAATTCCAAGTACACAAAGTACAGGTGGGGGGCGCCGGCGTCACTCAGTAAAGCCGCTAGGCGCATGTGCAATACCCAGGTCAGGTTACAAAGCGCATGTGCAAGTCCCGGGCATAGGTGAGTGTAAAAGAGACAGTACTCTACTCTCTTTGTCTTTCTCAGCAGGTCAGAAGCTTCCAGGCAAAAGGGTGGCGCATGCGCCATATGAATATGTACTTTTTCAGGTGCAATATCGATTACTTCTCGACAATTACCTTTTTAGGGCGTCACCAGATATTTCGTCACAGCACGTAAAGGACACACCCTGAAATATCGTCTCAGCAAGTAATAATGACGCGACGTACATAGAAAGGTGATCTTCGCCACTGACAAAAATGTCTTCTCTACCAGAAGAAACCTGTCATCCTATAAGAACAAAGAACACTTACCATTACCAACAGCTTCTCTCATCAGCGACATGCAGAAGAGGTGAGGGTCGCCCACTCCGTCGCCCGGGATCCACAACCCTCCATAAATGTCTTCCACGTTCAGCATCGGCCAGAGCTCCTGGCATCTCTTCGGCGTCACCAGCTCGCACGGTATGCCCCATGATCTGAACGAATTATTGCTGGTTTACCATGAGGGTCTGAGGCCGCTGAATGAAGTATAGCTGACAGGGCGACGCCCAATTTTAACGAAGCGTCCATCTTGTCGAACTGTTTCCGGACAATGAAATCGCGTCCACACTTATATCGATCATTTGAGCTGATTTTGACATTCATTTTTACATAAATCTAATTTTCAAAACGATGTCCGAAATTTAATGTACCCCACAGAAAAAAAAATTAACGATTTAATAAAAAATATAATTTCTATGGACTCACTTTTCACTTTAAACTTTTTATCAAAATCAAAAACCATTTTTATCACGTTACATCAAATGTTACATAAATTTCTCTATATTCAGAAAAAGATTTATTGATGACCACGCCCATGTTTCTGATGATGGACAACATGTGTTATTCGGTTCGCGTTCCGGGATAGACTGAGGACCCGGTAGTCTAGTCTAGTCTAGGCTATATAGGCTAAGTACTTGCATCCAGACAAAGGAAGTGGAACCGCGCATGCACCATTCCCGGGCTGCAATAGAAGCATCGCGCAACTGCGAAATGCAGTATTGATTTTAAGGGCGTGACAGGGCGTGGCTATGCACGTCAATAATAATTCTAGACTTTTTGGGGTGCCTAATTAAAGCATAGGTCTCAAACGTTATCAACTACGGAACTTTAAATCAAATTTGTAGAAAAGAGGGTAGTTACACCGTCAAATTCTTCAAAGCTATGCCTAATTGAGATTTTCGTTAACAAAGAACAAAGACTTCTGACAAAGTGACTTCTCACATAATATTTTTTTATTTGTTACTAGCTTACCTGGCAAACGTTGTTTTGCCATATAAATAATTTCCTAGTAATTTCTAGTGTAGACAAAAAATAGCTTACTTATTGGAAGTATGTATGTATTTTAGAATGTGTATATTGTATGTATGTAAGAATGTGGTATATGCGTGAAATAAGCATTATTTTATGCAAAATTTTTTCAAACAAAAGTAAAAAATTAAATTTTATGAAAACATTGTCTCTTATATTTTTTTCATACAACCAATATTTCCATTGACATTTCAAAATAAAGATTCATAATGATTGATTTTTTGGAAACTATGAAAATCTTAATTGTTCAATTACATTTTTTTAATAAAATTAAATTAAAATTACATTTTTATAAGATCAACAACATTTTCGATATAAATAAAAAAAGTATCCGTTGTTATTGGAAGCTCGTGTCACGTGTTGAGTACTTTTGAGGTTATAAAATCACTTGATTAACTAATCGTGCAAAATACACTCAAAATTGATAATTTAATTATTATTGATAAAATAGGAATGATTAAAAGTTAATATGAGAGTTACACTGAGATAGCAAAATAATAATTGTCAACGTTACTACTACACTTGATGCATAAACAATAATGATGGCCGACAACTGTGTAGGGAGTGAGAAAGAAAGGAGACTCCGTGCTTTTTACTGGGTCAGAAGTGACACCTGTAGACATCTGGCGGGGATAACTAATTAAATGACGATTGATAAGTTTTCGACCGGAGAGGAAAAATGATTAAATTACTAAAATGGCTGTTAAAAAATAATGGTTGATCGTAGAAGAGTGAAAATTGAGGATTGTATGTATTTTGTCTAAAAAATAAATAAAAAAAAATAGCACTCCGGGAGTGCCGGCAGAAGTGAAAACTTCAATATTAACGTTGTGTTTAATTATAAGTATAAAAATACTATCATTTATGAGGTAGAATACAATGTTTATTTATTGCGCTATCGTACACAAATATGACAATTTATATGTTGTTATTTATAATATTATATCGTTATTTATATATAACATTAAATTTTATCTCTCAGAAAAATCACCTTCCATCCATAATTTCGACGACTTTTACACCATCGTTATTATCAGAATCATCATCGCAAATTTTTACAACTGATACAATTGGTTTATGATAACTTAAGTAAGAAACAAACAGTTTTGATTCGAACCTATTTAAGTGTAATAAAAAAAATATAAAATATAAAAAAAAAATATCGGGCGCGCGCTTGTCTAAGCCCCCTGTGCCGCCTAAACAGAGCAGCACACTCAGGCACGGTAGAAAGAGTGGGAGATACTAGTTCCTCTCCCTTCCCCTCGATCTTACGCTTTTTCGATCAGCATCACGTGACCCTGACGCGAGTTTGAAAGTTTTTACCCATACAAAAAAGTGCTCAGCGCCGCTAAAGAAGTTTTCACTTCAAAAATTTAGGGGTGGACTACCCCTAACATTTAGAGGGATGAAAAATAGATGTTGGTCGATTCTCATAGATACCGGATAAGCACAAAAAATTTCATCAAAATCGGTCAAGCCATTTCGGAGGAGTATGGCAACGAAAACTGTGACACGAGAATTTTATATATTAGATAGGTTAGCCTTTAACCACGATCTCGCGTAATATAAAGCAACGATGCGGCCTTAGATGGTAGCAGACTAAACCAAGAAGGCGGGATAAATCCCTATCCCTAACTTCACTGAACATCATGCCGGAAGACTGTCATAATGATCGCTTGTCGGATCGAAATCTTATTATTGGCTGTGATTCTCTTTTCCTATCGTTAGACGATAAACACACGTCTCATTGCTATTCTTTATATCTTTGATATCCATAGCTAATTCATAGCTAATAATATCTTTTAGCGACAAGCCTGATCTTCTTTCACAAAAAAAAAACCATACCATCATAATCTTCCATTTCTTATTATATTCAGGCACTAATGCTACTTTCGCACTTTATCTCTCATTCTTCAAGGCTATCTCCGAAGCATTTGATTTGCCGGTCGACAAGTACCTACTTCAAAGAGTGATCGCCAATAACTAACAGATGACAACGTAGAGAGAGTTGCCTAAGGCCATTGACTTCCCGTGGACGGATGCTCCGGCGTATCCGCTGCCCCGGCATTATGGCGTCCCGCAGGAGCACTCCCAGGTTATTTATAAGTGAGTATCCCTGTGATCAACTTAAAATACGGATGCCGCTTCATTTACATATTTTATCAAATCGATGGGTATCCACCCACGGATATAATGGCCGAAAATGGGCGCGGTGGATGGATCCCCACCGATTTTCGGCGGGGGAGTCCCTCATACCACCCTGGGCTTGTTCATTATAGCTTAGTCTTTGACCAAGATCTCGCGTGATGTTAAGCGACAATGCGGCCATAGATGGTAGAAGACTAAAACTAGAAGGCGGGATAAATCCCTCCCTGGCTTCACTGAAAATCATGCCGAAACACGGTCATAATAACTGCTTTACGACACGGTTTTGTCCAGTGGAAGGTTACTAATTACTAGGTAAGTCACGGCCGAAGCCTAAACCACCATCTACCGGTGGAAAAGTTGAGTATGGCTAAAAATAAATATAAAAGCAAATAAAATACATACACAGATTGACTCTTCATTCTTCTGTAGACGGTCATGCGATCTCTCGTTCTTGCTAGAAGCAAGGAGCCGCATTGTTTCCATCCTGTGGGTCGGCCGAGGGACTCCAGCTCTTGCAGCAGACGGATGGAGGACTGTGCCAGGTGCACCTGCGCTAGCGTCGGCTTGAACGCACCTACCAGACCGGATGAATGCCACCGACTGCCCGCGCCAACTCTGAACAAATAAGCACAGCTGAGGACAATGCCATTCAATCTCTGAATTAAACATATTTTTATTTGAAATAAACATTTCAGGACATTTACACACTGCGTCACCTAACCTCGAGCTAAACTACCTAATGCTTGTGTTATGGTGGCCAGGTAACGGATATTATAATACATAGGGTACATAGGGTATACGGTATATAGGGTCAAAGTGGGTAAATGTAAACAGGTGTAAATGGTAAAGCTGGCCATAATTTCTTCATTTTTACTTTTATAGGATTCTGAGTGCATCAGACAGAATTCATTCAGTGTTAGACGCAAAATATATTTTTTATTTGTTTATTATTTTTCGGTAAAATCCATTAAAATACAGTTTTCAAGTGGTGAATAGTACTTACTTTAGTACAAAAACTGTTGAGGTAAGCTATGAAGTTTATTAGCAAACGAGATGGAATTGAATTAAGTGGCACGTTTTAGGTGTTGTTTTCTCTCTAAATTATATCCGAAAGTTTTTATATATGCGTTTACAATTACCTCAATATTTAGTGCCTTGGGTAAACGGTAAAATGTAAACATAATATGATGTAAATGAGTGAGGTAATTGGAAAGACAATACATTTTGCTCTTAATATTTTTAGTGGCAATGAGGGGGAAATGTTAACATTTCATTTCAAGGCTTAAGACATATGAGAAGGACAAATATGTATGAAAGAAAAGACCACTAAGTTACTCCAGAAGATGTAAGGTGAACCGTATATGATATGACTAATAAATTTTAATAAGCCTGCGAGTTTTATGCAAGTCTTTAGGAGTTATATTAAATTTTGAAGAGGAAGAACATTTTCAAGATAAAATATTGAATCACTTAAAATTACAGTTTAATGGTAAGAGAATGAAATGCGCAAAAATCTTTTAGGATGATTAAAAGGGAAATACCCCATAGAAGAAATGATAAGCTTGATAACTTTGAAAAGGACAGTGAAGAAATGATAAATAAAAAAAAGAATTAATATTACTAAGCCCGGATTTTAGCATGTGAAATTAAGAGTTTACATATGTACTTATGTCCAGCAGTACATAGTTTGTTTGTTTCTTTAAGTTTTCGTTAGTTATAGATGATGACTTTTATAATAAATATTGTAAAGAGTTGTTTACATTTACCCCATTTGATTAGGTATAATTTTGTAGTGACATGAGCATTTATGACTCTTGGGTAAGAAGCGTTGGTACAGTGCACCTAGAATTTTACATTTTTGTAAAATTCTAGTGTCACACTGTACTGATTATGGGCAGCGTTATCTACTTTTAACATCAGGAGAGCGTCTTGCTCGTTTTCTTACTTTTTTAACATAAAAGGTGCCATCACCTAACAAAGTTTTCAATCCTTGTTGTAATTTGACCAATTAATAATAAATGGTCTTCATCATAGCAGCAAAGGTAGACTATTCTAATAATAAAAGTTCCAATATTTAAGAATAACATAATACATAAATATATTTATTTGTGCATACACAAACACACACATAAGCACATTACATAAGCAATTTTTATAAAAAAGTGAATAAATTTGTTTAAAGGTACTAAAACAAACTTAAAATGAATGTTAAGCTACAAAAAGAAAGACAGTTATATTGGCCACAAAAAGGTAGGTAGGTACTAACTAACTCATGAAAATGTTGCACTGTGTCGCATCGTGCACGTGACTTGCTCGTCTTGTTACTGTGATGAGAAGGCTGATGAGCTTGCTAGAAGAGGATCAGCAAATGCTATGCATGGACCTGAACCATAATATAATGAGTCTGCCAGCATGCACTATCAATACAGCCATAAAGGACTATGCTGACTTAAAACACACAATAGAGTGAGAAAATAGTCAAGGGCTGACACGTTCGAAGAATTTCTAGGTAAAAGTTACAAAGGAGATTCTAAAGTTATTCTGAATAATGGAAGAAGCAAAGAGCAATCATTGGTGCCTTAACTGGGCATTATGAAATCAACGACATGCTGTTCATATGAGGCTGACTACAACAAACGACTGTAGAGGATGTGGTGAGAGTACAGAATCAATGAACCACATTTTGTGTGAATGCGATGTCTTGGCTACGAAGCGCATGAGCCTCCTTGGGACAGCGTACCCCAAAACGGAGGAGTACAGGTATCTTCCTCGTAGAGGGATCACCGCTTTAATTAACCACTACTTTGAAGAGTAAGAGACGGTAGGCAAGGGGTTAACACAATAGATCCCAATTAGTCCGGCTCCTTAGCCGAATGTATGACCCAGAGCGGCAGAAAGCATCAAACTTGGCATGCGTATAGCTTTACCGTTCATAAGAAGAAATTTTACTAGAAACAACCCCCCACGACAATGTTTCTACCTCTCCCCCCACTTTTATGTCCCTATTTTTAGTTTTTTGAGTTTTTCTTGAAAACTATGAGAGCTAGAATAAAAATGTCAGGGGGAAGTTTATTCTTCGTAAAATTCTCTACAATATTGGCCTTTATAGTATATTGCCAGGATTTATAGTTTCAAAGATATGATTTATTTCTTTTTTGAATATTTTCCAAAATTCCATATAAGACGTTCTCTGGGCGCAAAACATGTCGTTTTCATCCAGAGGTTTGAAACTTGGCACAATGATTCTTTATCTCCAAATAAGCAGATTAAGACTGAAAACCCCCCCTATCACCCCCTCTGGCAGCAAGGAAGGGGGGCAAAAGGGGCCGCGCCACCTTTCTCCATTTAATTAACTCTGGGAGACGATGTAGAGCCACGAGAAAAATTTCGGTGTCAATTTCGGATAAACCGATGATGTAGACCGATGATGTAGATGATCGAATCGATAGCTAACATTAATGCCAACAATAAATATATTGACATCCGCCCACCTAAAGAGTCAGCTTTTGGAGTTATTAAGCGTCAAAGTTGACTTCGTGAATCCTTTTCGTGCACCAGTAGCGTTGAATATATTTTTCAAACCATAAGTGCTAGCATCATACCCCCAAGGACATTATTGTAGAAAATTTAATAGGCAATTCATATTATATAACAGATACTTTTATTTGACCAATTAGTTTTTGAAAAATATAAGGAAAACTATAATTATAGTTTTCCTTATATTTTTCACAAAAAATACGTGGCATCCTTTGCTAAAATATTTTTTTTGGCATTAAATGTAAAAAAAATAATTAAAAGTTATATGTTATTTAATCTACATAATAGAGGCTATATAAGGATATTTTTTAATTTGAAAAAATACTAACAGTAAAAATAAACAATGACTTGAAACACCAAAAAATTGGTATTTTTTTTCATTTCTAGTTTTTTTGCTAAACATAACGCCACCAATACCGTTGTTTTATATCAGAAATGAAATTTACATCATCGGTTTATTCGAAATTGACACCGAAATTTTTCTCGTGGCTCTACATCGTCTCCCAGAGTTAATTAAATGGAGAAAGGTGGCGCGGCCCCTTTTGCCCCCCTTCCTTGCTGCCAGAGGGGGTGATAGGGGAGGGTTTTCAATCTTCAGTTTAAAGACATTTATTCTCATTTCGACATTGTCATTTACATGAGAACTTAATAATTAGATTACAGAGTAATTTCGTCGTCCAGTAGGTATACATTGAGACAATAAAATAAGAGTATGCTAAACAGTTAAAAGTAAGTAAAATATAAGTTATACAAGAAATTATATTGGAGTAGCTAGACTTACAAAATGTTGAAATAAGAAGAAATTATATGACCATATCATTTTGGACAAATGATATGCTCATACAACCTCCTCTTAAAACTTTTGAAATTGATTTCACTTATTATAGATGTGGGTAGATTATCATATAGTTGTGCTCCCTCGTAGTATATAGATCTTTTTCCATAATTTGTTCTAGTTGTTGGCAAAGCAATTTGATTCGCCCTACTGGCAATGTGGTAATCCGATTGACTTTTTGTTCTAAATTCAATGTCTGTGTGAATGGATTTGTCTAGAATTTTTCTTACCAGTATGCATGTTGTGTATTTATATAATTGTTGGATATTCATAATCTTTGTTTCATTGTATACTTTATCTGTAGGTGTTAAGAATGGGTAATGAAAGAGTATTTTAACTAATCTATTTTGTAGGGTTTGCAGTTCTGATAATTTAGTTATTGCAGCGCTGCCCCACACTTCTATAAGGTATAGTAAGTGTGACTTGACCATTGAGTTATATATATTTAAACGGACTTGTTTTGGAAGGCATTTGGTTATGTTGCGGAGTAAACCTGATAGTGATGATAGTTTATGTTTAATGTGATCTATTTGTGTGTGCCAATTAAGATTTTGATCAAGTCTTAGTCCTAAATATTTTTCAGAGTCTTTCCTGTCAAGTGCCGTTCCATCTAAGGTTAGTGGTTCATGTGATGGGATGTGTTTGTTCTTGGCCTTAAATAACATGTAACATGTTTTAGATGTGTTTACTGTTAATAGATTTGTTCGAAACCATCTTAGAAGTTTGTCTAGATCAAGTTGCGCTTTTGTGATCAAATCATGGATTGATGACCCAAAATAGAAAAGGCACGTGTCATCTGCATATAACGTGATTTCTCCATGTAATTCTAGTTCATGTATGTTGTTTATGTAAACCAGAAACAGTGAAGGACCCAATATGGATCCTTGCGGGACACCGTAGGATATTGGCAATAGGCTACTTTGCACATCGTTCATTTTAACTGTTTGATATCCATTATTTAGAAAAGAATCGTAAATTTTTAGTGTTTTGTCGCTTATCCCAACGCTTTCAAGTTTCTTTATTAGAAGTGGGTGGCTAACGGTGTCGAAAGCTTTTTTTAAATCTATAAATATGCCTAAAGCTATATTTTTTGAGTCAATGTTATGTCTGATTTTTGTTACCAAATCAATGGTTGCTGAGAGGGTGTTCGATTTTGACCTAAATCCGTACTGCCGATCAGATATGTAATTTATGGAAGTTAGATGGTCGTCTAGTCTGGTGTATAAAATCTTTTCAAGTATTTTTGAGATCACTGGTAGAACGGAGATGGGACGATAGTTACCAGCCTCAGTTTTTGGTCCTGACTTGTAAATGGGAGTGACTTTCGCAATTTTTAAAGATTGTGGAAATTCGCCTTTAAATAATAGTTCGTTAAAACATAATGTCAGTGGAAGAGTTATAAGGTCTTTTATGCATTTTATTGCCTTTGTGCTAACCCCGTCTACGCCGGTGCTAGAATTTGAGTCAAGGTTATTTATTATTTTATCTATTTCGTTTGGACTGCATGGCTTTAGGTCAGAAACAATCACTCTGTCAGTAAGATTTAGGCAAGGTAATGTGTGAGTATTATTGTCATGATATTCTGCAGGAATTTGCTGAGCCAAAATTGAACCAATTGTGGAAAAGAAAGTATTAAAAATTTCTGATATTTCAAACTCAAACTCAAAATTCATTTATTCAAATAGGCTACAATGGAGCACTTTTGCAAGTCAATTTTACATTTTATTTTAATATTCTACCGCTCATTCGCAAGGCACCTCTATGAGAAGAATGAGCAAGAAACTCATAGGGATTGCTTTTTTAAATATGTGTTTACAATTATTATCTTGGTTACATAATTTATTTACAGGTGGTTGCAGAGGTTTCCAGGCATCTTTGTCTTCTATGTATTGGCTAATTTTATAATAGGCTTTCTTTTGTAATATGTCTTTAACACGGCTTTTGAATTTACCTTCTGTGAGCCCCGTTATTTCATCAGGGATTTTATTATAAAAACGTACACAATTCCCTAAAAATGATTTATGGCTCGTTTTGGACAATCTGAATCGAGGTACAGCTAACTTATTCTTATTTCTAGTATTAAAGCTATGAGTGTCACTATTTAACTTGAATTTATCTAAATTTTTTCTGACATACATAATATTTTCGTAAATGTACAAAGATGGTAGGGTCAGTATATTTATCTCTTTAAAGAGCTCCTTTAAAGAGTCTCTTGGGCGCATCTCATAGATGGCACGAATTGCACGCTTTTGCAGTATGAAAATAGTCTCAATATCTGCTGCTGACCCCCACAGTAAAATACCGTATGACATTAAACTATGGAAATATGCAAAGTAAACTAATCTCGCTGTAGCTACATCTGATAGTTGCCTGATTTTATACACCGCATACGCTGCAGAGCTCAATTTCCCTGACAATACATTAATATGATTATTTCAATGGGATTAGTTATCGTTTGTTGGTTGTATATTAATTTTGAAGGGGCACAGCTAGATTTAACTTTATTATGAGCCAGTGAGTTTATTAGAGACCATGTTTTCTTTGAGTCATTGCTGCATTTCTTAAATTCTTTATAATAATATTTATCTTTAGTGTTCTTTATTTTCTCTGCTGTGGTGTCTTTGTCTTTTTGAAATTCTAATTTAAATTCTTCATTTTCTGGGTCTTGTCTGTAATTGTTCCAAGCTTTGTTCCTCTTGCTTATAGAATCGATGATATCTTTATTAATCCAGTCTTGCCGTGGCGGATTGAGTATCTTTATTTTTGTTACCTTGCTATTAGATATATGGGTTTTAATGAAGTCTTCTAGTATTATGTAGTTATTTTGTGATAGGTTTAGTGATGGTATAGTTGTTTTAATTGTGTCATGTAGTTGTTCATAATTAATAGCCTCATAAGTAGTTCTCTGTTTCGTAGGTTGTAAAGTCTTTTTTAATTGTAGTATTATTTGTTTATGGTCTGATAAGGGTGAATCAACTATTTCCATTTGAAATTGGTCGTTCATCAAATTTGTGCTTATGTGATCTATTATTGTCTTAGTCGTGTTGGTTTCTCTTGTGCAGTAGTTTATATCTACCTAGTCAGGTCATAAATTCTGTCACATGTTTAATATAAAATTATTGGAACAAGTTTATTTATTATGTAACCATTTATATACCAAAATGAACTTAACAAAACATAGATTCTTATGACAATAAAGTTTATTCAAAATGACCTCCGTGATTTTGAATACAGGCCTTCAATCTGCGCGGCCAGTCGTCGATCGCAGCACGAACGAGGTCCATGTCAATATCGGCTGCTGCCTTAATCAAGGATGTCTTGAGTGACTCCAAATTGGGATGAGGCTTTGAGCACGCCTTTTCCTCCAAGTGTTGCCATATCTTGTAATCTAACGGACTCAAATCTGGACTGGAGGAGGGCCAGTCTTCGTGCCGGATGAAGTCGATTTCCCGCGCCGCCAGCCAGTCTTGTGTGCTCTTCGCTCTATGAGCTGGCGCCAAATCTTGTTTGAATTCCCAGTGCCTGTTATTGAACATGGTATGAGAAACAGGTTCCACAAGGTTCGTCAGGACTGTATTTTGATACACAACTGCATTCATTTTTACACCTTTCTCACAAAAATGTACCTCTGTTAAGCCCCAATAAGAAACTCCCAACCATACCATGAGCGAGGATGGAAAATGACCTCGTTGGACACGCGGAATACGGTTGCTAGCTTCTTCACTACTGTGTGCGTACACCTTATCATTTTGTTTGTTGTAGCTCTCTTCTACGGTAAAAATTTTTTCATCCGAAAAAAGAATTTCTCGATATTTTTTTCTCGCGTACCGCTTCAACAAAGCGCGGCATCTCTTCAGTCTCAGGCCCATTAGACGAGCATTTAAACGATGTCCTGTTTTTCTTCGATATGCCCGAAGCCCTAAGTCTTCATTTAACACCCTTTTCACCGTGGTTCTGCTTAACCCCATCTGAAGGGCCAACAGTTTCTGCTTACGTTTGGGATTTCTTTGAATTCGCGCCTTCACAGCTTTTATCACTGCTGGAGTCCTAACAGACCGAGGGCGACCACTTCTTGACCTGTCATCTACACTAGAGTCTTCATTGTATCGTTTGATGGTACGATAAACGAATCTTTTGGTTATATTCAAATTTTTCAGTATGTTAAAAATTTGAATTGGCGCGTAACCGCAACGATGCAACGCAATAACTGCAACACGGACTTCTTTAAGCGTCCACTCCATATTTAAAAATGAGTAAAATTCTAAAAAGTATACATTTTTATTTTCATGAACAATTCGAAATTCGAATTCAATAAACTTTTTTGTGGCCAGCATTCTAAAAGAAAAGTTTTTACTGTGTGACAATACTTATGACCTGACTAGGTATATTGTTCAGTATATTATATCCGGATGCTTCTAGAACTGTCTTGTATTGTTTAGTCTTTCTGTCTGTATTAAGTATGTTTATATTAAAGTCACCGAAAAGTATAGCTCGTTTTCTTTTTTGTATTTGTTCGTCTAATGTTTCTAGGAACTGGTTGTAGTTAGTATCCCCTGGGTAGTAAATAACTCCTATATCTAATCCATAACTGTCAAGATTGATCCACAAGTAATTGTTCCCACTGTCATAAATTGAGTCAATCTGTTAATTAAATGGAGAAAGGTAGCGCGGCCCCTTTTGCCCCCCTTCCTTGCTGCCAGAGGGGGTGATAGGGGGGGTTTTCAATCTTAATCTGCTTATTTGGAGATAAGGAATCATTGTGCCAAGTTTCAAACCTCTGGATGAAAAAACGACATGTTTTGCGCCCAGAGAACGTCTTATATGGAATTTTGGAAAATATTCAATAAAGAAATAAATCATATCTTTGAAACTATAAATCCTGGCAATATACTATAGTATAAAGGCCAATATTGTAGAGAATTTTACGAAGAATAAACTTCCCCGTGACATTTTTATTCTAGCTCTCATAGTTTTCAAGAAAAACTCAAAAAACTAAAAATAGGGACATAAAAGTGGGGGGAGAGGTAGAAACATTGTCGTGGGGGGGTGTTTCTACTAAAATTTATTCTTATGAACGGTAAAGCTATACGCATGCCAAGTTTCATGCTTTCTGCCGCTCCGGGTCATACCTCCATACAAAATCGAGCTAAGGAGCCGCACTAAATGGGTCGATGTGTTGCTTTGTCAGCCCCCGACATAAGACAAGATACTGTGATATCATCTATGAAAATCATAAGTAAATGAAATCAAAGGCAGAATTCGTTCACATACTCGTATATTTACTAAACTACTAAGGTTACAACTAAGACATATTCATTTCAGGGTTTGTGCTGTGAATTTGAATTGCAATAAATTCTCCATCTACCTTTTGACTTCTACTGTCGTCTCCAAAGCATATTAAAGTTTTGGTCTCAATCTCAATAATCGATTATGCGTAAACTCGATTACCTGAAAGTAAACAATCCAGCTAGTTACAAAATCTCTGACATTTGTACACTTTAGCTGCGGAACTGTGTAGAATTTAACAACACGACATGTAGGTAATTTATCTCACAATGAGAAATGGTTAAAAGATTTATTTTTATTCTTTAGGTAAAGGTGGCAAGAACTTTTCGCCTGGACGCTACCGTGTTTCGGAAGGCACGTAAAACTGTGGGTCCCGGCTGTTTCCTATAAGATATGTAGGTTTTTGATTTTCCTATAAGATAAGATATGGTTGCAGTGAAAAAATTCCAGGATTTTTTCTGGGCCGAATCCGATGGGCAAAATCATGGGCGTATCTAGAAAAAAATCCACCTTTCCCGCTTGCTGCGAGCTCCGAGAAAATTTTGAATTTTTCAGCACGAATGATGTGCATTTAGCTTGCTCCGAGCGGCAAAGAAACTAAATAAGTATTCTTATTAATAAAAGCGCGAGCAGCTCGCTGCGAGCGACGAGAAAATTTTGAATTTTTCAGCACGAATGATGTGCGTTTATCTTCCTTCGAGTGGCAAAGAAACTAAATTTTCTTATAAAAGCGCGAGCAGCTCGCTACGAGCACCGAGAATATTGAATTTTTCAGAACGAATGGGGCGCCACGGGCGCCCCTTTTATCCGGCGCCCTGGGCGGTCGCCCAACCGCGCCCTACCCTAACGCCGGTATTGCTTTTGTGTATATTTCAAGCTATCTTCTTACAATCCATTACGAATAGGGTGGTGAATCCCATACTTTATAATCACGAATCTTACGTTATTTTACAAAATTAGGAATAAAATAGAATAGAACATAATAGAGGAAAAAAAACAAACAATGATAAGGCATTTCGCCTTATAAGTATCTCTTCAAAGTTCAAAGAGACAAAATTTTAAAACTTTGGTTTGTCTGCTATTTTTGTAAGTTTTATGTATGCGTATAATATAGCTGCAGTTATATTTAAAGCGTATATTTAAAAAATAGGTATATACGAGTGAAGAAAAAGAGTCACCATAGATTCTCGTATACTGACGTCACGCCTAATATCATATTACTTTGTTGACTCTATCCCCGTGGAAAAACACTACAAAAACATGTCAATTACCTACTTCCATCCCCCATTATAATAGGAAAAGCTCTTTTGTGTATATTTCAAGCTATCTTGTTACAATCCATTACTAATAGGGTTGCGAACAATGAATTCATTGTCAACAATCTAAATATATAAAAGGAAAGAGTGACTGATTGACTGACTGATCTATCAACCTACAAGCCCAAATCGCTGAACGGATTGGGTTGAAATTTGAAACACAGATAGTTTTTATGATGTAGACCTCCGCTAAGAAAGGATTTCACCATTCGGGCAAAGCCGCGAGCGTAAGCTAGTACTTTATAATAATGTACCTATCCTACGTTATTTTGGGTAAACCTTTTTTGTTATTAATTAAGTATAGGTTAGCCTTTGACCACGATCTCGCGTGATGTTAAGCAACGATGCGGTCGTAGATGGTAGCAGCCTAAACCTAGAAGGCGGGATAATTGATTAAATTGATTATTTTCCTATAATGAAATGCTATGTTTTTTTTTGTCGAAGCGTGATACTTTTGTGTCTAGCGCATTCTATTGAAGACGTCGAGCAATGTTTGCTTGAGTGTGGTCGATGCCAGTAGTGATGCCTTTAATTTTAAATAACGCAATCTGTCTTTCTTTAGAGTAACTAAATTGTTGTGAAAGTTGGTTTGACAACTGACTGTTAGTGCGCAGTAATGGCAATACCGGAAGGATGCCGGTGGAAATCAGGTTCACCAACCGGTGCACCGGAATGGCGCCATTATGGTTGAAAATTCTTGTTGGAGACTTTCTCAGACTAAATTAAAATAGACGTAGCCATTTTATGTGTGAGTATGATGGCAATAGGGAAAATTCTGTGTGAAGAAAAAGATAACCTATTTTTTCCGTCCCTATCAGCGTGGCCGGTTTATCTTGTTTGTGAAACTGCTTCACTTGGACAAACATATCTATGTGTTTCGTTTTTTTACATGATTTTAAAGCAATTTGAGACAATAATTAATGGTTTTAGTCCGTCGTGAGAGGAAAATTGATGAAACAACATTTTACTCGTCAGTAGATCAAAATGTCCTTAATTTGATTTTGCAAAGCCGTGTGATTATAAATCATGTTATTTCACAATGCTATTCAATTAGTTTATGACCTAAAATATCAATCCCACCAAAAACATTCTGTAAAAAACTAGCCAAGTCTCGATGGAGCTGCTTGTTTATCTCTAAAAAGCAATGAAATCAAGACAAAGTCGTGCCAAGTATAAGGTTCCTTACTGCGATTTCTTTATTATTATAGTTAATGTTGTGTGACTTGGCCGTTGAAGGGTACACAAGGGTACAAAACCAGATGCTCCATGACACTTGGATCGCCTAAACATAAGTACCTATTATTGAAATATGATCAAATGGCTTGATAAAGCTGCGCTTTATCAAGCCACATTTGACACATTTGGCACACATTTGGCACACATTTGACACATTTGGCGCTTACATTTGACTGGTTATTCAATCAACGTTTTCCAAGTGGCATAATTTTCTATCGTAAATGGGTAGCGGACAGATTAGTGCAATGGTGTCATGGAGCACCTGGTATAATACCCTTGTGTACCCTTCAACGGCCATGACATCATCATTTCCGCCAGATAATTTTAGTGCGTTGTATCTTTTACGATTTTTATTAGCTTTTTTTTATTAGACAAATGATTTTTCATTGTGTCTAAATTTCATAGTCATTTCTAGGATATCTAGGATAGTCATTTGTTTCCTAATTAATTATTTTATATTTCAGTTTTCCATGTAATAATGTAATGAAGGAATAAATAAATAATAATTGGCTGTACTGGATGGCAGAATTGGAAACCTTCAAATATTTTAAAATGTTTTATTTGTTCAAAGAAGCAGTGCTAGTTGCTAGTGAGTTGCATGAAGAGGGAAAAATTATTTTGGAAATGGCCTGCGATAAACGATCAACAGTTATAATACCGTTGAAAAGAAGTGATAAAGAATTTATTATGTTCCTAAAATTGTGAAAAAAGGTTTATTTACTGTACCTGAAATCGATTAGTTAAGTCCTTATTAAATATTGATTAATAAGCAAAAAGTCGGATATCTTCTCTAATGATTCTAAATTTTGAAGACTGATTAGTTGCAGTTGACTGTTAGAAATGTTAACCTTGTAGTGGAGATATAGTTTGTAGACAACCTAGATTTCAGTTTTTAGTAATAAATCCATCATGGAAGAGAACACTCGTGTTTATTTTAAGCCGCGTTTCAAAAAAGTTCTCAGCGATTCGATGAATATTGAAATCATATTTTGTTGTACATGCTTTCCATCAGATATGGAAAGCAAAAATCATTGTTGGACAAGAAGTGTAGTTTGACAATATTTTATGAAAAATGTTGTGATGTTTTTACAAATTTATTTACCCAACATTATGGTAAATTTTTAAAGTTGCAACATTAAAATAAACTGTTGCTGTCTCATAGGCGGCCACGCTGATGTGACCCCGCTGAGAGATTTTGAATCGATCGGTTCTGTGACTATGTGGCATCAAACTCACTACATCTTCAAATCTTAGAACATCAAAGGAATCGTCAAATGTTTTATATTGTCGTATCGTGTTCGATTAAATACTGTGTTTATCTACATGGAGCGAGTATTATTTCGAGGCTCCACCGCATCATCATCAACACATCATCATTTAGCGTCGGGGGTTAAAAAATATGTGACCATCTTCCAGCATGATATTCAGTGAAGCCAGGAAGAGATGTATCCCGCCTTTTTGGTTTAGTGTCTGCTACTATCTACCGCTTCGTCGTCAACCGATATCATGGTCTAAGGCTAACAAAAAAAGTGCCGCACTGACCTGACACTATTTACACAATCTTTAATAATTGTTTTAAGGCTAATGATGATGAGATCAACATCTTCTATCGATGATAAGTTAAGATCATTTACTTGTCAGAATTTTGAGTACAATAAGGCTTTGAAACTAAGATCCATCAAGATTCAAGATTCATCCTCTGATGGCGTCCAAATATTGATTAATATCGAATATTGCCCAATAGAGTGGGTGGAGTGGGTGGTTGGGAGTCTTGTTTGTTATATACCCACTCGGGTGGAAACAAATTAAGTAGGTAGAGGTACATACTATATAGACAATACCTTTTCCTTGAAACGTGATCTTAAAGACAAAGAACAACCTTCCAGAACATTCTATAGTACTTTTTTTTAGTCCCACTGCTGGGCAAAGAGCTCCCCCAAATCCATTCACTTATCCTTTCCCTTTTCTTCCCACTATTCTTCCCCTTATAGAACTTATATCAAAAGAAAATTATGTAAAGTAAAGTAAAATGTATTTATTTGTATATTGTAGGTACAATATATGGTAATACAAGAAATAACGTGTCTCAAATACTCTACCGGTAGTCCGGTGCACAAATATTAAGCTATCGAAATAATAAATTAATATGAAATATCAAAAGTCAAATGCTAATAATATGTCATGAAATTGCTTTTGTTACAAGCTTTTATTTACTTTCACCTTTCTGTTGCCTGTCTGTCTGTCTGTCTGTAATTAAATCTTGTAAGTTTTAATTTGATCCACTTCCTGGTTTCCGATTAAGCTGAAATTTTGCATGCATGTATAAATCTGATAACAATGCAATCTTTTTATGACATCAAACTGTTCTGATGATGGAGCTGGAAGGTGGCCATAGGAATTCCGTAATTAAACGACACAACCTCATTGAGTTTGGGCTCATTTGATTTGTCTTGATGAGTACTTTATGATGCTAGATAGTAAATATAATAAAGTTTTTTTTTTTAATTTTAACTTGTTAATGTTCCACAGCTAAAGCTTTCATTATAATCTGAAAACATTTGTAAATAAAAAGTATATAAATAATATATAGAAGCTAAAGATAATAGGTACATACCCATAGAATAAAAGCAAGTTGTTCACTGGGGTCCATGGTGGGAACTTGAGGCTTGCACACAACACTCTTTCCAATTTTATTATCAACCATTTTGAGAATATTGATTTAAATAAGCAAATATAAGTAACAAGTTTTTTTATTAGATGAATTAATTTTCAAGATTTATGCAAGTTAATAGGTATAGAGGAGCTTTTGAAGCAACGAAATGAAATTGTATTAATATTTCACAGATTTTACTGTAGTTTTAGGGTTTAAGCAATATTTTTACACAAAGGAAGCAATTGGTCTGAGCTCTTCCACAGGGCGGTTTTCACAGTGTGAGCTGTGAGCTTGTTGAATCGTATTGATCGATGAAAACCGACGCGCGCATCTACGAAGTTAGCTCCGAAGCTCTATCTATAACTAAATTGTAGGTAAAGTTACCTACCTCTCTTTCTCGACTACGAGCGTTTCTCCACCCCATCCTCTTTTGGCCAGGTGGTAGGCAACAGCTGCCCCCATCACCCCACCCCCACATATCACAACCCTGGCATCACTCGGCAGCCCCGACAAACATTTCTCCAGCCTTTCTTCATCATCTAAAGAATCTAATCTACTAGAAAACTCGCGCCGATCCGCCGATGCGTATTTTACAGAAATACATTTTTGCAAGCCTCCCCGCAATCGCCGGGCTAACATTGTTAACGGGTTTTGTCCATTTATCGAACACGAAACTACAAATAATTACACAAATCTGTAATTATTATAGGTAAAAATATCTAAAAATAATTTCACAAATCGGTGTTTTTATTTTGTTATGACACTGTCAGAGATTGTGACAATGACAGCTAATAAACAGACAGCATTTTTTTTGTTGACATTGTGACATTGTGACATGTGACATTGACAGTTTTTTTTTTTTAATATTGCTTCACGCGACATCAAAAATAAAATGTAGAAAATGAATAATATTATGTAATAAATAAATAATATAATTATTTATATCATTAGAAATTATTATTTCAAAATTCTTCACATCATGCAAAAGAGAAAATCGCACAAAGAACTCCCACGCTCGCTCCTCGCTCTTTGCTACGTTGAGCCGTGAGCCGTGAGCCCTGAGGGCCTATTGGCTATTGCCAAACGACATGTAAAACACTAGAATCCATAGACAAAATTGTGTACATTACTTGCTTAAACCACTCTATTAATATGAGTATAATAACAAACGCAGCAATGTACATTGAAGTTGTTATCAATCGTAGTGGGTGTGAATTAGCCAATAGGCCCTCTGAGCCACCCTATGCACGGAAGCATACACACAAAAGACACGGTAATATTCAAAGATGAAAGAAACATAATATAATATTCGTAGGAAGCAGCTCTAAATAGAATGAATAACATCCTCGGAAGCAGAGTATTAAAACCTTCTTGACTCTTGACTCAAAAATGGTTTTAACAATCCAAACTCTTTGCTTTCATTGAACAAACTCTACAGCTGAGCTCTACGACTTGTCGTTGTCTTGGATACGATGTAAAGCCGCGTCTAGATGTTTAATTTTTAGGGTTGAGGGCACGAGGGTGAGAATAATCAACAATTATTATTCAGCAAAATCATATTAGTAATTTTTGGCGAAAGTTTGTGTGCAAGAGATTTTTTTAATCTATAATATAGTTTGATCAATTGAGCTGAAATTTTGTATATAAGTAAACCTAGCTAAAAAGCCATAGAACAACTGTTAACACAAGGGTTGTTTTATGAGGGCGAGGTTAGTTCATTATAAGCAAAATTCATTATCAATATTTATCAGTCTCCAATAACTTCCATACATTGAAAAAATGTATGAGATTCATTGGAGTCACGTTACCAACGCAAGGAAGCAAGTACCAACATAAAAAATAGTTTATTTTTTCTTATACACACCTCCTTTGACCTTTGAACATTGACAATAAAAAAAAACAAAATTAAAATTGACAAATTCAACATGACATTGTTATTTGTTTATATTTTGTAACTTGAGAAAATTATCTTTTTTTCTGCTTTAAACATTCGAATTTCTGCACTGGACAGCCGTGTTTTTAGTTTATATTCTATAGATTTTAGTTTGTTATAGTTTTTGGTTCATTTCGTACAGTTAACGTTCGTAATTCTTAGTGCCTATTTCACGAAGAGACTGAAGAGTTATCGGCTCATCATGAGTCGGAACTCGCGCATAACACCGCAAATGTGTAGTGTGTGGTAAATCTTATATAGTATGGAATCAAGAACAGGATTCTACACATCATTTCCTTTGGATGAAAACAGGTAAGTTATAAGTCACAAACAGCTACCAATTGCTTTGGAGTAGGCATTTTTTTCCCTAACACCAGTTATTCTATCGCCTGAGCAGTGATGTGCAAACATTACTGTGCTTCGGTAGGAAAGCACTGTAATTAATGAAATTACTGGGCTGAAGAGTCTAAACATCTTGTGACTCCAACGAACTAGGGATGTAATAGAAGCAGAACTCAACTCAAAAAGTGATTCAACGCAAAGTACAACTACATGGGCGGGGCGTAAAAAGTACAACTTATCCGTCGCTCACACATCTTAATGTCTAATCGTAAAAAGGTCCAATTTGAAAATTGACCCTTCATGAAAAACGTCCATTCGTAAAAATGTCCAATAAAATTTTTTTATTTTATCCGTGGTCAGTATCAATAGCTAATCCTGTAGTCCTATTATGACACTATTAATAGAACAGAGACGTACCCAGTGAAAAATCTTTATTTCTAATGACAGCTGTCAAACTTGAAACGTCAATATCTCGGAAAATACTCGTCTTAGACTGACGGTGTCATAGAAGAAATTAAAGGTCTTGGAGAGATCTTTATTTCAGATGACAGCTGTCAAACTTGAAACGTCAATATCTCGGAAAATACTCGTCCTAGACTGACGGTGTCATAGAAGAAATTAAAGGTCTTGGAGAGATCTTCATTTCAGATGACAGCTGTCAAACTTGAAACGTTAATATCTCGGAAAATACTCGTCCTAGACTGACGGTGTCATAGAAGAAATTAAAGGTCTTGGAGAGATCTTCATTTCAGATGACAGCTGTCAAACTTGAAACGTCAATATCTCGGAAAATACTCGTCCTAAGCTGACGCTGTCATAGATGAAATTAAAGGTCTTGGAGAGATCTTTATTTCAGATGACAGCTGTCAAACTTGAAACGTCAATATCTCGGAAAATACTCGTCCTAGACTGACGGTGTCATAGAAGAAATTAAAGGTCTTGGAGAGATCTTCATTTCAGATGACAGCTGTCAAACTTGAAACGTTAATATCTCGGAAAATACTCGTCCTAGACTGACGGTGTCATAGAAGAAATTAAAGGTCTTGGAGAGATCTTCATTTCAGATGACAGCTGTCAAACTTGAAACGTTAATATCTCGGAAAATACTCGTCCTAGACTGACGGTGTCATAGAAGAAATTAAAGGTCTTGGAGAGATCTTTATTTCAGATGACAGCTGTCAAACTTGAAACTTCAATATCTCTGAAAATACTCGTCCTAGACTGACGGTGTCATAGAAGAAATTAAAGGTCTTGGAGAGATCTTCATTTTAGATGACAGCTGTCAAACTTGAAATGTGAATATCTCGGAAAATATTCGTCCGAGGCTGACGCTGTCATAGAAGAAATGAAAAATCTTTGAAGATCTTCCAGATTTTGACATATCAAGTTTGACAGATGTTATCTGAAAGACAGAAAGTTCTCTGAGAAACACTTATTCAAAGGAGTAACCACTTTTCTTTTTGAAACTACTGCTGCATACACCGAATATACATTATTCATTTGGCGTGCACCACAACGGGTTATTTTACTTACCTATTTATTTTTTATCACCAGTATTATTGCTCAAAATCTTTGAAATAATAAAAATAATGATGAAAAATACGAACAAAAAACCAATGTTTACAATAATAATAAATTTGACAGTAGGTAGTTTAAAAGAAATAGAATGTTGACATCTAAGTTATTATTTAGTTCCCTAAAATTATATAAGTACTCCTTCGTTTTGTCCATCTCGTTTGCACATGTTTGATTGAGTATTTCCGTTTCACTCAACACTGTCCGACTAAGTAAAATGACACCCCAAATGAATGAATGGGCGAGATTATGTACAGAAAGAGCGTCTTGCTGGTCTTCTTACTTCGTTGTTTAAAAATAGCCTTTTATGTTTTACAGGTGCAGATGCTATGAGTCGTAGAAGATCCTGAGCTTGTTTTTCGGCCCATTGAAAAACTTAGTCGGATTAAGTTATGTTAGGTTTTTTGGTAGTAGTTTATAGATATAAGATTCGATAAGACCATTCTTGAGAAAATTATTATTATTTATTCCTGATTCCTGTATTATAACTGCTTGCGGTGTATTGTATAATAAAATATACGTTATGTAATTTTATTGTTCACAATATTTGTATATATTTTATTACTCATTAGCACATTATTTGTAAAAACAGCATTAATAAATTATATTAAAATATTATTTTGAAATAACATGGCTTTTCTTTATTTATAAAATAAATAATAAAATCATCAATTTTCCCGTCCAACAGGTCGCGCCGACTATCGATATATTTTTATCGACCTGGCCATCACTAACAATCGACACTGCCCATCACTAATTAATGTAATACAACAGTGCAGGCAACATCAGAAATCAAATTTACATTTTACTTTTGGGTTGGTAAGGTGACTCCAATGAATTCAGTACATTAGGCGATTTCATTTTTTTTCTTCGGAGTTGACACTCTTATTTATATGCTCAGTGATTATCAACGTAGACTCTGCTTTAGCAATTTTTATTACTTACCTACTTTTTATATAAACAACGGGTTGTGAATTATTATTTTATTTTAGGTGGCTTTAAAATTTGTATTTATTGATATTGGAGAGTGAATTTAAATAATGTCGTTAATAAAAATAAAGCATCACAACGAAGTAATTTATACAGCGTTGGACAAACCACGACCTGAAACGCCGAGAACTCCAAGGTACCGTCAATATAAATTATATATAAACAATTATTAAAATTAATTAAACACCTATGAATTAGAAAATCTATCAAATTATTCACTTCGCACAAAGAAAAGCTGGGCTTTTAGACACGTTAGGAAAGGCCGTGGGTCTATTGGCTATGCCAATTATTATACCATAAGAGCGCTTATAATTAACAGTTGGACGCTCTCTCGCGCTCATGTTTGAAATATAAAGTAGAATTAACTTTTTGAAAATTACTCAAGAGAAGTCACATTTTTTTTATTACCCACATAATATTTTATCTTTGTATTGTAGCATCCGTGGCCCAGTGGTCGCACGTCCGCCTTGTAAGTCGGAGGTCCTTGGTTCAAATTTCAGTGTGACAAAGATTCGCTGCTGTCTGCCTCGGCAGCGTCGCGTCGCCATTTTACGTAGTCAATTTTCCATTTTTCAGATATGAATCGGAGCTAGAAAAAAAGCTTAAAGAGACAAAAATACCCCAAACCCGTCGCACTTTTGGGTACGCTGAGGTGCCTCTAAAACCTCCAGAGCAGTTCCTCAAAAGAGGCTGTGGTATAGGCCAACCGATTAAGAAACCCGAACATAAGTGTATCGTATCGGGAAACCTGCCACCAGTGCCCAAACGACCACCGCCGGGGAAGAAGCCTGAGAAGCCAAAAGTTAACTTCCGCGTCGAAAATATTAAAAAAGCTATCAATGGTAAAGGAAGACCGGTTGAACCGAGGTAAGAGATTGCAGCGAAACTCCCGGATTCTCGGCTCTTAGTGGGTTAATCCAGTCACTTGTACTCCGCGGATGAGAGCTTTGGCGTGCCCGATGCCCCGGCATTATGGCGTCCCACAGGAAAACCACCAGGTTTTTTAGTGGGTATCCCCACCGCGCCCATCTTCAGCGAGGGGTACCACATACCACCACGCGCCCCACGGCTTGGGGTGATGATGCGGAGGTAACGCATTTTTCTGAGTCTGAGTCAAAAAAAACCACGTGAACTTTCTACGGCACGGCGGGGAGTTCTACATTGCGGTTCCTGTGGCCCACGTGGCAGAAGGTCGTAATATGTGGAACTCCCCGGCCGAAGATGGGCGCGGTGGAGTTTAGATAGATAATACTTTATAGAACACCATATTAATTATTAGAAAACAAAAACATTCAACATTAAATAAGTACCTATCTAGACTACCTATATTTGATTTAAAAGTGTAACGCACTAAAAAGCCTGGGGGGTGCAGGAGCTCCAGAGCGATCTGATGGCAAATGGATATAATAATAATAAATATATATATCAGAACATTTCACACAGCGCCACCTAACCACAAGCTAAGCAACTTAATTCTTGTGTTATGTTGGTTAGGATAACGGATATAATACCTATAAGTATACCTTTATTTATGTAAAGACATACTTATAATCGATATTGATAACCACTAACTACCATGACCAGAAACAAATATCTGTGGATCACACAAACATTTGCCCCATTCGGGAATTGAACCCGCAACCTTCTGCTTTGCAAGCGGGTATTAGCCCACCGCGCCACAGAGGTCCTTATTCTAGGATCAAGGATATCTTAAATTTAATTTTTACAAATCCAGGTTGGTCGACACAAGAGACGGGCATATAAAAAAAATAAAAGGCTCCGGCGAAGTACCAGAGTACTGCCTCCGTCCAGACTTCGGCAAGATGCCGGAGTACCTGGTCAAGAGGAACAGGAGGATTCAGCAAGCGATGGACAAGATTAGATACGCTGAGCAGAATAAGAAGAGCCTTTGCACCATGATAAGTGATGAAGAACGACAGAAGTTGCTAGACGTATGTATTTTTTTTATTCGTTAGCCTTTGACCACGATCTCTCCTGTTCTTTAGCGACGATGCGGCCGTAGATGGTAGTAGACTTAACCTAGTAGGCGGGATAAATTCCTTACCCTTCACTGAATACCATGCCGGAACACAGTATTTAGTATTTTCCATCTAAACTTATGCAGGTCCCTCTTCCACATTGGACACGGCTCCCAGACTCCCAGTGATAGTTCGGGGCCTCCTAGTCCCTCCATCCATAACAACAACCCAACCCACCACCAACAACAACCACCACAACAAACCAAACAACCAACAACCCAAAATAAATTCATAGAATTAACATTTTGAAAGCAAAATGTAAAAAGAATCTCCCATGCCATTTCTATATAAATAACCAACTGGAAATATACTTTTAAAGTGTGTGCAATAATATTTTGTAGGGCTACGTAACTGTTGAGGAATTTCCAAAAAGTAAGTCGTGGCCCTGTGACGTTGCGACGTAATCAGTCACGCGCCCGAGAGATGCGTTAAACGTTAAAGGTCAAAGTACTAAGGTTTCGTACGCACTTTGCGGTTAATTTAAAAAAGTTTTATAAATTTCTATTGTATTACAGGGCAACGAAATACCTTTGTTCCTACGAAACATAAGGAATCTCTGCAATAAACCTATTTTTATAAAATACCACTGCAAATCATGTCGTAAGACTACGTATCCTAAATCCTACCTCATATGGATTACAAATAACATCGATGTGATCTGATTTGGCAGGTATTTCATGTAGGTAACATGAATCATGAAAGACCTGACAAATTAGTTCAATCAGTTAATATAATTTTGTTTGTACAAATAATATTATCCCGCTACTGGCGTAGTTTTTGAACTCGCTGAACATCTCAGTCGAGCATGGGGTAGGCTGAAAATCAGCGCTACGCAGGACCTCCCTGCCCAGCATTATGCTGAGTTCCATTTATCAGTGGATTGTTTATATTGTTTTATTATCTTCTGTTCATATTTTATGCTAACATGTCACTCTATGTATATATTTTGTGTAATATGTGTATGTACTTTTTGGAACTGATAATATAAATATATTTTATCTTTATCTTATCAAATAGGACTAATTTTAGGCTGACTATGATCTAGAATGACTCTAATAATTATCTTCTAGGATTTGAAAAACAACTGGCGACTGATGCAAAAAGCGTTCCTTCAACTGCCAATGCTCACTGACACCATCCCCAAGATTCTGAGGAAGGATAAAATGGAGAAAGAACTTCGGCAACTGGAGAAAGACATTGCTATCGTCGAGAGTAACCCTTACATTTACATCTATGAGTAATTGATTAATATTATTAACTTCTTTTTCTGTGTGATGTCATAATGTCTCATTTGCACAATAGGGATGTTGACTCCAAATTCTTTTTTGTCCATAATGTAGATTATCAAAAAATATTGGACATGTATTTTTTTATTTGTAAATCTAATAAAAAAAATTGGAGATACAACGCACTAAAGTTGCTTGATCGTGACGTCACACCACTAAATCTAGTACATATTTGTTTAGTGGTGTGACGTCACGCGTCTCAGCACAGAATCTTATAAGCGTTATATCTCAGCCATTTTTTTTTAATTTGCAAAGAAAAATACGTATCAAATATTTTTTTTATTATTAAAATTACGGACTAATTGTATTTTAAAATTTTTGATCTTGTCAACATTCCTATTGATTAATATGTGTTTTTAACTTCTTTTTCTGTGTGATGTCATGATGTCACATTTGCACGACTTTTATGATGATGATAGTACCTACCGGTTACCAGGACCCTTTGCCAGGGCCTGAATGTGGATGTTGACAATTTTTTTTTGTCCATCATATATAAACACTGGCGGATCCAGGATTTGGTTCTCGGGCAAGGAGCAGACGGGCAAAAATATTATAATTTTTACTACAAAAAGTGTGTTTTTAGCTCGCTCTGAACAGTTAGAAAGTTCAAATATCAAATATCCTTAATAATAAGTGCGCGAGCAGCTCGCTGCGAGCGCTGAGAATAAAATTATAATCTTGACGATGAAATATGTGCAAAATTTGTACCTCTACAATGCTTCTGGGGGGGGCCTTGGCCCCCTGCCCCCCCCCCCCTAAATCCGCCTATGTAAATAAATTATTATGAAATTCTAGCTGCGCCCAAAGATTTTACCCGCTGTGCCGTAGCCTAGAGTCCTTTTCACGAAAGAGGTCCCGCGGAATTTAGTTGAACTAAATTTAATTTTTATTGATTATTACTGGACTTCATATCCTAAATATTTTTTGTTAAATGAAATAAATACCTATTTTATTAATAAATTAAATATGAGAAATTATTAGGAGGTAAAATGTTACAGATTACAGATATTTTAACTTTAAAAATGTGCGATAGTGGCGCCTTGCAAAAAGGACTCCTTTCGTGAAAAGCACTCTATATGTTATTCCAGAGAGCCTATATGGGTACCCACCCCACTCACATGTAAAACACTAGAATCCATGCGTAATGCGTACATTACTTGCTCAAACCTCCTCATTAATATGAGTAAAATAACAAACGCAGTAATGAGTAATAAACATTGAAGTGGACATCAATCGAAGTGGATGTGAATTAGCCAATAGCCCTGCGGGGTCTAAGCTACCTCTATACAAAATTTCAGTTCAATCGGTCAACCCGTTTAGGCGTGAAAGACTAACAAACACATTTTTATAAACTTTCACGTTTATATAATTAGTACTCTTAGGATAGTAGGGTTGGACTGTTGACTGTTGGAGTTGGACTTTGGACACGGGTTTTTTGGGCCAAGCCCCCCAAGAAGCATCGTATAGTTATGAATTTTGCACATATTTCATGGTCAAGAGTCAAGAGTATATTTTTTTCCGGGCACACTTATATTTTAATTTTCTAACTGCTCAGAACGAGCTAAACACACACTTTTCGTAGTAAAAATTATAATATTTTTGCCTGTCTGCACCTTAAAATCCTGGATCCGCCCTTGACGATGCCACCAGTGTAAACTAGCCATTTACACACGGCCTCTGGTCTTACCATCATTGTAATTATTTTTTACTTTTACATTTAATTATTTCTTAGGTCTTTATAATGTACTCATATACTCGTATTATGTACTCATACATTGGAAATTATATGACTGATCTTAATATGTACCTACTTATAAAAAATTAAAAGTTTTTGTAAAGGATGTGGTGAAATAAATGATTTTGTATATTATTCTGGTTTTTATTTGGTAGTTAGGCTAGTAACTAGCATTATGTTATGCGGCTTCACTAGCTAGAACCTAGAACTACATTTGTGCAGGATTTGCTCCAAATTTAGCAAAAGGCTACGTGGCAGTTTGGTAATGTGTATGGTCTATTCCCATCGGCCACCCCCTTAAACTGCCACCCCGAGGCTGTTGCTACTAGAGTCCTTAGCGGAACTAAATTTAATTTTATCGATAATTATTACTGGACTTCATATTATCTTTAAAAAATGTTAGATAAAATAAATACCTATTTAATAAAGAAATTAAATATGAGAAATTATAAGGAGTTAAAATGTTATGGATATTTTAACTTTTAAAATGTGCGATAGTGGCGCCCCGCAAAAAGGACTCCTTTCGTGAAAGGCACTTGTGGCCACCGGGTAGCCGATCAGCGGCCGATGCTACTATTTAGAGGAGGCTATAAGGTACGCCACAGAAAAAGGAAGTAGTGATGATGAACAAGTGAAATTAAAAAAAACTTTTGATTAACATGCTTTTATTTTTAAAAAGACTATTATTATTATCACCTACTTGTCAAGGCGAATCAAATGAGCCCAAACTCGATGGGGTTGCGTCGTTTAATTACGGAGTTCCTTATCAGCTTAATCGGAAACTGGGAAGTGTATCAAATTAAACTTCAAGATTTGAAAACAGGCAGACAGACAACGGATAGGTGAAAGTAAATAAATGGTTGTAAAAAGAATCCTTGGTATAGGTACACGAAATTACAGATTGATTTCAAGGCATAAAGAGAACGTTTGTGTGTGTGGGTGGATGTTTGGTAGGTAGGTAGTTTCCTATTATTTTGGTGGAAAATTGGTGGAAAAATATAAGTACGAAAATAGCCATAATTTCGGAGACGAATGCCTTATAAGGTAAGATAGCGAGCGGCGTGTGGCGTGGGTGGCCCGTGGATCTCCGCCCACGGGCTCACGTTGAAGGGCCGTGAAGAGCCTCGGCCTCGCCCGTCACAGCCCCGGGAAAATCAAAGGTGCAGACGGCTCGCTCTGTACAGTCAGAAAATTCAAATATCCCTAATAATAAGTGCGCGAGCAGCTAGCTGCGAGCGCCGAGAAAAAAAATTTATAATCTTGACCATGAAATATGTGCAAAATTCGTAACTCTACAATGCTTCTGGAGGGGGCTTGGCCCCCTGACATCCCCCCCCCCCTCCCTAAATCCGCCTATGCACCTACCTACTTAAATGAAATGATCGATATTTATGATAAACATAATAATTAATTGAGTTTTTTTGACAAACATTACTTACCTACGTTTTAGGAAATTAAACAACTATAATATAGGTACTTCTCGCCCGAACTGCGTATCAGTCAACGAATGTATCCTTCCTTTTATTTAAAATAATCCCTAATACAAAAGACAGCCCAGCCCACATATGATTTTAGTGTCTAGCTACCTTCATACCAAATTTCAAGTTATTTGGTGTAGCTAGGAAAACTATCCTACGCCCTTTAAGTCATGGGCGTAGCCATCAGCCAGCCATGGGATCAGGGTGGGGCAGCAGGCTATAATAATATGTAAGCAAACTGTAGGTACTTGCGGTCTTACCATAGTTATTTTTTTATACAAAAAAGTCATCTGCTTCATGACACAGACGGATGGACGGACAGAAAAGTAGTAGGTATAAGCGATCGGCTTATTTCGAGCGCCAAAAAATCGAAGTACCTTACAGCTCAGAGTCAGGGTGGGGCCTGGGGCAAGCGCCCCACTCTGCACCACCGTGGCTACGCCCATGCTTAGACTAAACATATCTAGGTATACTAAATATAAGCTAAATAAGGTTAACGGTTATACTGATTTTTTATACAACCGTTGACCCACCCTTTATGGTTGATTTTTGAAAACTATCCTACCATTATCCTTTCCTGGGACTCAAAATATCTCTGTACTAAGTTTCAGCCAAAAAGGTTCAGCGGTTACTGATTTGCTTCACGAATTTCCATCCGCCATTATAGGTTGAAATCGAATAATTACTATCCTACGTCATTTCCCAGAACTAAAGATATATCTAATATCTATACCAAACTCAAGGTAAATGATAGCAGTTATTGTTATTTTTAGGTTATCTTTATTGATCTTTATTTATAAATAAACACATGTTACAAAAAGTAGAACTAAAACAAAACTTTAAAAAAATTAACAATACATTTTACTTTATATTTTATATTATGTGGTATCAATAGTTTCTTATCTTAAACATTGACACATGTATACAAATTACTTAAATACTAGTATAAATACTAAATAGGCCTACATTTGACCACACTGGTCAATTGAAGGATAATGCACGATTGACGACGAATATCATAATAATTAAATGTCTAGAAAGGTTAGCAATGTAAGTAAATCGCTGACGAATATTGATTGACTGACATTATAATGGTTCTTTCTTCTTTTGAATGTTTATGTATTATGATTTTCTGGATAAAATCCAGTAATCTGAAGAAGATCTTAATTTATTTCTTAAAATTTAACATAATATATAAGTTCTTATATCTACTACAAGTGTTAATCTTATAGAATAACATCCTATGTATTAAAAATTATATGATCAATATAAATCTTCAAAGGTGCCCGTACAAGTGGGACAGTGCAAACTAACAAAGGAATAACAACTGCAGTATAATAATATAACAAAATGGTAAGGTCAAATTTTCTGTAATTCCCATTCGCCTGCGGTTGGTATGAATTCCCAGTTGCTGTCAGTTGAGGTGGGGCATTTGCCATTAGTCGTGGCAGGCCGCGGTTTCGTTCTGCGAGATGCCACTCGCCAGATCGCGGAACGCGAACTGGAGGTCACCACCGACCTCCCGATGCGTGCCCGAGGGCGTCGGAGGCGCATCTTCCACGCCCTTCTCCAGCCCCCATAACCTGGGTCTTGGCGGCGAGTACGGGGGTACACGTCGCCGCCAAAACAGACCCACGAGATGGCGCGCGCAGTGTTTCCGCGCGCCCCTTGAGAGGGTGGGGTGAAACTCCTCTTCACCCCACCACGGAGGGGTCCTCCTGTCAGTGAGGACCAAACGCCGCCGGGGCCGCGGATGAGTGCTTCGGCGTACCCGTTGCCCCGGCACTATGGCGTCCCGCAGGAACACCCCCAGGTTTTTTAGTGGGTATCCCCGCCGCTCCCATCTTTGGCGGGGGAGTCCCACATACCGCCCCGCGCCCCCCGGCGTGGGGTGATGATGCGTAACGCATTTTTCCTAAGTAAAAAAAAAAGGGGTATTTGCCATTGACCATCTATCTTGAAGTGGGAATGGGAATATTCCATATTTTCTGCCCAAATTAATAGCAAACCAAAAATGAACAACCAAATTAAACATGATTTAAATGATAGAATAATGTTTAAGTTTCATCTTTAATCTTGACCACGAAGCGGTCGGCAATGTTCATTTCAGTGGATTGATCAGGCAGAGGATTCTCTTGTTCCTCTCCGGTGACATCAGACGTTGATGGAGTTGGTAAATCAAATGTGACCATCTTGGGATTGGTTTTCTTGCTCTTCAAGTAGGGAACAGCCACAGGCTTGTTCCGAGTACGTGGAACTTTCCCAGAATCTGAGCATCGACCCTTCTTCATCTCCTCCATCATCTTCTTGGATTCGTCATATTGAGGATCAGCAGTCTCCAATAACCATGACTCAAGCATGTTAGAGCCGCTGACCACTTCACTTTCATCCGGCGCCGGAGAGCAGCGCCCGACAGGCCTCGGATCGATCATAGAAGCCTTCAAGTCTAGTAAGTAAGAATCGTCATCATCATGTTGCAGGTTCATGTTGCTCATACCGTCCGCCAGTCTCTGCCTCTCAATCTCTTCATTGATTCTGTTCTCTCTGGTCATCAGCATGTTCCTCACCCGTTGTGTTAGCATCTCGTTGATCTGGTAGTTTTCGACCTCGAAGTTCGGCAGCTGCAGAACTGTGCAAGGCTGCAAGGCTGGCGGCAGCAAGTGCATGTAGGAGCTGCCCCGGACATTACGTTCGGGCAATGAGACCGCTGCTGCCGCTTGCCCCTCGACGCTCTCCGTCGCTTCAGAGCTCGTCTTGGACATTTGGCACTCCACCTGAGCCGACGTAAGTGATCCTTGGTTGGTCATACTGTGTAGGCACCGGTAAAGATTTCGCAACTTCTTTTTACACAAGATTTGATTGTCTCAGCGTCTATTTATTAGACAATTATTGATTTAATACTGCTTTCTATTTTCTTTACAGGCTCACAAGTCAAATTTATTTTTATGCAACAGGTTTTCGACCGCTCATGTTTACGAAAAAGTTAACAATAACAAAATCTGTGAACAAAATCAATACGTCCAAGGACCACAGATCAGCTATATAAAAGGACAGCTGATGCACAGGTTATAACAGAATGAACTGTGAATGAATGACTGTGTTGCCAGAAGGTCGTCTGAGTAGAGCACTCGAAATATCGTAGACAGAGAAAGAACTATAGACTTTGGGATGTGTTCTATCTCATTCGCACGAGAAAGAGAACAACTTATGCGAAAGCTGTGTAAAAGAAAGAAATAGAATGATGCTATTTTTTGTTTCATAGAGCGTGCCGCTTTTTTCGTGTTTCGCAAAGTAGTTTGCGAAACAAATTTTGACAGCTAGCTGCAAAATATTGTAGTCGTCTTGATTAAAATATAAATTACTGATTTTCAGCAAAGATTTTTTTTATGAAATTACTTGTAAACGATAAAGACTGAATATATCTACAATTTAGGTTAAAAAATGGTGCGGTGTAGCGTGATAGGGTGTAAAAGTGATAGTGAAAAGAAAATGTTCGGATTGTCTTTTCATTCGTAAGTATTATACTATTTTTTTAATACAAGCATTTCGTAACAAAATTTTAATCATTAGTAATTGTGTTGTATGCACTCTAGACGTAACTTAGGCTTTATAAAAAGCTTAAATATAAAAAATAATTATTATTATAACCTCAAAACTGAAAACGCTTGTGTTGCCAACTTTTTTTATAAATATAAGACATTCATTGAAAAATAATGGCTTGACTTATTATTTATAATGTATATCGTAGTCAACTCGAACACGAGGGTGTGCTATCGGCCGTCTGAAAAAACCGTAGACAGACGAAACTAAGACAATAAAGATAAAATAAAAAAAAGATGTTTTGACTAAGTTTTTTGGTCCATGAAGTAATCAAAATCCGTAATAAATATGATTAAATTTACATCAGGTATTAAAAATACCCAGGACTACCTTTTTTTTTGCCCTTGTCAATATTCCTATTCATAACAATAATTGACTTGAACGAGTGGCTGGGGCCCTGGCTTCCTGTCACATGTGGCGCAGTGGCGCAGATAGTGGCTTGTGGGTCGTACACTAGCATTTAGAATTTTTGGATTGAGTGCTTTTCACGAAAGGAGTCCCGCGAAATTTAAAGGAACTAAATAGGTATTTCTACGTTTTTTACCTCAACGATGTTTTTTTATTTATAAGTAGTATTTAAATCATTGCTTAATAGTTAGGTGATGTAAATACTTTTTCATAGTTGGTTTAATCTTAAATACATATATAAAATATTGAAGAAATAAATGCTTGTAAATAAACAAGTGAAATTTAAAAAAAAAACAAAATAAAAACAAGCTTTTATTATTATTATTATTATTACCATCTAGCACCAAAGTATTCGCCAAGACGAATCAAATGAGCCTAAACTCGATAGGGTTGCGTCGTTTAATTACGGAGTTCCTATGGCCACCTTCCAGTTCTATCATCAGATCAGCTCCTCGTCATAATAATATTGCATTGTCATCCGATTTATATATGGTTGCAAAATTTCAGCTCTATCGGAAACCGGGAGTGGATCTAATTAAATTTGCAAGATTTGATTACAGACAGACAGACAACAGACAGGTGAAAGTAAATAAAAGCTTACAATAAAAAGGTTATCTCTTAAAATTATAAATTATAACCAAATACCATCCCATATAAAAAATGTAGACTCATTTCCCGTGTTTAAAAAACAGCTTACATAATATCTTACCTCTATATTGTACCAACGAGTTATATATTGTAGAAAATAAATTTCTTATATGTTTAACTCAAACATTTAAAATTATAGGAATATGTATATTTGAATTTATCTCATATATTTTGTATCATGGCAAATATCGTTGATAATATTATAACCTTCCTGACCTGAAAATTATCTTTGTTTTTGAAACGAAGTATAGTAACTACCTTTTTTCCCCCCAGGAAAATGCGTTACCCGCGCATTGTCACCCAGCGCCGAGGGGCGCAGGGTGGTATGTGGGACCCCCCGTCGAAGATGTGTGTGGCGAGGATAACCATTAAAAAACATGGGGGTGTTACTGCGGAATGCCATATCACCGGGGCTGCGGGTACACCGAAGCACTCGTCCGCGGCAACTAATAATATCTACCCTATCTTGTAATCTTATTATTTAAGTTTTATTTAACTTGATGATTGTGACTACTAACGAAATAATAATTGTTATGTACCAAAGTGTGTCTTTGTTGATAATTATTGATAATAAAGATCTTTAAAACTTCAACCTTATCTCTTACCATTAGGATAAAGTCTAACTCACAGAGTACATTTTATATATAGTAAGTCTACCTCGTATTTTACTTAATAAATGGTTAGGTACTTATTTCTAAAAAATAAAGGAACATGTACAAATTTTGGTTTAATTTTCTTCGTATGGTAACCCGAAATATGGTAATATTTCTTGTCCCTTTTAGCGGCACGCTTTGTGATAGTCTACAGTATCATCCGTTTACGCGAAATATACTTTTTTTTTTCTTTTTAATAATATGGCAACATGTGCATTTTGCCAGTGTCGAGTAAAATTCGTGAATGTTCACGGGATATTAAATTATGGTCTCCACTTTCGTGTTTTGCCAGTGTCAAGTTAAATGTTATTTTTTAAGTAATAAGTTAGTTAGTCAGGTCAGAGTCAGAGTGAGCTTAATAGCTCGTCTAGTCATGTGAGTCTTCCAGTAAAATGGGTGGAATTTTACTGAAAGTTCGGAGGAGTTTTGGAGGGGGCACCAAAATTCATATTTCAGCACCATATCACTTGCCTACATCTGTGCACATTCAAAAACACTTAACACGCAATATTCCACCATTATTACACGCTAACAATCAAATTCTACACGATTATTAAGCAAAAGACGTGGAGCTAATGATATGATCAAGGCTTGCCGCCAAAACTCCCGAATATACTTATACTTACGTAATGGCTCTATGGTTTATAGCATGCTTAGCCTTTTTTAGTCTATGTGCTTAGCCTTGAAATTTGACAGGATGATAAATGCTGGCTGACACTGACAACTGACAGCCAATCCAATTGGCAATTGGAAATTGGAATTAGAAAATTGATAAATAGTTTTATCCGTTTACGTTGATAAAAGTTTTTAATTTTTAAAATTATTATTAATTTAATAAATGCAAAAAGCATTCTGTTTTTGCTGAAGCACAGAAGAAGTTATCAGTTCGGCACTCAATGTTAATTTAATCCGTTTGGCTAATAGATCTCGGATAAAATCTTTGCTAATGGAGTTGATAATAAATACACTGAACAGTGTCGGTGGTTTCGTGATAAGGTAACAACTTTTTTAGACAACGCGCTACCTCAGCGGCGTTTTTACCTTTATCTTACATGTTTCTGAAGATTCAGAGGGCAGTAATATATTAGAAAAGAGGTAAAAACTCTACAGATAATATTATTGATATGCAACAAGCTGATATTCAGCGGCAGATTGTGTCGCACGGAAGAAATGACGAGCGCAAAGTATGAACAGCTGTCGACTAAGCCCGATAATGAAGATGACGTGCTGACTTCTAAACCAAAGAGCAAATGGCCTGAAATATGTGTCCAAAAAGGTCTGTTGTCCTTGGGCCTGATATTATTTTACTTTTCACTGTCTATCGGCCTCACCTTCTACCAGAGATGGCTTCTAACGGTAAGTCTCTCCATTATGATTATTTTCTCCTAGCATCAAGTAATAAAATAAATAATAAAAAATAAAAATAGCCTTTATTGCCGTTATCTTTCTTACATGTTACATTTTATATGATAATATTATATACTACTAACAAACTTCAAAACTTGATAACAGCTTGTCTTTCGACAAAGGCCTCCTCCTCGGCATCCTAAAGGCATCAAGTAATATAGGCATTTAAAAAGAGAGGCAAATAAGATATATTACTAGCGGCGCCCAGCAATTTTACCCGCTATACTGTAGCCTATGTGTCATTCCAGGGTGTAAGCTATCTTTATACCAAATTTCAGCTCAATCTAATCAAATGTCAGATCCACCCGTTCAGGCGTGAAGAAGTAACAAACATACACACTAACTTGTGCAATTTTATCTGCATCTGTTGAAAATACTTTACAACCTAGGTTAGGTTGTAAAGTATTTTTCAACCTTACCTACCTTATTCTGAGATAATAATATATGAAATGTAGGCCCTTAGAATTTTCATCATAATTAGTCAAGCAATTTAGGAAGAGTTTAATAAAACAAGTGAAATTAAAAAAAACTTAAAAACAAGCTTTTATTATAATTACCATCTAGCTTCAAATTACTCATCAAGATGAATCAAATGATCCCGAACTCGATGGGGTTGCATTGTTTAAATAAATAATAATTTCATTTTATTTAACATGCAAGATTTGATTACAGACAGACAACAGGCAGGTGAAAGTAAATAATATTTTGTAAAAACACTGTAATGACAGTGAAATAAAGGCTATTGCAAAATGTTTCAAAATTAGAAGTTCGACAAAATAAATCTGGTGTCTGGTAGTAGATATATACCTATTGTAAAAAATGCTGGACTGATATTTTTACTTTAGTCTAAAACCCCACCAAATGTCAACAGAAAGAGTGTAAAGCCTCAAACATTCAACAAAAACATGACAACATCCAACAAAATTCTCGGCGATTTTGATGAATATTATGTTTTGTTGTACGTGCTTTCCATCGGGTATAGAAAGCAAAAACATTGTTGGAGCAAACAAAAAGTGTAGTTTGACCATGTTTTGTGAAAAATGTTGTGATGTACAAGCACTAGAGACGGTCCTTAAAAAGTTGCTTAAACATTAAAACATCATTTCCATTAATGGTCTACCACTAATTGGAATATTTATTATATCTTATCATATCACTTCACTAACTTAAACTCATCCATTCTTAGCAAATGTCTACATCTTAAAATCTCACACACAATTTACACACTAACATATCTGCTAAAACTTACATATCCTGATAATAGAGAAAAAACAATTTAAAATCTAAATATACCAAATTTCAACTGAATCCATTCAACAATTTCATTTCTCCGTCCCCAGCGAATAATTGGATAACAGCAAAAATTCAACTTTTCAGGGAAAATAAAAAACGTTTTTTTTTCGTTAGTAATATTTGTTCCAGAAACCAGAACTTTTAAGAGGTCTAACTTTTTAATTCTAACAAGAAAAAGGTAAAAAAAAAAAATAAGTACAAGTCTGCCGTCCGTTGTTTAAAAGGCTGAGATTTTGAAATATGTATGAGCAAAAACGTAAAATTTACGATTCTAGAAAATGTCAAAATACTTCAGAATAATTTTTTGTACCAAAGATAAGTGTTTATATTATAAACGCATAGTATTCTAGAGTTTCAGATCTATATATATATAACTGATTTTAATTAAAAAAAACAGTAATATTTGTTGTTGTACAAAGCTTTGTTTATTTTGTCTGTATCTCAGCTAATTGAAGACATAAAAATTTGACCCCGCCCAGAAGATGCTCTATACAGTGGTATAAAAAAGTCGAATTAAGAAAAAATGTGGCTTAGCGGTCGTTTAAAGATCGGACGGCAAAAGTATTTGGACCTATATAATTCGAAAATGAAATAAAAGCAAGAACAAGACAATGGCGATTATCCGTTTATTCTCCGGTTATGGCGATTTAATGTATCAGTATCAGTCTTTAATTATTATTAAATCAGGCATGCTTTTCAATTATATAACAACTAGCTTATGCCTGTGGGTTTGCCCGCATGAAGAAATCCTTTTTTAGTAGAAGTCCTCAAACCTATCTTTGTGCCAAATTTCAACCAAATCCATTCAGCAATTTGAGCTGTGCATTGATAGATCAGTCAGTCAGTCAATGTCACACTTTTCTTTTGTATAGCAATATTTAGTGTTGTTTAATCGAGGTTTAGTGAAATAGTTTAATCTACTGATAACATCATTTAAAATGTGATACTAAATATATTTATCATTGTAGTAATAAAAATAAAATATTATAGGTTTGTTGATACATAAAGCATAGACTATCTTTTTCTCTTTAACTTATTGTATTTATAAGAAATATTTTATGTATTTTTCATTTTTTAATTTAATGTCTGCTAAATATACCTTACCTATAAAAAGAAAGACCGACTGACTGATCTATCAACGCACAGCCCGAACCAGTGAATATTTTGGGCTGAAATTTAGAACTTATAAAGATTTTATGGCACAGGCCTTTGCTAAGGAAGAATTTCTCCACGCGTGCAAAGCCGCGGGCATAAAACTGGTCACTATAATATTTTCTCTATACTCTTCTCTATGCCCTTATCCCACACTAGGTAAGGTCGGCACAACACGTTTTTCTCCTCCATTCTGATCTATCATCCGTCATATCTGCATCCACTCCCCTAGCACGCATATCCTCTTTCATTTTCTCTAAACTACAACTTACAAATAAATTATTTAGTCAACAATTAGTATATGTAGTGTACCTAATTACTGGGCTGAAGAGTTGTTAAGACTTATGAGTCTGTAAGGAGCGTTGATGCAGTGCTTCTAGAATTTTCATCATTGTGAAATTCTGAGTGGCACTGAACTGATTATGGGCAGCGTTATCTCTTACCATCAGGAGATCGTCTTGCTCGTCTTCTTTCATTTTGCATAAACAAGTAGGTAAAATTAAAATCCCCAATGTTAAAAAAAAATGTAATACGTAATTTTGTGGTGGCGGCCATCTTAGATTTGAAATTTATCATAGTGTGTAGTAGGTATTCTACTAGTCAAGCCCTTTAATTTGATACCCATATTGAGGGAGTTGTGAAAAAAATATGTTAACCATTTGTGGCGGCGGCCATCTTGGACCGATTTTCACCAAACATAGCTAGGAAAACCCGATAAACTCGCCCTTTAAACAAAAATAACTAAATCAAAATCGGACACACCAACAGGCAGACACGTTAAACTTATTACACCCGTCGTTTTTACGTCGGGGGTTAAAGTAGATAGATAACTCTAAAATGTTAAATGTCCTGAAATATTTATTTATTTATTATATATTTATTTGTGATATATTTCAGGAATTCCGTTTCCCACTGACGGTGGTCCTGTACCACTTAGTGGTGAAATGGCTATTGTCGGTGCTGGTGAGATTGGTGCTATGCGTAATCACGGGCGCACCACAATTGCTTCTTCCCTTCATGACCTGCCTCCGCTCAGTGGGTCCCACGGGCCTTGCCAGCGGAATAGACGTGGGCTTCTCAAACTGGGGTTTGGAACTGGTCACTATTTCACTCTACACGATGACCAAATCCACAACGATCATTTTCATACTCGGCTTCGCTATACTCCTTGGACTGGAGAAAAAGGTTAGTTTAGCTATAATATTTTGTGATGATTTTTATTTCAGCGGCTTGCGACCCTCTCGTATGCCTAAACAGGTGAGCCGATTGAGCTGAAATTTGGTTTAGAGATAGTTTAGATCCTGGAATAACATAGAGGCTGCTGTACAGCGGGTAATATGGCTGGGCGCACCTAGTTTAATTAATCTTCTTCATTATAGATTTTTTTTTACGCTGGCGCTAACTATCTCGGGGCGTATCGCATATAATTAAGAGAAGCATATAAGATAGAACTAGAGTGAATCTGTAGATAAAATAGACTGCTAAGGTCAGAGGTTCGTAAAAAAAAAATATAGCACGAGCTCTACTTCGCAGAAACGTTCGCGAGTAATTTCAAATACTCATTCAATAAGTGTTTTCACATTTTGTTTGAAAATTATACACACTGTGCCTCGCAAGTGCAGCTGGCATCTTACTATAATAGTACTATAAACGTGAAAGTTTGTAAGAATGTATGGATGTTTGGATGTATGTTTGTTACTCTTTCTCGCTTAAACCGATTCCGAACCGCTTGGACCGATTGAGCTGAAATTTGGTATAGAGATAGCTTATAGCCTGGAAAAACACATAGGCTTATAGTACAGCAGGTAAAACCGCTGGGCGCAGCTAGTATTACATAGTTCCATCTCCTTCTTTTTTGAAGTAGATTAAAAAACAAAGTTTATTGAACTAAAAATAGTTAATACTAGAAACTGTTTATTTGTTGTCCCCAGACTTAGTACTTGTCTTTAGGTATTAATGATAAGACACTACGTGACTGATAACGACCTTCGACTGCATTTGAGTAGTTATTTTCCTCGGTAAAAACTATGGAAGTCTTCAGTTAATCGATGTGGAACCAATCATCTACAATCAGAACTGTCATTAACATATTTAAAATCTTCCTGTCCTTGGCACAAAGTCGTTTTTTCCTTATCAGTATTTTATTTGTATTGTGAAGACAGGGACGGATCTGAGACGTTTTTTTTTGGGGCTAATAGGCCTATACGCTCTCAAGCTTGCCTGCACAAGCAAATTTGAAATTTAGTCTATTGGTACAACAGCACCTATCGCTTGAGGCAACGCTAAAAAAAAACTACTGCAACCAGTCGTTGTTAAGAAAAGGAACAACTACGACTGTCATCCCAGTACATTTTGCGACTTGTAAGTCCAGTGTGGTATGCGTGCGGCAGAAGAGTGCTTCGGCGTACCCTCAGCCCTGGCAATATGGCTTTCCGCTGGAACACCCCCAGGTTTTTAGTGGGTATCCCCGCCACGCCCATTTCGGCGGGGAGTCCCACATACCGCTATGCGCCTCCCGACACAGGATGACGATGCGTAACGTATTTTTCCTGCGATAAAAAAGAGTGGTATGCGTAATGCAAAAAATAGGCCTAAAGGGTCAGCGCAGACAGAAAGAAGCCCAGTGAAGATTTTATTGTTTTGTTGTGTTATTTTGAATATTGAAATAAAGTGCACAGTGCATATAATAAGGGCGGTATGTGGGACTCTCCCGCCGAAGATGGGCGAGGTGTGGGCATACTAAAAACATGCGGGTGTTCCTGTGAAGCGCCTTGATGCAGGGGCACTCATCTGCGGCAGTATGATTAGTTAGATTATTAGGAGGACCCTGTAGCTAGTGAAATTACCTACTGGGCTAAAGAGTCTTAACATCTTATGACTCATAAGTCAGAAGCGTTGGCCTAAAATTTTACATTATTGTAAAATCAGGAAAGCGTCTTGCTCGTCTTCTTACTTCTTTGTATAAAAAAGAAAGTTGTCTGGATGAAATCGCTCTTTAGCGGTAAGACCGCCGCTTATACATTTAATTATTAATATTACTCTGGTATTTTTTTAATATTATATTATATTTTTTAACACCGCATAGGTGTACGTGTACGATAAAGTCTTATCTTTTTTTTTATGAGTAGCCGCTAGAGCCCCTCCCCCTGTCCTATGTTCGCCACTGGTGATTGAAACGATACCATTGTTGTTCAGACTATTTTGTTTTCACGCGCCATTTCATAGTTGATGGTTAGCAACGACTTTTTGTTAATTATGTATTTTTAAAAGGATTTTCCTTTTAGACAATTTAACTAAAAGCCTCTTATCTTCCGTGGACTCAAATACCAGTATAAATCAAGTATATTTTCATATATTTTACTAACATTACAAACGTTAAAGTTTGCAAGAATGGATATCTGGATGTTTGTTACTTTCACGCCTAAACGGGTGGACCGATTGAGCTGAAATTTGGTATAGAGATAGCTTCTTCTTCTTCTTAATCGGTTCGGTCTTGGCAGAACGGTCGTGGTCGTCATGATGTGGCGTCTACGGTATGGGCTGCTGTTGCTCGCCTCTCTATATATCGCCATTTCTCCCTATTACTTGTCAGCCGGGAACACTCAAAGATAGCTTAGACCCTGGAATATAGGCTATAGTAATCAGCAATCCCTCCCTCATTAAAATTAAATTCACTTGTTATACATCCCCTTGAGTGTTATGATATCTTTTTGTTATCTGTAAGCTACGAATAATAATAAGTCGGGAAGAGTAACTGCGATCCATATAAGAAATGTTGCCGGAGAAGGTGGTAGCTTAAAATGTTATAATTTCGGGCTTCAGTCTGTTATTTACCTTTCAAGTGAAAACGTCAAATCTGTGTGAAAATATTTTCGTTTTATGTCTTATTGATCATACCAGGATGTGTTATGATATGGTGCTGGAGCCACACATGACTGAAGTGTGTTAAGGGATCACTTTTTGCTGGTAAATAAGCGCAAAAATATAATATTTATTATATAATATAAAAATAATAATACATTAGATATTATATTTTTTTTTATAATTATTCACTTAGTCTCAGTCACTTGTTGCATAACATCATCCACCTCAAAATGGATAACTGCGCATGTGTTGACAAATTCAGAGCATGCGTACTACAGTACCCAATAAAACACCGCACAATTTATTTTTTAACCAATCAAGACCATATTTTGATAAGATTCGTTTTTTAAATTTAAGTCACGTAATTTCTCGATGAGCCTTTTCGGCGGAATTTGTTCGCAATTACGGACACCTGTCTGTAAGTATAATATGGGTAAAAGTCTATTTGAATTTGGAAGATGTTTACCTTCACAATTGACGTCATATCAGCATCGTCCCACGCAGGTATCAAGTCACATTAAGGCTGCTAAGGACAGCAATCAGTGAGCTGAAAGGGCAAGACGGTGTAAATAGATCTTTGAACAAACAACCTGATAAACAACCTTGTACTAGGAAAAACATATTTGTAGGTACATTCATTAGGGTTGCCATTTTTTTAAATTATAGGATAATAATGTATCTAGAAACTACGAAAAAGAGTATTTAAAAAAAAAAGTATATGTCCCATCGAACGCGAGAAAACAATTTTCTCGCTCAAGAAACGTACAAAAAATATTACATTATGTGTTAACAAAAGAGATGCATTATATATAAAAATATTTGATCGCTGACTGTTCACGCTGCCGGCGAGGCCTCGCTTCACTGGCTTGTCGCTGAGCGACAAAAGCTATGAAAGATAACACTCGCTCAGCAATACTCGCGCCGAGCGAGCACCCAGCGGTTATTTCTCTACAGTGCGAGTAATCGCTCGTCTCACTCGCATACTCGCGCATAGCCGAGATACACAACAATAAAAAAAAAATGAAAAACGCTAATATACAATATAAAAGAATTGAAGTTGTATTTGATTTCGTACCTAACGGTTAGGGTATTTAAAGTTATTTTTCAAAATGTTGTTAAATTGACTGTAAGTGTTCAGTTGAATCCCTTTTATATATGAATTCGAACATGAATCACCCGCTGGTTTCAATTTTTAATTTTTGAGATACTAGCGGAAATGCGATGCGAATTCAATATGGGTGCAATTTTCTAAGGCTTCGTACAGCGAATCAATATTGCTGGCGTGTAATTCGATATTAGGTACCGTGGATATAACGTGAAAAGGTGCTCCTTCACTAGTAAACTCAAACTCAAAATTCATTTATTCAAATAGGCTACATTGGAGCACTTTTGCAAGTCAATTTTACATTTTTCTATTTTAACACTCTACCTCTCGTTCACAAGGCACCTCTAAAAGAAGAACGAGCAAGAAACTCATAAGGATTGCATTTTTAGGGTTTCGTTCCTCAAAAGGAGAAAACGTAGAGTAGAGAGAAAAAAGGTAGAGTCTAGATGTAAGTCATAATAGCTTTAGGTTTAAGCGGTTGAATCGATCGAGCTGAAATTTGGTACCTACATAATTTGTTACTTTTAGGGGTTCGTCTAAAGGAAAACAAACTAAATTCTTATAGGATCACTCGGTCGTTCGACTGTCTGTCTGTCAAGACCCATTTACTCTATATCCCGTAGAGTTATCCAGTTTAAATTTTACCATATTATACGTAAGTCTATGGCCGCTTGATGCCCGTGAAATAATAAAATTTCTAAGTTAACGTAGAAAAAATATACAGCCGTTTATGCGTAAAATCGTACATTTGACTTTCTGAATAAATCGAAATTCATAGGGTACTTGCCGTTACCCTATGTTTATGAAATTTGACAGATTTTAGTGGGCATGACGCTGTGTGTTATTATTAATTTTATAAATGCGAATATGGATGTGCGTCTGTACGGCCGGTTATCTTCTTACAAATGGACTAAGTCATTAGATCACTCCTAGCGCGCATTGCAAACTGACCAACTGTGGCAACTGATTGGGGATGGGACAATTTTTTTTTAAATCTGAATCCGCCCTTGCCTGCCCCCCCCCCCCCAGGCCTGAAGCTGGGTACGCCTATGGCCGCAGCGTACCTCTAGCAGTTTCTAGAAATTTGTTGCTGATGCAGTTACTCTGCTAGCAAAGCGCCTAAACGATTAAACCATACCGAATACGGGTATACTTCCTTTGCAGGAGGTCGACTAGGTGGGAACCCTAACAGTGCCAGTTATGCTACCGCCTGAGCAGTGATGTGCAAACATTACTGTGCTACAGTAATAAGGCTTTGTAGCTAGTGAAATTACTAGGCTGAAGACTCTTAACATCATATGACTCTTGAGTAAGAAGCGTCGGCGCAGTGCACCTAGAATTTTACATCATTGTGAAATCCTAGGTAGCTCTGTATTATGGGCAGCGTTATCTCTTACCATCAGGAGAGCGTCTCGCTCGTCTTCTTACTTCTTTGCATAAAAAGTTAGTTTCTAGGAGTTTGCTAGTTGCTGCTACAGTTTCTCTGTCTAAAGCTTTTAATCGGCTTAACCGATTATGCTGAAATTTGACACTTTCAGTATTAATTAATGGAATCAGGCGTTACTTTGCGGGAATCTAAATATTAGTTTCTAGGTTATGCTCGCGGCTATGCCCCCATGGCAAAATCCTTTCTTTATGGAAGTCTATCTACATAAAACCTATCTATATTCCAAATTTCAAGCGAATCCTTTCAGCGGTTTGAGCTGTGCGTTGATAGATCAGTCAGTCACTCTTTCCTTTTATATATTTAGATTATAATATTAAGTGTAAATTCCGCTTCAAATTTATGAGTGTAACTTCAGTATTTTTCAGTACTTGCAGTATTTTTTCAAATTCAAATTCAAAAATATTTATCTGTGAAAACATGTTTTGTTTGGATACAGATCTTTTTTGCCCAGAGGGCGTACAAATGTTAAAATTTACTAATTCCTCATATATTTTTTAATTTTGATTAATTATCATTTTACCGAAAATACAAAAAACTCAAGCGCTTTATTGTTTCATTTTTTTTCCAAAGGTTGATCATTCCAGTTTTCTATTCCAGTCATGGTCGCTAGTCGGGATAGTGTTCATGATAGCTACTGGCCTGATCATGTTCACGTACAAAGCGACCCAGTTTAACATCCTGGGCTTCAACTTCCTCTTGCTGGCGTCGTTCGCTGCTGGCCTGCGATGGACCTTCGCCCAGCTACTGATGCAGAAGTCCAAGCTGGGCTTACATAATCCAGTGGATATGGTCTTCCATGTGCAACCCTGGATGTTCCTCTCGTTGCTGCCTTTTGTTGCTATGTTCGAAGGTAAGCCCCATTCAGGTCGCGGGTTCGATTTCCGCACGGGACAAATGTTTGTGTGATCCACAGATATTTGTTTCTTGTCTACCCAGACCAAAAACAAATATCTGTGGATCACACATATTCAGGACATTACACACAGCGCCACCTAACCCCAAGCTAAGCAACTTAATGCTTGTGTTATGGTGGTTAGGATAACGGATATAATACATATATACTTTTCTTTTGTAAATACATACTTATAATAGATACAGAAAACCACCGAGACCAACAACAAATATCTGTGGATCACACAAATATTTGTCCCGCGGAAATATATAAGGCTATATGTTACGGCTAAACTCCGCAGTGTAGATGGATTAGCCGGCTTGTCCTTGGTGTAGCCGAACACTGTTGGTTAAATTTAGATGTAGCCACTTATTTTCGGCTATAACTCAAATACGACATCGTCTGTTTACAAACGAAAACTATTTTTATCAATTCATTTAATTGTAGTATTATAAAATTTGGTTTTAGTATTACTGAATGATGAATCGGAAACTCGGTAATAATGATAAGTTCTGGCGCATCGCCGGCCGCTGCCTCGGTTCTCATTTCGTTCATCAATACTTAGTATGAAATAAAGTCGTTTCCCGTGTCTGTCTGTCCCTATGCATGCTTATTTATTTAGTTTATTTGGGACAATTAACAGCTACACACTACAGCTTACAAAAACAACATAATAATATAACTAATATAAATGCGTAGCCTACTTCATTATCCACATATATGTAATGGAGTAGGGTACACCTTGTAGTTACAATAACTCGCTTGTTGCTTAGATCTTTAAAACTACAACAATCTTTAAAACTGCAACTTTAAAACCTACGCAACGGATTTTGAGGCGTTTTTTAAATAGTTAGAGTGGTTCAAGAGGAAAATTTAAATGCATAATACATGCATATTATTGTAGAGAAACACTGATAATTTTTTTTTAGGCGAACGATGCGGGCGGGGGTCCATTTGTTGTAGAATAATTTAAAATAACAATTATAAATCTTTATTAGACATAAATTTGTTGCATTTTCATTGTTGAAACCATAGGCTCCTGAACTAGTTGAGAACTGTGTGTCAGGTGCCAATGGCTTCTCCCATATTATGTTTATTTCTATTTATGTCTACAAGAGAAGGTTACATTATAAGAACTGGCTAAATATTAATTAGAAAAAAAAAAGTTAACAAGCATGCTTTTTTTGGACGCAAGTGCGTGCGTGTGTGTGTAATAAATAATCTGTAATACATAATCTGTATATTTCCAGGGCTAGAATGCTTTCGATACTTAGAAAGTAGGCCTCCGGAGCAACTGTTACCGACCATCCTCAAGGTATCCGTCGGGGCTACGATTGCCTTTGCGATGGAAATCAGCGAGTTCCTCGTCGTCACATACACTTCTAGTCTTACACTGTCCATTGCTGGTATATTTAAGGTAAAAAAAGAGAATTCTTTATATTTTATTTATTCGAAATTGTTTTGTTAACATAATTTATCATTTGTGTTTTTTTCTACCCATTGTTAAAATTAATTTAAGACTATGAACGAGGATTTATTTTTTATGTGATGAAGAAGACGAGCATGACGCTCCCCTGATGTTAAGAGATAACGCTCCCCATAATCAGTACAGTGCTACTTAGGATTTCACAATGATGTGAAATTCCAGGAGCACTGCACCAACGCTTCTTACTCAAGAGTCATAAGCTGTAAACTCAACTCAGACAGACAGATAGACGACGAATCAATCATGTTATTTGATACTTTTACTTTAAACTTATGTTTCTCACGTAAGTGACTACCTATGTATGTCTTAATGAGGAATAAATGTCTTTAAACGAAACAAATACAATCATTATTTAAAGAAAAAAAAAAACAAAAACGGCACAACTCACGTCTAATATTGTCGAGAATATCTCGACCACGGTTTCGGACAATTACGATGTCCTTCATCAGGAGATCACGCCTGCAGTAACCGGCGCTCACGGCCGCCGGTGAGCGCCGGTTACTGCAGGCGTGATCTCCTGATGAAGGACATCGTAATAGGGATGTTGACACATGTTACGAATTCATATAAAGTTATGTTTTTCACATAAAAGACAGTATTTAAAGACCTACAATCACATTTTAAGGATTTATTTACAAGCCAAAACGAAATAAAATCAATTTTAATTTTAATAATTTTTACTTATTATTACGCGAATGCGAACGCCAATCAGGGCGCGTGACGTCACACCACTGGCCTGTACTTACGCTTCCTAAGCAATGTTCCTGATTTCGACACATTTTAATTACTCATAACTTAAAAACTACTGAACCGATTTTGATGCAACTTATACTGTGCTCTAAGTTGGTCTAAATTTAAGCAAAAAAAAGTCAATAACCAAAATGGATCTTATATTTTCAGAGAAACATTTTAGTCATTGACTTTATTTTTGGCTTAAATATTGACCAACTAAGGGCACAGTATAAGTTACATCAAAATCGGTTCAGTGGTTTTTAAGTTATGAATAATTAAAATGTGTCGAAATCAGGAACATTGTCTAGGAAGCGTAAGTACAGGCCAGTGGTGTGACGTCACGCGCTGTCAGATGACTGTTCGGAACGTTTTAGCCAGAATTCAAAAAATCATTTTTATTTACGTATTTTTATATTGAAATATCATATAATTTTGCATAAAAATATGATATTCGTGTATGAAATGGGTCTATCTATCATATAAAAGCAATTCCAAAAATTGGTCAACATCCCTATTGTCCGAAACCGTGGTCGAGATATTCTCGACAATATTAGACGTGAGTTGTGCCGTTTTTGTTTTTAGTTATGGAGAACACTCGCGATAGTTTTAAAAATCGTATTATTTAGAGAGCTGAGCTTTTAGCCATAAGAACGCCAAGAACGTCATGAAATTGTGTTTTAGTATATATTTTTTTAATGTGGCAAATCCCTTTATTAAGAAAAACAAACTAACAATACTACAGCTACTACAGCAATAAAGAACACTTTTATTAACCACAGATCGGCCACAAGCCGATCTACAGAAAATCCAAGTGCTCCAAACCACTGTCAGATGGCAGAGCGCCCAGAAGGCTGGCAGCATTGCCACGTTGAATGGCAATGCTGCCAGCATTTGCTGTTTTCAATATATTTGCGATTGCCAGATGGACGGACGATGTGATTAAGACGGCGGTTCTCATGGACCTTGGCACAGGGCAGGGTTGATTGGCATGAGGGAGGCCTATGCCCAGCAGTGGGATGTAGAGGGCTGTGGATGATGATGGTGATGATGATATTTGTGATGTTCAATAAAGAGTTATCTATTCTATTCTATATACAATTTGTTTAAGTATTTGTTGGTTGCCTGGAAGAGATCGCTCTAAGCGATAAGGCCGCCCCTTGTGGACATTGATATTAGTACATTAATTTAGTTTTAAGTCTTTAGTACTTTAAGTTACTCGTATTTTCTTATTTTTTGTCCCAATAAAGAAGAGTATTGTATTGTAAGTAAAACAAAATAAAAAACAAATTGATTTGTGATACATATTATAATAAAAAATGGCTGAGAGCGAACAATTCTTCACATTAAGATCTGTTTTTATGTACCTGGAATGTACGAATTAAGAAATTCTTATTTTTATAAAATAGCTAAACAGTTTCTTGCCGCCATGATTCTTGCAAAACCTCTAGTTTGACGTTTATTTTCAGGAAATGTGCATATTAGTACTGGCAGTTGAAGTGAGTGGTGATCAACTGAGCGCCATCAACGTGTCTGGTCTGAGTGTGTGTCTGCTCGGCATTATTGCTCACATCATACATAAAGTGTTGCTCATCAAAAACGTTGCTGGCACTGTTCGCGCCATCGATGATGACTTCGACACTTTGGTCAACAGGTAACAGTTTTATTTATTTATTAGAAACACAAACTGACCTGTCTGGTCTGAGTGTGTGTCTGCTCGGCACTATTTCTCACATCATACATAAAGTGTTGCTCATCAAAAACGTTGCTTGCTATCAAATTGATGATGATTTCGACACCTTGGCTTATACGTAATACTTTTATTGGCATGACGAGCAATAAATTAATTATGTAACCAAGATAAACATTGTAAACTTTTATTTAAAAAAACAAACCCTATTAGTTTTTTTAATAAATATGCCTACATTTGACCCTATCCCACTTGATGGAAAGTGCAAATTCAGTTCACGATGAATCACGTAAGATGCCTATAAAGGTTAGATACCTATTCATTCGTGCCATGAAGATTCCCATGTATCGCTTTTGAGTTTATTCGTAACATACATTCAAGAATACAAATCTTTCCTCTTTATAATCTTACTACCATTATAAAACGTGAAAGTTTGTAAGAATGGATGTCCGGATGATTGTTCCTCTTTCACGCCTGAACAGGTGGACCAATTGAGCTGAAATTTGGTATGGAGATAGCTTAGACCCTGGAATAACACATAAATGTGCCCATATTGATCAATGTTTTATAATACAAAAAAGATGTATACGTGCAATATTTGGCTTAAAACAAATAGACTCCTGTAGACCATTCTTTAGAACTTTTAAAATCTTAACTGTAACTTCTTTATATATTCTAGATGTGTGTCTATTTGTATATAATAATAGAAACATTTTTCAGCAAGCCAGCTCAATTAAAGTAAATTTACGTTCCCAATATAAGAATAATTTAATTAAACCTCCAACTAGACTTGCATTGACTTCTAATAATTGTTTTATTATGTGTATAAAAGTTTATAACAAAATTCCAAATCATTTTAGGGAATCGAATTTAACACTAAATGTGTTTAAATATAAATTGACGCAATGGTTGGCGGATAAATGTTTTTATAGCATAAATGAATTTTTTGAATACAAAATATAAATAGTCATGCATACTCCATACAATGTAACTAAAGGCATTAATTATTCTTAGCTATAAGTCATTATTGTATTATTCATACGTCTGGAAAAGACAGGTTTCGGCAGAACAATGCATTACATTAAGATCTGATATTATGTACCTGAAATCTATGAATAAACAAATTCTTATTCTTCTTATTCTTATACATAGGCTACATTACAGCACAGCAGGATCAAAAAATACAAGTGAATATAATTAAATAAAAAATTAAAATACACCCTGCGTTGGGGGTTTTCGGTTTACGCTTTCAAAATATGAAATTCGCCATTTTGTGGTGGCGGTATAGTATAGTGAAACCGCTCGGCGCGGCTAATATTGGTATAGATATAGATAAGTTATTTAAACGTTTTGTACTGTGTTCCAGATCTCGATCACCAAAACAGCTCGGTGAACTGAACGAGCCTCTCCTAGAGAAAGATATATGGCCTCAAGATGAAAGTGACGTAGATACGAACATGGTTTTACATGAAGTCGTACAAAGACGAGATGCCAGATAGACTGGCTAATGGCCCACTGTGATGCACTTGTTGGGATGGTAAAACTATTTAAACCATAGGGGATCGGATTTTTTTTGTCAATCATGGAGATTATTGAAAAATATTGGACACGTATTTTTTTATTTGTAAATCTGATGAAAAACGTGGGAGATACAACGCAGTAAAGTTGCATGGAAAGGGTCGTGACGTCATATGTGTGTGCTCGATACAAAATGCACACGCGTATGACGTCACGCGTCATCACCGAAAAAATTATAAGCGCTATATCTCAGCCATTTTTTATTTTATTCTCAAACAAAAAATACGTATTGAATATTTTTTTATTATAAAAATTACGGACTAATTTATATTCTGATGTTTTTGACGTTGTCCGATCCCCTATTATCCAAGAAGTTTATTCAATGGAGTTCGCGCCATGAACACCAAACTGATGCAATAGAAATGACGTCAGCGTTGAGTGCTATCTCACTTACCTCATACAAATTGGGATGTTGACAAGGTCAATATTTTTAAAATATAATTAGTCCGTTATTTTAATAATAAAAAAAAATCGATACGTATTTTTTTCTTGCAAATAAAATAGTAAATGGCTGAGATATATCGCATATAAGATTCTGTGTTGGGACGCTTGATATCACACCACTAAACAAAAATGTACTAGATTGAGTGGTGTGACGTCACGATCAAGGAACTTTCGTGCGTTGTATCTTACACGTTTTTTATCAGAATTACAAATAAAAAAATACGTGTCCAATATTTTATAATAATCTAGATAATGGACAAAAAAAAATTAGGCAACATCCCCATTGTAAACAAAACTAACGTCAACCTTAGAATATAGAATGAGTGGGTGAGATGGCACTCAACGCTGACGTAATTTTTCTTGCTTCAGTTTGGTGTTCACGCTGCATTCTCCATTGGTTAGATCTTCGTATAATTACCGGAATGACAAAGAATCGAGAAAATAAAATAATAAATTGACTTGAATTAAATAAAATTGGTCGATTTAATAATAATAAATTTACTAGTGTAGTCTTTCAAATGTATTTACAAAAATGTATTTATTTTTTATTAAATTACTGTATTGTGTGACAAGGATATCTTTTGAGTTGTTTATAAAGAGAAACAAAAAAAAAAGGAAAAGTCGTTTCTTCACCACATTGTTGATACCAGTGAGGATTTTAGCAATTTTGTTAGTTTATCTCGACTAAAACAGTTTTTTTCATTTTGACCTTCAAACGGATTTTTTCATGTTTTTTATCAAAGTAATATTAAAATAAGGATATGTACCTATAACTGGGGTATGAATATTTTTTATCGAGCGTGCCATGATTGTCATTTTTTTTAAATCCTGAGTGCCTATTGGCTTTTGTCCAACATGTAAAACACTCAAGTTCATAGACAAAATTGCGTACATTACTTGCTTAAACCTCCACATTAACATGAGTAAAGTAACAAACGCAGTAATGTACATTGAAATTGACATCAATCGTAGTGGGTAGTGGGTGTGAATTAGTCAATAGGCCTTCAGGGCCTAAATTCTGCACAAAAAAGAGACGAAGGCGCATCAAAACGTAAGCAAAAACATAAACACATTTTTATTTTAAAAAACGCCACTTTGAGGCGACAAAAAGATGCTAAATTATAAATCTTGGGTTTTTAATCTTGGTCTAACTTGAACGAGGTACTAAAAATTTATTACATGTACGGGTCGTTAACGTATTTAAAAAATATTTAAAGGATTCGTTATACGGAGATTTTTTTTATTTAAATAACTTTATTATGTTTACATGCAATAAATTAATAAACCACGTTAAATTCAAGTTAGACCAAGATTTAAAGTTACCAAAGATGACTGAATTATTTTTCTTAAATTTTTATTAACATCGGCGCCCTCTTTGTTTTTTACTTTTTTCCAAATAATACATACCTACGTTTGTTAGTTTATGTATTTTACTAGCTGCGCCCAGCGGTTTTACCCACTGTTCTATAGCCTATGTGTTATTCCAGGGTCTAAGCTATCTCTATACCAAATTTCAGGTCAATCGGACCACCCATTTATGCGTGAAATAATAGCAAACATACATCCAGACATCCATTCTTACAAACTTTCACGTTTATAATATTAGTAAGATCTATTACGTTGATGTTGATGCAACGCGCCCCAAAATGTATCCGATCTCTGGACCCTACCAGTGTCAAAAAAAAATCGAAATATATCTAGATGATTTAGGAATTAAAGATATTTTATGTAAACACAGAATGTCACTATAATATTATGTCATTGTCAAAAGTGACAGATAGGGCTAATAAATATATTAATATCGTTTTTCTCTGAATATTGATAAAAAACTAAAATCTATTACTAATTACTAGGTTATTATCAAAATACTATTTATGACAAATCTTCTTTTTAAAGATAAAAAAGTCAAATTTATAAAAAAAAAAACAAAACTTGTATAATATACTATACAAAAACTTATATAATGCTTAACTTATACTTACAAAAAAGTTATATCGCAGTCATTTTTGGTTATATTGAAATAATTACGAAATTTGGATGTGTTTCCTACCTGTTCAAAATTTGGTAAATAGGTAGCAAGAGATAGTGATTCAAGAGAAAGGTTTATATGTATAGCACGTGCGAAGTAGGGGCGGGTCGCGAGTATAAATATCATAGAGGACTCAACTATAAGAGTGCACATTACCGGTATGCTGTTGCCGAAGATATGTATTGACGCTGCATAACACACGTCCCATGTCTTTGAACCAAAGAGTTACTTGGAACGAGCCAATCAAAATTCGCCAATCAGCCACCGCCATGTTTCGGAACTTTTATTTTCATACAAGAAATCACGTTTGCATGAATGAGGGTTTTCTGAAAAGACACCCACAAGCAGTGGCCGTAGCATGGCGTACAGGATCTCGACGAAACTTCAAGAGTGGAACTGTCATCCCATACATTGTACTTTTGTGAATGTTTGGGATGACAGTTGACTTGACAGCAAGACAAGTCTACGCAACGTCTGTGCTTGGCCGGCTGGTAGTTGAAATTATCCCTTAAATTAAAAATGACATTCATAAAGGCAGTGGTAGGTTTCGCCGGTCGTAGGCGGCTAGTCGTTATATACAATTGATTTGTATTAATTTATATAATTGTTAAATGTTTAAGATTTTATTTTTGCTTGTATAGTGTTGTGTGTTATGGCTTAGATTTTAATCCTATTCTCGTATAATTGACCGCAAGAGCAAGTTTTTTTTTAATATTTTACCTTTCTATATGTCATGGCTAAACCCCGAAGTGCGAGTACCTAAGTTTAGCCGGCTAATATTAGGTGTAGCCAGTCACTGTTAGTTATATAGGTGTAGCTAATTTATTTTCGGCTTTAAATACAAAATTATGTAAGTACATATGTATATCGTAATAATGTCATCACGTACGTGTGAAAAATCCTTTATGGGGAAATATGTATATTTTATATATTTTTAATACCGAAGAAATGTATATTGCTTGGCTTTATTTTGTATGCATTTATAAAAATAGGCGTCTTTTTAATATTAAACTTAAGACGACGTCACACAGACCTTGTAAGCGCGGGAAAGCGGTCGAAATACGGGACCGATTTTTTTTGTAATATTCATTTTTGAAAATACAAATCATTTATTCATAAATTTCAGGTACATAGAGATCTTGATTTAAAACATTGTTTAACCGAAACCTGTCTTTTGTAGACATGTAAATAATAGCTACAGTCTTATAATAATTATTATCAATTATTACAAAAAAATATATATTTCATTAACTGCATACTGCAGTATGCATAACAATTTATTATATTTTAAAAAATCATTAATATAATAAAAAAAAAAAGTGTGTGCGTGTAACCTTTACGCGCGATTGAAGTAAAACTTCAATTTAAAATCCCGTGAACATTCACGAATTTTACTCGACACTGGCAAAATGCACATGTTGCCATATTATTAAAAAAAAAAAAAAGAAAGACAGACCATAGTATATGACATATACTTACAACCAATCAGAATTATTATTTTTAAATGGCGGAAACTACACAGACTATAGTAAGCGTTACTTCCGTCAGAAAAAAAAAAGTAAGCGTTACTTCTGTCAGAAAAAAAATCTGAGTTACTCCCTAGTCGCGCCTAAAGAAGTTTTACTTCAAAAACTCATTTTTAACTCATCACTCATTACACTCATCACGGCGCGGAAACAGAAACAAAAGAGAATCAACACAAAATATCGTTCTCTTTCCCGCGCGTCCCTACTTTGTGTGACGTCATTATTAGTTTTATGGCAATATTTTAGCAGCTAGCTAATATATTTAAAGAGAGTTGTGGATTTTTGAAGGTACCAGTTATGTATAAAATTCGTAAAAGCTTTTTCTAAAGTGTTCGTCAGGTATTGACGACCGCCATCTTGTATTGCTCTAGCAAATCCAAAATGGCGGTCTATCTCGATGCCTATATGTAGGTACCTATATCATTGTAATATTTATATTTAATTGGCATGTGATTATTACATTCCATATGTAATTCCCTTTTTGTAAATTAATTATATTAACTACATGTATACTATTTAGAAAAGGCTATGTCGCGACAGAATGATTGAAAAACAATATAATCTCGTATAGGTTACGATGAAAGAATTCCTCTTTTTATTTGACTGCAGAAAATAATGAAAAATAGGGATAAATATAAAAATAACATAAAAGATTGCAATCGTTGTCCCATTTGTTGAGCTAGATTAAAAAAATATTGGCCATTTTTTTTATTTAATTTTTTATGAAAATCCGGTCAAAAAAGTTGCTTGGTATGCTTAAATGTCAAAGATATATTACTCTAATAGAGTAGTATATCTATGTTAAATGTGATCCAAAAACTAAAACATCATTTTCTGATTAATCTTGGAAATAAAAAAATAGCTCTATTATATTATTTTATACCATAGCTGACGAAATAAATACTTTTTACCTTGGCAACATCCCTTTTTATTTATATAGCTCCAAATATTTTATTAAACGCTGATTTTGTAGACATTTATTATGAATTAGTTTTGGTAATCTTTATAACGACATGTTTCACAATACATTATGACGGCAACCGGACGCCATGTTGGAAAAAATGAAAGCTGACAAAAAATGGTTTAAAAAGACGTTTGAAATTATGTTGTGTCTCGACTATTGATAGATTCTCGTTACTATTATGCAAGGCAATCTGGGTCCAAAAAGTGAATCAATATTTGATAAAAAATAAAGAATTATGACTTTTATGAAGGCTTCGTTTAAGGGAAAGTCGGGGCTAAAATATTTCATACAATCCATACGTTTTGTCAAAGGCCGTTGAACATTTAGTATAGAAAAGAGAGGGATTTATCTTTAAAGGTATAGTCTGCTGCCATCTTCGGCCGCAACATCGCTTAACATCACCCGAGCTCGTGGTCCAAGGCTAACCTCTATAATGAATTTAAAAGAACAGGTGTTTTTCTGCAAATATTCAAAAGTCATAGGTACCATTAATTTAGCGTTTAAAAGCTATTTTTGTTTGGGAGTTGACACTGCGACACAAAGTGTGTAAATGGATATATATAAACACATTTTTATTTTCAAAAACGCCACTTTCAGGCGGCCATAAGATGCTAAATTAAAAAAAAATAAGTTGCATTTAATTTTGTACTGGTATCTTAAGAATTTTCAAGGTTTTTTTTTTTATAATTTTGTTAAAATTTGACAGTGGACGTTAGCAAAACGAGAAGCGATTTTGGTCCGGAATAATCCCGACGACTAGCCCCTCTAGAGTTTAATATTTTTGAAAAATCAAAATTGGAATGTCAGATCGTCTTAGTATCATAATATAATACTAGAATTAGGATATAATATGTATACTAGATCTATGACCTAAATTGTAGGTAATTGTCTACAAAAAAAAACATTTTATTAGCTTTATTTGACTTTATTCCACATTCCTACTTTTATATATTTTTTTTGTTATAATTGGTTTAAGAATTAATTAATTATTATTTCGAATTTGTAAAATTAAATTTTATATGTATGTATGATTACTTATTTTATTGTTATGATTGTACAATACAATGTAATTATAGTTTTATTTGCGTTGTTATAAATTATTATAAAATGTAACAAATGTGAGTAAAATATTTTTTGTAAAGACATTGTTTTAATAAAATGCGAACATTTTATATCCATTTTATTAATTAAAGTGTAAAAAGGAACAGAAATCTTAATTGTGAAACAATAGAAATGGCATGCCTCTGTACATCATATTAGTTTCGTCCTTACAAGTCTCTCGCTCGCACTATCAAACAAATCGGCCACTGTCTCGCTCGCACTATGTGACGTATTTTGAAATTTCAATTCGTACAACCACAGAAGTAATACAAATACAATTCACTTTCTGAAAATGTTTTGAAATGGAGATTTACGTCATATTTTTTTACTATTTTTATAAGTATTCCCATTTTGATACCTTCAATAACAACAATGGGAAATGGCATTCTCAATTATATAATAAATACCTATCTTTAAACATGCCATAACCATTTTATAAAATATCAAACTTGTTATACTTAAAAAAAGTAAATAAATATGATCTAAATCTCTGTTTAGACACATTTTCAAAAAGTAAATTTAATTAATTGATATTTAACAGTTTGTTATATCGTGCGACCGATATAGAGGCTCAGCGACTATTAACCGCTTAAAATATTAAAGGTGGCGCTGCAGTGCAGTTGCCGCATAGTGCGATTTGACCTTTATTCGTAGTATTCAAAGATTTGGTAGTATTTTACTTATATCCATTCATAGATATCTATGTATCCATTATACCTAATTATTGAAAGTTTGAACCAAAAAGCTTCTTATTTGAAAAAACCAATCAATCTAGCCAACCGCTCCCCCGCACTGCAATTTTAGGTGATTTTGTTTTCATATAGAAAAAATCACAAAAGACGTGGTCTGATTTAATCTGTGTACAACGTACATAATTTGCCTAAAAAATGGGTTACAATGTTTTTCTCAAAATTCAAAATGGACCAAAATATTGTATAATGTAAGATTAAGATAGATAAGTTATGGATGTTGGAAAAATAAAAAAAAAGACCGTTATTTCAAAAGTTAGTTTTCATTTCACTAAGATACGATAAGTATTTGTACATAGGTGATCGCTTATTCGCGGTTTTTACCGTGTGATGTCATGGTATTCCTGATTTATATTATACTTACTAGAGAATGGAATCCGATGACGTCGCGCCTTGGATTGCAGGCGCATTGAGACTGTCACGAAAACAATAGCGAGTGGGTATTTTTCCTTTAAAAATATTGTGAAGCGCTCAGAATAAGGGCTACAAAAATATAGGTATTTTACATATTACAGGAAATTTTACACAGCGCCATCTAACCCCAAACTAAGGAACTCAATGCTTGTATTATGGTGGTTTGATAACGGATATGTAACTTATAATATTTTATTTTGTAAATACTAAGCTGTATATCGAAAGCCACCCAGAAAAGACACAAATATTACTGTATATTACACAAATATCTGTAATATGTGTGAGTATGAGAACAAACTTTATCTTGTGAGAGAAAATAAACGTTTTATTATGTATTTATTTATTGTTATCTGTTCCATCTGTTCCAAGCGGGAATCAACCCTTCAAACATTCGTGTTGCAAGAGGTTAGCCCATTGCTCCACAGAGGTCGTTACTTTCTTTAATTTATGTAAAATATTACTAAATATTATTTTCTAAGCATTCGTATGTATATTGCTATTTTATATAGAGCCTAGTATTACCCAGTTTATGTGCTTTACCTTATTATATAGGAATTATACGAAATTTGGAAACTAAAAAGTTTTTTTAATATCTAACCTAACCTATCCCTTTTAGGCCATGTTCATTTTGCGCGGACATTTGGCCTAAGTGGAGCTGATTTGAGGACTGAAATAAGGATACGGTAAGCAAAGATGACCAAAGAGGTATTAGTTCTGTAAACTACAGCCTACCTACAGATAATTTCCAACAAAATCAATAACTTCAAGGTATTTCTTCATCCAGATATTCAAAAAGTACCCGTTTTGCATAGTGGTTTTGTCGAATTCCTGTAACGAATAATTTTGAAAAGTGTGTTATTTTATGTTATTATCCGATAATAAAGTTTTAAGAGAAATCCAGCACACTTTACAAAATATTACATTTGAATTACATATGTATAGGTATTATTTTTAGACTTTTTTAAACTTTCCTAAGTTTTACGTTGATTCTGGAAAAAAAATGTTATTTATAGCTGCTGGAGTATTCTTCTACATTTCCGTTTGTGAGCACATTACACGCCCATTGCGCTCACGTTGTATCATTCCTCGCGCGCTCGTGCGTTTCCGGCTGTTGTCGGCCCTTTAGCCGAAAGGTTCGAGTCAGTGGTCAGGTATAGTGTAAATATCTATATCATTCGCCACAGGTCTTCGCGGCGCGAACTTCTCGCTAATTCTACCGTGCCGGGAACAGAGTTTCGTTGTCGAGACTCGAGACGCGTATTGTGTGCGGAAGCCAAGATCTTCTCCCAATTATTACTGTCAATCACCTTGAAGCAGTAAACACTTTTGAAATTAAATAGGTACGTATGCTTCGATAGTTAAATTTCTTAGAATTCTGATATACCTGTTACATGCTATTCAAATAAAAACACAAAAGAAATATTTAATACGAAACTTTAATTGCATTCCAAATGGTTAGTTATTAAAATTCTACGTATTTTTATGTTACGCGAAATTAGATGTCACAATTTTAATTCCTGAAATGAAGCCTTTTAAATCAGTGCTTGGAGTTGTCGAACAGTGAACATTGACGTGCATTAAGCCTTGAGGATACCGGTGCCCAGGCTGAGCTGAGAAGGCGTACGCGCGACCAGCTGCCCGCTCAGCCGGAACAGCTTGCCGTTGATGGAGGTGGCCGCTTCCATCTTCCTCAAGAACATGTTCTTACATGAAGTGTTCAACGTCTTCTCAGTGAGAGTTTTGGTCGACTCCGATTCCAGAGAGTTAATGATAGAGTCCGCATCCGTGTCCAAGTTGAATATGTTAGTGTGCGACTCCTCGCGCCAAAGCTTCTGCAGGTTGAGTGCCATCAGCTCCAGTTGCACCTGTGACAGCTCACGGATCACGTCGATCTGGACGGACATCACGTTGTCACAGGTTTTTAACAGAGAGTTCAATGTCTCAAGAACGTCTGCCCGCCGTTTCTGAATAGTGTATTGGTTGTCAATGTTCCTCTCGAAGAATGCCAGATGTTCGTACAACTCTGCCAGCTGTAAGGAGCAGGATATGTACTGAGCGGAGTGGTGTTCGAAGTCGTAATAGTGCTTGGCGCGCATCAGCCACTTGTGCGTGAAAGCGAATAGTTTTCGAGCACCTTCCATGTTGCAAGCCGTGTCGAAGGGAACTCTGCTTTCCATTTCTTTCATATCGAGAGACGGAAACGTGAAAAGCTTCTCCGGCGCGGCCATGTCGCCAGCTTCGCTCTTCTCTGCACCTCGGTCTCTCAAAATCTTCTCTTCTGATTTAACCGAAATGTCAATATTGTCCTCTAACATATCGACAGTTTTCCACAAGTCTGCTCTCGAAGTTTGGGAGAAGTACTTGTTGAGGATTTTTTTCTTGGACAGTTTGAAGAGCGTCAATCCATACTTGACCCAGTGGTGACTCAGTTCCAAGAAATGAATTTCGAAATCTGCCTTCTGCAGGACGAATTCTTCAGGCATCAGCTTGCAGTTATCGTGGCACGTGCGCAACACGTGATACGCGGCGCAGAGGTGGTGTCTCGCGTTGCCGAGCTGGTTCAAGTAGGTGAAGTAGTTCCCGAGCCTGGCGGTCCTCACAGCCCACTCTTGAGGGGTCCCCTCCTTCATCTCCAGTTGCCTACGGAGCGCTGTGTGATTGTACATGGTATACTTGTCCGGTAAATTCAGTTTGTTGTATAGAAAAGCTTGCATCTGAACATTGTTCGTGACGACCTTATCTATTTTTTCGGGGTTAACTTTTTTGATGTTAGTCGTGTTATCAGCGGTGAATAGATCTTCAGCGTCGAGGAACTTGTCTGGCTGGGCCCTGCTGATCCTGTCGTAGAGCTCCTCCATTGTCTCTAGGATCTCTCTGGCGAGATCTATTTGGTCCAGCTGAATGAGGTAGTAGCAGAGAAGGTTTTGAATTCTCAGCAATATGAAGAGACATTCGTCTCTCAGGGCGTGCGGCTTCAGTTTGTCGTAAGCCGTATGGAGCAAGTTACGTTTCTCGATGAGCGTTATGGGCATCGTCTTCGCTGAGAGGATGGCGAGGTATCCCTCCATCGCCAGCGACCTGATGTACTGGTCATGGTTCTCCTTGCCGAGGACTATAAGGTCAGTGTTCAGAGTCTGGATGTCTTTCTTCAAGATCTGCAGGCGCTCTGACGAGCTTTTATTTTTAATAACGTTTCTTACATTTTCGAATGTGTTGGTTATGCGATTCAATATCTCCATATTATTTAGCGAAACACACTTATAATTTTTTCGACGAGATGTAAAAGATTTTGCTTGTTTTTTGAATATGTCAAACTATATTTTTCCTCTAGCATGCCAGATCTATTTTCTGGAAGTGAAACAAAAAATGAGTTTTTATATAAGTGGCAGTTTTATATGAGAACAAATTCAAACTCTTTGTATGAGAATGAGTGTTTATGAATTTTGAGGCTTCCGTAGTCAACAAGGAAACCTTACCTTTATAGTTTAGCTTTGTCTGTCTGTCCGTCGGCGGCTTTACGGAGAAACTATAATCCTAGAAAGCTGTAATTTTGCATATACATACAGACAGACAACAGACAGGTGAAAGTATATATAAAAGCTAGTAAAAAATATTTAAAATTAATTAATTTAGGGTAGGTAAGGTGGGGATGATTTTATTTTTCCTGTCTGACTCCACCATGTGATGTACCTATCGCTGAATAGGTTTCTAACAAACTTCATCGATTTAGTGATGATCTATGTATTTGAAAAATAACTTTTTTTGATTTGCCGGTATATTACGTAAGCCTATATTGCGCGTAGTCCGAATAGCGCTTGGCCTATTTATTGGTATTGTTTTTGTTTTCTTATTTCTCAGAAGTGGTAGGTATTCGACAACGCAAATATTATGCATTTACAGTTTCTGGCGCACTATTCTATCCATTGTATATTTCCTCCATATTTTATAAAGACACTAGCTTACGCTCGCGGCATTGCCCGCGTGGCAAAATCCTTTGTTAGCGGAGGTCTACGTCATAAAACCTATCTGTGTCCAAATTTCAGCTCAATCCTTCCACTAGTTTTAGGCTATGCGTTAATTTTTCTTCTTCTACTTGACTTTGGGCCCCCTTTTCACACCCTTAGGACTTAGGAGATTAAATTTTCTTAAATCCTTTCTTAGAGGATGTCTACGCCCTAATGCCTTACTGTATACCAAATTTCAACTCAATCCATCCAGCGGTTTGGCCTGTGCGTTGATAGATCAGTCAGTCATACAGTCACTCTTTCCTTTTATATATTTAGATAATACATAATAATATGTACACTTTATAAATATCAACAGAAAGATGTTTTCCATAAAAGGCTTAGACTGAATGTCTTGTTTCGTCGCGCACGTTTCGTTATTGTGATTTTGAATAATGACTTACACCTGGCGGCTAAAATAAGTTTAAATCTATTCAACTTTGTACCAAACATATCAGGCGCGGTCCCAGGGGGGTCAAGGGGGTCATGACCCCCCCCTACCCAAATCATGGAGCTCGTTCGCTCGTGCTCGTTTTTTAGACAATAAAATAACTAAACATTCTGTTTTTTGTATTCCTTTAATAGTTAGCATGATAAAATTATATTAGCAGAAAGCTTCACGTCCAATTTTCTCTCTGTTTGCAGTAGGCATAGAGAAAATATTCACGCAGTAGGTAACTTGATAGCGCGCCTTACAGCATAGGTAATCAATTAATTAAAATAATTTAATTTATTGACTCTGCTGAATGCCAAAAAGGACATAAGATAGTTTTTATCTTAGAAATAAGCCTTTAAGGGGGGGGAAAAGGGGTGTCAGAGTTTATATGGGAAATAAGTAACCGCTGCTCCTTTAGAGCTAAGATTAAATATTAAGGTAGTTTGACACTTCAACAAGTGAATTAAATTAAAAATTTAATAAACCCCCAACGCAATACGTAATTCACTTTTTTTTTGATGGCGGCCATCTTGGATTTTATTATAAATTTTATATAGTGGGCTGTATTCTACTCGTTAAGCCCATTCATTTGATACCCGTATTGAGGGGGTCGTGGAAGAAAAAAGTAATCCGCCATTTTGTAGCGGCGGCCACTAACTCTACTTTCAAACAAAAAAACTAAATCAAAATCCGTTCATCCGTTCGGGAGCTACGATTTACGATGCCACAGACACACACACACACACACATAGACACACAAACACACACGCACACGGAGACAGACAGACACGTCAAACTTATAACTCGTCGTTTTTGCGTCGGGAGTTAATAAAAGTATTCCGAGTTGCTTAGCTTGTGGTTAGATGGCGCTATAACTTACTTCAGGGTTGGCTTGGATGACACATTATCAACACCTTTATTCAGTAGGTAACAACCAACCAATAACCCTTCTGCTGTGACACACGTTTGCCCAACATGTAGATGACCCTGCCGCTCCAGGATTGGTTTTATTAGCCACCAACGGAAGTGCCAACGCAACCCAACAGACAGTGCTAAAATCGTCTGCAATAGACGCAAAGGCCGATGATGATGATTCAGTAAACACAATAATATGTCACTCATTGTCAATAAATAGGGATCGAGATTAATAAATAGTGAAGGTACAAATCTTGTCTCATTTTAACTACAGTAGTCATTTCTATTTTCAAAGTTTACTAATGACTCTTCCTATATTGATTAACTGCTTATTTTAGTTTTTCACCAGAAAAGTTTTTTTCGTACACAACGCTTTGTAAGACGTTCGCTTATATTATGACGTGTTTATCAATTCCCTTCGATGTCATTACAAGCGGATTTCCGGATATTATAAATGATCTTTTAAGGGTTTCGTTTTTTCCTTTAGAGGCATAGATATACTACTCTGGATTACGCCTAACCGCTTCAAAATCGACCAAACTAAACAGTGCTTAAATCCATAATGAGCACTGTTTCAGCGTCAGTCTCGCGCCGACCGTCAAGTGGAACGTGGCTCTTAAGCATTGCAAAAAGAATACACATACAAAGAGAAAATAATATAGGATTTCATATTTTAGGTAAGTTTTACACATTTTACCACTACTTTTAGCGATTAAAATTCAAAATAATGTAGATATTATATCAAAATTAGCATTTAAAAATGTTTTTGCTTGCGCAGTTATCTCTTTCACTCCTTTACGCGAAAGAGCGGGAAAAATTAGACCGATAAATTAGTCATATGGGATAAGTGATTTTGAGCATTAGCAGTGTGAAAATAAAGTTGAACTTCACTAGGCTCAATAATTTTGTCCATGGCACGGAGTGAAAACGTCATAAGATCGTTATGTCATTATTGCAAACTAAACTTTATCATTTTGTATTAAGGTCGATTATTATTGTTACAAAATTTTTATTACTTTGTGTTATTTTTTGTATTACCCTTATATATATATCAATAGCTAGAAAGATATAGTAAACACGTTCCGTTTTCGAGCTTTGCAGCACAGCGTTGGGTTGAATCTTGAGTAGTATATCTATGTTTAGAGGTACGAAACCCTAATTGCCGCGGCAGCGCTGAATTGGCTGAATTAATCCTACTCCTACTAATATTACTTCTTAGTAATATTATAAACGCGAAATTTTCTAAGAATGTCTAATGATGGATGTTTGGATGTATGCCCAAGTAGCATTTTGTTCTCTATACCTAATAGTTCAATTTTCGTTCACAGGTGATTTCTAAGAGTTAAAATTGGCGTCTTGTGATTCATAGGTTGTATTAATGAGAACAAACTCACTCTGAGCCGTATAAAGCAGCTAAAGAAGTGTCAAATTGATCTATTAAATATCTTTTAGCATTTTGATAGGACACAATTACTCTTTTAGTCGGCTTTCGATTCGAGGTTCAATTAGAGTATTATAAGAGAGGGAAAATATGGCATCAGCTCTTTAAAGGTTCACTTGTACGGTGTTAGGTTGCTGGCATATTAACATGACAAATGTACACATAAAAGCAGCTAAAAGATTTTTAACAGGACCTAATGTGAGGTGATATACCGCTTCTGGCTCTAAGCAGGTCCAACTTGCGAGACTTAATCAGCCTTTATATTATTCTCTAGAAGAGCGTTTAATGAAGTCACATGTTACTTCTGAGGTTCGTTTATGTTACACATCGAAACCTCCATAGATTGTATGACATTATTATAGTACACATGTGGGACTTTTTAAAGTTCACAAGATTAATTCGGTGTTACAATGGTCTACACAGATGGCTGCCATTTTTTACTGATAACCTATAATATTTAAGAAATAATTTTTGTTTGTCTTTAATTATTTTGAAATATTATTTTGAATAAAAGTCATTATATTTGAGGCGCGTGAAAATTTTAGTTATAAACTAGCTGACCCGGCAAACGTTGTTTTGCCATATAAATAAAAAAAAATTTAGGGGTGGACTACCCCTAACATTTAGGGGGATGAAAAATAGATGTTGGCCGATTCTCATAGATACCGGATAAGCACAAAAAATTTCATCAAAATCGGTCAAGCCGTTTCGGAGGAGTATGGCAACGAAAACTGTGACACGAGAATTTTATAGGTATATTAGAAGATATTAGATATGTATCCACTTCACAATAAATACGAATTACCCGTAACATTAGCACAATAGAATGAAAGAAATGAGTGTTGATAAAATCTATTTCACACTAGCAGCCTATTTGGGGGAAAAGGGAAACCTCTGTAGTTTATTTGAGTAAACACTCATGAGCATTATTATGACTTAGAGGTTTATAGTATACCTTCTTGTACCTACCGCTAACTCTCTGATTCAAATAAAGAACCATACTAATTCTATTAAAGAGCCGTTGATCAGCTTTAACACCACTATTCTCTCTCAAAACAGCCACTAAAGAGCTGCTAGTCAGCTACTGTGAACCATTAAAGTCCTTTAGGCTGCTTAATTTGTGCCCAAATTGGAGATACAAGGGCTGTATAGCATGCTATAACACCCTGATATATCCTAGTTTGTGAACCTTAAGACCAAGCGTGTATTATAATACACGGCAGACTAATAATTATTAGTCTGCCGCTTTAGAACCAAAAATGCTACTTGGGTGTTCGTTACTCTTTCACGCCTAAACGGGCGGACCCTGGAATCTTACAAATATTATAAACGTGAAAGTTTGTAAGAATGTATGGATATATGTTTGTTACTCTTTCACGCCTTATCGGGTGAACCGATTGAGGTGAAATTTGGTATAGAGATAGCTTTGACTCTTCAATATATAATATATATTATGCTACTGTATAGCGGGCTACTGTAAATAAAGCCGCTGGGCGCAGCTAGTTATAATATACCTAAATAGTCTAAAATATGCAGCGCTAGATATCGTGCAAAGTATTGTTGAGTCAATGAAAAGGACGCTTAATAGCGGCCGTCCAAAATATCGGAAAAAAAATTAAAAAATTTATAATCTAGTTAACAACTACTTAATTAGTCCGAAATTGAAATTTCAATTTCTTTATAGGTGTATCTATACTGTAGTATAGATACACCAAAACGCTAACTATGACTAGCAATAATAATAATTTATATAAATAACTTCTTGTACTAATTATTACACTGATTTCACTTATTATTACAAGCTTTATATTACTTTCACCTGTCTGTTGTCTGTCTGTCTGTCTGTCTGTCTGTAATCAAATCTTGCAAGTTTGATTTGACCCACTTCCCGGTTTCCAATTGAGCTGAAAATTTGCATGCGTGTGTAAATCGGATGACAATGCAATATTATTATGACATGGAGCTGATCTGATGATGGAGCTGGAAGGTGGCTATAGGAACTCTGTCATTAAACAACACAACCCCATCGAGTTTGTGCTCATTTGATTCGTCTTGACGAGTACTATATGATGCAAGATAGTAATGATAATTAAAGCTTGTTTTTAAAAAGTATTTTTAAAATTTCACTTGTATTACTTTCACCTGTCTGTTGTCTGTCTGTCTGTCTGTAATCAAATCTTGCAAGTTTAATTTGACCCACTTCCCGGTTTCCAATTGAGCTGAAAATTTGCATGCGTGTGTAAATCGGATGACAATGCAATATTTTTATGACATCGAGCTGATCTGATGATGGAGCTGGAAGGTGGCCATAGGAACTCCGTCATAAAACAACGCAACCCCATCGAGTTTGGGCTCATTTGATTCGTCTTGACGAGTACTTTATGATACAAGACGATAATAATAATTAAAGCTTGTTTTTAAAAAGTATTTTTAAAATTTCACTTGTTTTAGAGACTAACTCTACTTAAGTACATTTTAATATGAACTATTATTTGCGATAAACTGTCATGAAATATGTCAACATGCTGGTTCTCAGTGAGGAAGCCCGTCAACAGGGCAATAGCTCGCTGCGTCGGCATATTACTAGCGTGCAGCGACTTAGGCACCGGCGGACCCACCAATAGACGATGGTGTCTACGTCCTGTCCGCAAATAATTGTTAGGCACATACAGTCCAATACTGCTCAGGATGTGCGGATTATGCACTTTACCACGTAGTACTAAACAGTAGGAGAAAGTGGGCTTGAAAGAGCCAGTTTTAGACTTGGGCTCCTAATTTTGTTCAGTAATCAAATAAAACAATTTTATAAATAGGGACGAGTAGCTCAATTTTCTATAATTAAAAAACACCCAGTGTAGTTTTATTAAAATTTAATTTTAATACATATCTCGGCGAAAAAAACATCGAATTTCAGCTCTTTCATGGCACACGTGTGAATGAAAAAGCCACCACATTTTATGAAAGAGCTACAACATAAATCTTCCTAAATAAACTAAATTAAGCGACAGTTTTTATAAAATAACAAGTTGTTTATTTGGTCATCACTTTTAAACCCACAAAATCCAATATTTGGGTATTTTTCTTAATAATGAAATTATATAATAAAAATACACATTTTTATTAATTTCTTTTAAATTTCAAGTTATTAACCCTTAAAACATTAATTTATTTCTTAAATATTAATAAAGCTTAAACATAAACATAGAATAAGCATATGAAAACTTATTATTAGTAAGTAGTAGGTATAAAACAATTTTGAAAAAATCTTTAAAAAAAATCAATGAGCCAGGGATGGAATTTACATGTCTCACATTAGCCCACAAGACCGTTTAGCCCATCAATAATAATTTTTGCATCATACCGTTACTCGAAAAGTAAAGCTACAAACAAACCCGAGCTGGCTCTTTCATCACATATCTGCATGGCTCTTTCATAACAACTAACAAAAAATTAAATAATACCTTAAATTAATAGAAAAGAGAAAGAGTCATTTCAGTTTAATACCTGATTATGGAGGCCAAACATGCGCACTACCTATATATCATGTTTGCAATTGTTTGGCGGTAGGTTACATATAAAAATAGTTAAAACGCTATTAATAACATTATTAAATCATATTTAAGGTTCCAAAATTTTTTGGCGTTGTCTTGCTCCGCAGTAAAGACTCGGCGAACCGTTTAACTTTTGTGGGTAGTAATAAACAACAATAACTACACAAAAAATCATAAAACTGATATTCGTTTAAAAAACTACGGAAATATTGAGGGTGGCTCCTTCAAAACATGGCTCTTTCATGCCCACCTTCCCCTAGTGCACGAGGAGCAGCAGCTTTCGTCTCAAGCTCAACTGCAGTGTATCAAATGATGATCTTTAGAGCGTATTTTTTGGTTTGTAAATAAAATTATACCTCCAAAAACATAACTTGTAAAGAATACCAAGTCTCGCAACTCAGAGTTCTTCTACCGTAAAAAGTTGTGAGATCCATGTATTACCAAGTCGGTAAAATCTTTGTGTTTTAAATTAATAGATCGACTTGGCCATCGCATGAAAACACAATGTATCTCTCAATCAAGTAATATACCGACATAATAGTGCGATTGCCAAGTCAATCTATTAATTTAAAACACAAAGATTTTACCGACTTGGTAATACATGGATCTCACAACTTTTTACGGTAGAAGAACTCTGAGTTGCGAGACTTGGTATTTTTTACAAGTTATGTTTTTGGAGGTATCTCACTACTTTTTGTTTTTTTTTATTCGTTATATTCATTATTCATATAGGTAAGCCTTTGCCCACGATATCGCCTGATCTTAAGTGACGATGCGCCCGTAAATGGGAGCAGACTAAACCTAGAAGGCGGGATAACCCCTCCCTGGCTTTATACATTATTACGGAATATATATTATGGCATTACTATTTGGATTTTATACAATTTTTACCGTTGACTGCAAATGTAACTTTGTAATCCTATACATTTATATGGGATTACGGTTATTAAAGTTATGTATGCAGTTTAAATATCTCGAAAACTAGACCGAAATTGCATGTTTTTTTTAGTTTTCCTATGGTTTATACAAAAAACTCTAAGTATGTACCAAGTTTGAAGCTTCTATGTTTGCTAGAAGTGCCTTATTAGACTTTTGATGATCGGTCAGTGAGTGAGTGACAAAATTACAAAACTTTGACTAGTAATAATTCTTAAACTACTGGTTCAAATTGAATGAAATTTGGAAAAAATCGTGTTTATTCAATGCATACTCGGTTGTTAAAAATTGAAGCTGCTAGTTTTATCCACAACGAAGCTATAGGGGGTCGAAAATGGTCTGAACTGCTTCCAGAAAAGGATGGTACGGCCGTGCCGCTTTTTTTGCTCGACTTGGCGGGGGCACTGCCGTGCCCCCAAATAAATGGTTAAGATATAACGCTAAGATGTAACAATAATTATCTACTTGCTGGACAAAAAATCTTTTTTGTCAACATTCCCATTGACAAAAGAAAGGCTATTATAAAATTAGCCAATACATAAAAGACAAAGATGCCTGGAAACCTCTGCAACCACCTGTAAATAAATTATGTAACCAAGATAAACATTGTAAACATATTTAAAAAAGCAATCCCTATGAGTTTCTTGCTCGTTCTTCTCATAGAGGTGCCTTGCGAATGAGCGGTAGAATATTAAAATAAAATGTAAAATTGACTTGTACTCCATTGTAGACTACTTGAATAAATGAATTTTGAGTTTGAGTTTGACACTTATGGGCCATGGACCGCATTGCACGGTGATAGGTACAGGCATAATATATAATGTGGTGCCTTCTCTAGTGAATACGTAGTAGTATTTAAAATACTGGACGTATATTTTTTTTATTAGTGAATTTAATACAATTTAACAAGTTCAGTTCAAATATGCAGAAATTGGTTTTTTTTTATTATTATTTATTTTAAGCCTGGTTTGTCCCACTGCTGGGCAAAGGCCTCCCTTCCCTCTCTCCATTCAACTCTGAAAGGATAAGAGTTAAATTTTGGCACAGGGATAGATCCGGTAAGAAAGATTTGCAACGGGATCGAATGCCCGAGAGTATGCTGGTACATTAATATAAAATTATTAAAAAACCAATAGTTACCTGCACTTATAATTATTATCAGTAATTTGTAAAATTTAAAAAGCCCTTGCCTATCCTTACCACGATAGAGTTGAACCGTTGTAAAATTGCTCCTGTCACCCAAGCGTAATGTTCCTGAAGTATTTGGAAGCGAGTTGCATTTAAAAAACGGTTGAAAGTGGCCAGTGCAGATAGAAAGGTACCCATATAAAACTGGTTTGATGGTGACATAGTTGATGTATCAGTATGTATGTACATAATATGTGGCTTGTGATCGGCGAAGTTGCGTCAACAATTCAAGCCATCCTTGTAGTGTCTCATACGTCTTACAGTGGCACGTAGCGTACTTCTACACGTATAATATTGTAAAAATAAATGAACATTATTGTTATAAGAAAATGTTATAAAAGTTTTAGTGAACGAATATATTTTTCGGTAAGTCTTTAGTTTTTTAAAGCGATATTAAGATTTTAATAAAATGTAATGAGGATTAATAATTAATATTTATTAATTAATAATTAATTAAGTATAATTATTATTAAATAACATAAACCAAAAATATAAGAAAAATATTTAGCTCTTAGTTATCGTTTATATATTTTGGTAAGTAATGTTTTACAAGCCTTTAAAATAAATATAATGAGTACTTATAAAAATATTTAAATCACATAATTTACTAGAAATAAAAGTATGAAAGTTTTAGTAATAGGAGATATTTTTCGGTAACCTCTAGTATAAATATAACTTAATTAAATTTAATATTTACTACTATTACGACTTCAAAGATGGAGAAAAAAAAATTTCGATTCCTCGGATTTTTTAATATAAATAATTATGTTAAAGCTACTTGAAGATGCCTCAAGCGTTTTGGAAAAATTAAATTACATACTGTTTTGTTTGGTTTACCGGTAAAAATGTTGTTGAGTTCAAGTAAATTTTAATTTCCATGGATGATTTTATAAAATCGGTCAAGCGGTTTTTAATATATAAGAATTAAAATGTTACTCGCTCTCATTGAATGCTGGATTGAAGTCGATTGAATATTAATACAAATTTGGAAAAAAAAAATTATATAATTTTTTGTTATCAAAGTTTTTTACTTGTTATTATATTTTAATTATTCTACTTTCTTTTTCATATTGAAAAAAAAAATGCTCATAAAATATTATTTGACATTATTTGCGTATTGTGTCTTCATGCGAATGGAACTTATTTATTTTATTTTAACCCCCAACGTAAAAGAGGGGTGTTATAACTTAGACCGCTCTTTGCTTGTGTCTGTTCGTAGCACCATAGTCCATATCTTTTAAAAGTGTGATTTTGATGTGATTTGTTTTTTTTTATTTGAAAGCACGTTTTCTAGCGATGGTTAGATAAATGTTTCATCAAAATCGGTTAAACCGTTTAAGTTATATAGCTTCTTTGTTAACTGTGGTAGGAATCTTAGACGGATAATGTTTTTTTATAAAACTTTTTTTATTTCACTTGTTATTTATCTCTCGTTTGGAATCCTAAGAAAGTTTATAAATTTCCTAGAAAATTTATGAACTCGAATCTTGTTATTTTTTGCTGACAAATACATATTACATAATTTAATAAATTAAATTTATATTGTACACCTATTTTTAGTTGCAAATCAGGTCATATCAATTATATTTTTTGATTCTGCTGGATCATAATGTATAAAATACTAGCAATGCCTAGCGGTTTTACCCGCTGTAATGTAGCCTATGTGTTATTCCAGGGTCTAAGCTATCTCTATACCAAATTTCAGCTCAATCGGTCTACCCGTTTAGACGTGAAAGAGTAAAATGAACATATACAATCCAGACCCATTCTTACAAACTTTCACGTTTATAATACATATATTTTTAGGATTGGGGGTTAAAATAAAATAAATAAGTTCCATTCGCATGAAGACACAATACGCAAATAATGTCAAATAATATTTTATGAGCATTTTTTTTTTCAATATGAAAAAGAAAGTAGAATAATTAAAATATAATAACAAGTAAAAAACTTTGATAACAAAAAATTATAAGAAAAAAAAACGTTGAGTATCCAGATTACTTATGAGTTATTTCCCCATAGATTGCCACACAAGATTATAGCTACATGTTTAAATTTAGGTCAATCGGGTTAGTCATTTAGGCGTCATAATAACTAAAATGTAAGCTGTTTTACCTTTAAAATATTACTAGCTAGTGCTCGCGGCTTTGCCCGCAATGAAAAAACCTTTTTTAACCCCCGACGCGACGCAAAAGCGACCGTGTGTTATATGTTTGACGTGTCCGTCTGTCTGTTTGTCTGTGGGATCGTAGATCCCGAACAGATGAACGGATTTTAATTTAGTTTTTGTTTGAAAGTAGAGTAAGTCGAGAGTGTTTTTAGCCATGTTTGGTGGAAATCGCTCCAACATGGCCGCCGTTACAAAATGGCGGATTACTTTTTTTTCCACGATCACGTCAATATGGGTATCAAATGAAAGGGCTTAACTAGTAGAATACAACGTATTATAATAAACTAGCTTATGCTCGCGGCCCACGTGGCAATACCCTTTCTTAGCGGAGGTCTACGTCATAATTTTTATTTTTTATATTTTTTTATGTTAGACACAGACTAACAAGCAAACAGCCCGCCTGATGGTGAGCGGTTACCGCCGCCCATGGACGTCTGCAACACCAGTGGTATTAGAGACGCGTTGTCGGTCCATTAACACCTTCTTTATCCTCCTCTTGAAGAGCCCCATATTACTGACTAACTATACTGATTTAATTTGAGGCTCTTGGGATAGTTCCATAAAACGACGCCATAGCCAATGTGTTCAGAATGATTTTTGAGATGGGACTTTATTCTACGCATAAGTTGTTATAATTTTTTATTTGTAGCAAATACTTTTATATTGAGAAAGGGATATTATTACAGTTACTTCAAGCTAATGATGCAATGATAAAGAAAACTTGTACTATTCACAGAACATAATCCACAGAATATTTAAATCTGTAATGATTCTGATATGAAATGCCCACTCTTCTCAAACATTGAAAATAATTATAATTAATTTAAAACTTCAGTAAGAACAATGAGGAAAAAATATTGTATAACAAGTTTAATTTTAAATTATGTTTTATTAAAATTTATATTAATATTATATACCTAAGCTATTTACAATGATTTCATAAAGTACAGTCAACTACAAAGAGATTGTTAGTCTTACAAAATGAGATGTTAGTCTTACAAAATGAAGGAACTTTTAATATGCAAAAATTATTTGCCCTTACTTCGTGACATTTTCAGTATCCACCAAATCTTATACTATATTCGATTCATTTTAAATGCTATTATTATGTATCACCTAAGGTAAAGTAGTGGGATACATCATTGTTGCATATTAAACGAGTCGATGATGATATAAGGTTTGATTGCTACTGGAAATGTCACGAACCAAGGGTAGTTCATTGTGACAAATGAAAATTTACTTCATTTTGTAAGCCTAACATGGATACATTTCTTTGTAGTTGACTGTACATGAATGGGAGTATGGAATATAATTTATGTAAAACTGCCAAAATTGTAGATTTTTGACGCTATGTCCTAGCATTTAGCTTAAATGTTATAATGTTAATTAGTTATAATAATTAAAACCTATCTGTGTTCCAAATTTCAACCCAATCTTTCCAGTGGTTTGGGCTGTGCGTTGATAGATCAGTCAGTCACTCTTTCCTTTTTTATATTTAGATTCATATTGCGTTGGGGGTTTTTAAAATTTTTAATTTAATTAACCGCTGGACGCAGCTGGTATTATAATATCATTTAAGTATTAAATTGGCGCTCATATCGCTATGAGCAATAAGACCTCCACTTGTAACACTTTTTTTTCTGATGTGTATTTCCTAAACGTATTCTATTATATTTATAGTACAAAATACAATAATATTAATTTGCCAATAATGAGAAACTAAGTTTACAGATTTCCGGTTGTTCCCGCACTAGGGCTCGCCTGTATAGCGGGAAACCTTACAATTTAATTAGAACAACATGTTTAACCCGGTTACGTATAATAACACCTACGGTCGTTTCAACTACAGTCGATATAACTACGTCGTTTCAACCACAGTCGATGTGATACATAACCGTTTAACCCCCGACGCAAAAACGACGGCGTGTTATAAGTTTGACGTGTCTGTCTGTCTGTGTGTGTGAGTGTGTCTGTCTGTGGCATTGTAGCTCCCGAACGGATGAACGGATTTTCATCTAGAGTTTATTTTGTTTGAAAGTAGAGCCGAGAGTGTTCTTTAGCCATGTTTTGTGGAAATCGATCCAAGATGGCCGCCGCTACAAAATGGTGGATTATTTTTTTCTTCTACAGTCTACAACCCCCTTATGGGCATCAAATAAAAGGGCTTAACTTGTAGAATACAACGCACTATAATACATTAAAAATCCCACATGACCGCCTCCACAAAATGGCGAATTACATTTTGAAAGAGCTGCGTTGGGGGTTTTTAAAATTTTAATTTAATTAACTTGTTCATACAAAAAATAAGATTTGTAAGTCATTACAAAAGATCAGTATTGAAGAGTTAATATAAAAATAAATTATTAAGTAATTTTCAATGAAAGAAATTATAGGAGCTAAGTTTAACTCGCTGTTACTGCAAAAATTAAAATTAAAACTAAAATGGGGTTATTATGTAATATTAATAATGTGTGCTTGATATTATACCTATATATGTGTACAGTACAGAGTTTTCTATTCTATTCTATACCAAGTCAGTCTTATATGAAAATGTTTTCTTCCTCTGATCTGAGCTGTGCGTTGATTAATCATTCAGTCAGTCAATCACGCTTTCCTTTTATAAATTTAAGACTGAATAAAAGGAAAGCGTAAATGACGTCTGACTGAATCACTGACTGCCTGGCTCGAGTCATATGACTACATTCATTATTATTATTATAACACGGGTCAAACCCGGGCCTTTATATAGGCGTACACGGAGACAAAAAAGTCCAACGCAGAGATCCTTTTGAGCTTTTAAATATAATAAATGTAATGGGTGACACTTATCGGAGTCTATCTGTGAGTCCATCTATACAAAATGGGCTCAAAGACAGTCTCCGCCAAGTGAAAGGACTATTGCTAATTAATGGAAACTACTTAAACTTTTTACTTTAACTTTTAGATTTTTTTGACGACCTCTGTGGCACGGTGGGCCTGCAACGCAGAAGGTTGTGGGTTCGATTCCCGCATGAGGCAAATATTTGTGTGATCCACAGGTATTTGTTTCTGGTCTGGGTGGTTTTCAATATCTATTATAAGTATGTATTTACAAAAGAAAAGTATATAAGTATTATATCCGTTATCTTAATCACCATAACACAAGCATTCTAGTGTTTTTTTATTATCTGTGGTATGGGGTTAGGTGGCGCTGTGTCTATTGTCCTAAAAATATTTATTTTTATTTTATTTAAACTAGGTTATTTATGTGCATTCTAAATGGATGATTAATGAGGCTATTGCTAGTACTACGGCACCAGTCACTTCCGTCCCATTAGGAAATATATAGGCAGGTGATAACTCGCCACTCACTAAACGGGCCCCCATAAAGGCCGGCATTACATAGCCGACGAGAAGGGCAACGTTGGTGCAAGTGGCTAGAGGGGGAGAGGTGTCCCTGGACTTTGAACACGTAAAAGGCCAACACGCCACTTATGCTTCATATCCTCCCTCCGAGCGTGCAGCTCTCGCTACTCCACTCTGGCCGGCCAATCAAGGCAAGCACAGAGGTGGGGGACTGTTCCTCGTCAGTGTTCACTCCGGCCGGCCGGTGAAGGCAAGCCGGAGATGAGGAACAGGATCCTCCCCCGGGAGCACTCGGGTCCGTGGGGTCGCTACTCCCCAACAGCTCGCCATAAGCTGCCCTGCCTTATTATTGTTATTATGAGCCTGTGGTGTCCCACTGCAGGGCAAAGGCCTCCCTCCCCTGTTTCCACTTTTCTCTGTCTTGATCTAAAATATACCATTCCTCGAGGTGTTTGTCCAGGTCATCCAGCCATCTTTTTTTGGGTCTACCGCGGCGCCGTTTGCGATTAATTAAATTACTACATTAATAAAATTTTATGATTTTGATGAAAGAGTTAAAGCTGTTTGGCCAGTATCGAGCCAGTTCTACAGCTTGTTCGTTTAAAAAGACTGACTGACTTATTTCCAGCGCTTTCATTCGCTAGAAAGCCTATGTGGTTCTTGTGAAATTTTCGTGGAATGTGATACATTTGTCACAGTCCACAGTGATTCAGACTTCGGACCTTGAGATATGTCCTACTTAATCTCCAAGGGGTATTGCCATTATCAAATCAAAGATGCACAAACATGGCGGACGCTTTCGAAAATAAGTACTAGTTGATGCTTGGTTGAGTGGAAGAGACTGCTAATTGTGTAATACTTTTTAATATGAAATTATATATTTAATGTTGAATATTTCGTTTTGTAAATTTTACTAAACTTACTATAATATTATTATATATTAAAAAACGCGAAAGTTTGTAAGAATGTATGGATGTCTGGATATATGTTTGTTACTCTTTCACGCCTAATCCGATTGAGCTGAAATTTGGTATAGAGATAGCTTAGACCCTGGAATAAAACATAGGCTACCGAACAGCGGGTAAAACCCGCCCGGTTTAATAAAGTGTTATGTTATCAAAAGTTAATAATTTTAACCACCTGCGAAAAAAGATGACGGTCGTAAATGTCAAAAGGCTTATTTATATTATGTGCAACTAAACAGATTTGGCAAAATCTTATTTGTTTTAAGCCGTTTAATTTTTATAGAAATCGGTCGCGCTGGACCAATTCGGCTGGCATTTGGTGTGTAGGTAGTACCTAAGTAGTTGAAACCCTAGAACACATTGATTCAATACGATTTTGAAAACGAACGCGAGCGTTATCTATATTAACATTATATTAATTAGTCTTGTGGTTACGTTCTTCTTCTTCTTCCTGCCCTTATCCCACACTAGGTAGGGTCGGCACAACACGTTTTTCTCCTCCATTCTGATCTATCATCCGTCATATCTGCATCCACTCCCCTACCACGCATATCCCTGCACACACAGTTCATCCAAACCTTTTTCGGGCGCCCCCTTCCCGGATTACGACCTATCAACATATTCATGTTAACAGGTTAGGAACAAAACAAAAACTTGTATTATTCAAACATATAGTTCAAAATGTGTAATTTAATCGTCGGGCATAAGGTGCATAATATTCCCCTTCATTAACATTAACATGCTGAAGTTCTCGTCTGAAAGCAAGGCTCGTTTTGGTGTTAAATTGTCTTTACCCGTACAATACAAACGTTTAACTGCAGCGCTTGAGGGTATAGCAGTATTGTATTTATTAATCAATAGATTTATGAATATCTCTGTTCTCCGAGGAATGCAGCATAGGACGAGTCTTTTGATTTCATGTCTAGCCACATTTTAACGAGACTTTGCGCTTTACTTTGAAAGCGTTTGAGCTCTTTGGTTTTTCTATAGACTGAGTGACAGAATTGTAAAAGTCTTCCTCGTCATCATCGTTGTTACACGTATTGCTCCCTCCGCCATTTAAACTATCTCTATCCTTCGAATTTTCCGCTGCTTCTTGTCGTAAGGCGGTAAATAGCAGGCATTGGATTAACGATTAACGGACTTTTGCATATAAACGGAAGTTAAAGTGTCCGTTAACATTTTTTAAAGTTAACTTAAAAGTTAATCCGTTAATCAAAATGTTAACTTCGTTAATTAACGATTAACGGATTAACAAGTTAATGCCCAGCTATGCATAAGAGTAGCAACTCGAGGCAATAGGTACTTCAAGAGTAATCTGACATATTATATCAAGACGGTACTCTTGCTACCCGCACTGTCATTGCATACAATTTGTAGCTACTCTCAATGTCATTTTGCTCTTACAAACGTCAATTACTCCTGACAGTGGGACGGCTAGTCTTATATTATTATGTCAATGTCGCGATGTACTACAAGGGCCGTGGCCGTAGCATGACGTACGAGATCCCGACGAAACTTGTACTTTTGCGTCTGTATGGGACATCGGTATGGGATAACAGTTGACTTGACAGCAAGACAAGTCCACGCGGCGTCTGTGCTTGAGGGGCAGGAGTAGCGTCTTCATATATGTCAGATTACTCTTGACAGTGGGACGGGAGTTGCTACTCTTACATCAATGTCTTACTATGCTAAAGGGGCAGGAGAGCGTCTTGCTCGTCTTCTTACCTTACATAAATTCCATTAATTACAATAAACTCAAAACATGGAAATAATGCATACCTATTACACTGCCGACCATACTATGCCAGGAGCAAGCTTTAATGCAATTATTCCGATGTGCAAGTGCATTATTACGGTGACACACACCACTATCATACGAAATATAATTAGAATAGAATGGAAACGACTAAGAAAAGAAAAAAAACATCATAAACAAGAAATAAGGCATCGTTTTGATATTGTATTTTATTATTTACGAGCGCGTAACACCCGCTGTTACTAACTACAACTAACATTTAGGCTACAGTAAGTACCCTAAATGTTATTCCAGGGCCTCCTAAGCTTTCTCTATAACAAATTTCAGCTCAATCGTCTACACGTTTAGGCATGAAAGAGTAACAAACATACATCCACACATTCTTATAAACTTTCGCGTTTATAATATTAGTAAGATTGCAAAAACATATTTTACAAGCGTTAGATTTTACAATTTTATGTTAAAAATGTAATTAACTTTATAAATAAATTTTATTATTATGGTGTGCGTGTGCGTGTGCGTGCGTGCGCATATGTGTCGTCCATACATTTTGCTTTTGCCGGTGCAGATGCAATGTCGGTCAAGTATACCTAGATACCAAAATTCCACATCACTCTGAGTTTATAATATTTTTTGTGGCAAATGCCTTTATTGAGAAAAAAAACAAGCCATCAATACTACAGCTACTACAGCAGTAAAGAACTAAGAACACTTGTATTAACCACAGATCGTCCACACGCCAATCTACAGAAAATTAAATTAATTTTATAATATATAACAACGCCCACTAGAGCGGGCCACTATTTGTTTAGGAGTTCATATAAAAATGTACGCAAGTGGATTTGTCACGGGCGGTGCGGCCCGCCGTCGTTGCGCCAGTTTTAAAACATGCTTATCTTTCCTTAAAAGCCTTTACATCTTGTCGAAAGTTGAAAGGATGTCGGTTTAGGGAACGGGTTTTGTGAGATAGCGTACGCCAAAGGACAAAATTAGGAAGATATTGTATAACAAGCTGGGCCCAGCGGATTTATCCGCTGTACTGTGCCTATATGTTATTCCAGGGTTTAAGCTATCTCTATACCAAATTTCAGCTCAATCGGTGCACCCGCTCAGGTGTGAAAGAGTAACAAACATATTATGTACATCCATACATACGTACATTCTTACAAACTTTCACGTTTATAATATTAGTAAGGTGTATACTAGCTTATGCTTGCAGCTTTTCACGCGATAAAGAACTTTCTTAGTGGAAAAAACATCTTTGGCAAATTAACCCTAGATCACTAACCATTCGTCTATGAGACTACGCGTACCTCACGGTTTTGGTGTTTAGGTATGTTCCCCGCCTCCGCCGATCCCCGCACGCTTAGTACCTTCCTAATCTGCATCGACAGTGACCCGCGTGCACTTGTTGCGGTTGCACGCTAATTAGATTGGGATATTTTGCGGAATCGTCGCCTGAGAGACGAAGGGTTAGTGATACCGTTACTTTTTTTGCACTGTTATGTTTTTGTTTATTTGTTTTTTTTTTTTTTATGTGATTAAGTATAAGACGAGCAAGACGCTCTCCTGATGTTAAGAGATAACGGCTGCCCATAATCAGTACAGTGTTACCTAGGATTTCACAATTATGTGAAATTCTAGGAGCACTGCACCAACGCTTCTTACTCAAGAGTCATGAGATGTTAAGACTCTTTAGCCCAGTAATTTCACTAGCTACAGTGCCCTCCTACCGGAGCACAGTGATATTTGCACATCACTGCTCAGGCGGTAGAATAACTGGCACTGTTGGGGTACCCACCTAGACGACCTCCTGCAAAGGAAGTCTACCCCCGGTAAAATTGTATTGTATTTGTATTTTTATATTATCATTTCCAATAAAAATAGATTTATTTTTTTGGTTTTATATGTAATAATAAATGCTTTAAAAATTTTTGTAAAAGATTTCCAATTTAGTGCTATATTTTGATACTTTATAGTGTGTTTATTGTTTTGAACTATTATTTTTTATACTTTCAGATGGATTTGAGAAAGCAAGAGCTATTGTAAACGCATATGTTATCTACGTATCCAACACCATCCGGGATGGCAATAAAGCTCTAAAAAGACGTAACTTTGTCTTAGATATGGCAGACCAACTTATGAGGCCTTGGCTGGTTGAACGATATGGCACGCTGAGTTTACAGAAAAAATTAAAGCAAATCATCGGAGAAATCCTGCAGATTGAGGATTCCCAACCAAGCTGCATTCAAGAAGGTCCTAGTAGGCGTAAAATTTGCAGTTATTGCCCATTCAAAAAACGACGCATGACAAAATACTCATGCAAGGGTTGTAAAAGGGCCATTTGCGGAGAGCACACTGTATCCATGTGTAGTGACTGTACTAATTAATTATTTGTCTGATAATTATTGTTAATTGATTACCTCTTGAATAAGACTATTTAATGTTAAGATACTAACTTCAATAAATAAAGCTGTTTAATTATTAGCGATTTTTTTTTCGTAGTTTGACAGTCGAAGGGTTAGTGACAGTGTTACTCGAAATTAGGGTTAGTGATCTAGGGTTAACTGAACTTACAATTATTTACTAGTAAACGCAGCTTGGTCCACAATGGGCGGCCTTATCGCTGTGAGTAATATATGTATACAGGTATTGATAAAACACGAAGGTGGACGTTATCTCTCCTTTTCCCTGGTCCCAGGCTCGACACGGGACAAGAATGCGGTACAATTAAAATAACTGTCCCATAGGCCAACGACATCATTGGTCTGAAAAGTAACTTAAAGTAACGAAAATTAGATCGGAAGTGTCCAAAAAGTTTGTCCTTCAAATAGGTTGATAAAAATATTAGACACGTATAGGTATTTTTCGTTTGTCCATATAATACTAAATTTATTATTCTATTCTTAAATTTTCTACTTGATATTAAACATATTGGACACATATTTTTTATTTGTCCATCAAGTAGATTATATTAATGCTCGTAGTTATTTGTCATACAAGAGTGCGAAGTTGCTTTTTAATCGCGTGCTTAATTTTGATGACTGAGCAAGCGAAGGATTCTAAATTTGATTCACGAGCGCAGCGTGTGAACGCTTGTCACACACCAACGCGCCTGTGGCCATAGCATGGCGTATGGGATCCCGACGAAACTTCAAGAGTAGAACTGTCATCCTATACATTGTACATAATGTATGGGATGACAGTTGACTTGACAGCAAGACAAGTCTAGACAACGTCAGGGCCTAAATTCTGCACAAAAAAGAGACGGCGGCGCAGCAAAACGTAAGCAAAAAAAAATCCTATAAACACATTTTTATTTTCAAATACGCCACTTTGAGGCGCCCAAAAGATGCTAAATTAAAAAAAATTGAAGTTGCATTTGAGTTTGTACTGGCATCGTAAAAATTTTCAAGATTTTTTTCATAATTTGACAGTGGGCACTGGGCACCAGCAAAACGAGAAGCGATTTTGGACCGGAATAATGCCGCTGTGCTTGAGGGGCTGGAACGCCAGTCATAGATAAGTATTTGTATTGTTAGCTTGTCTATGACGCTAGCCACGGCCGTCAGTGTAAATTTCCAACGAATTAGGGAAGTAATAAATTTCACATCCGCGCGGGAAAGTCGTGTAGATATGTATTATATTGTACTCAATTAATGAACTTTTGGCGCGTAATCGGGATGAAAATTAAATAAGTTTACCCGTCAAGTAGATTTTGGTTTTATCTCATGAAAGGCATTTGCCACATAAAAAAAGTAGATTAAAACAACTATTGGACACGTATTTTTTGCTTTGTATAGTTCCTAAAACAATCCATACGATTGGCAGTGAAGAATATCCCAATTGAAAGAGTGCGTGCTTCTATTGATAACTATCGTCTCATCGTTTTTAAAGGATTGTATTGCAGCCAATGGAGACCATTTCGAATAAGCTTTTTTGTTTTTTGAACTGTTTTATATTTCTGTATTAAACTAACAGACTTTAAAATTACCTAATAAATGTTATTTGCAATAGAATTTTTTTTTTGTCTTTGTTTCAGTATTTATGGCTAGACTAGGTATATGATCTACCATTTATAATGCGTTGATGTTTCTTGGTGGGGTAATAAGTTACATCGTGCAATATTTCAGAGTATGAAGTGACGAAGCGCGCCCCCACTCAAAATCTTATAAGGGTTATTTCTCAGCCATTTTTAGTTATTTAGATTAGATTTGTCAAAGGCGATTATTATTATTTAAAAACAAAAAATACGTGTACTTATCTTACTTATATTTTATTATTATTTAAATGACGGACTATTTAGATTTTAAATATACCCTTATGACCTTATCAACATCCCTATTATGCGTAACATAAATATAACGCTTGCGAAACGCCACGCGCCAGCTTTGCGAATTATAATTAATTGTAGTTTTTTAATAAAAAGCTATCTGCTATGTAGAAGATGTTAAGGAAGGTAGTGTTTTGAAAGAACGGCTGGCTTGCTTGGTTACTGCGCTTGTATAAAAGCGGTCGCGAGGCGTTCGCGAGGCGGTCGCGAGGCGGTCGCGGGGCGGTCGCGAGGCGTTCGCGAGGCGGGCCCGAGGCGGACGTGAGGCGTTCGCGTTGTGAACGCGGGTGTAACGCGGAGGCAACGCGTGTGTGGAACCTCAACGTGGTCAGCAGAGGTTTATGGCCTTATACACTTGTCGTGTGTAACCCTAAAACAAAACAGTGCTTGGCGATATTTCATAAAAACACAACGCAAAATTAATGATTGAACATATGTATGTATTTTTATTTAAATAAAAACTTCAATTGCGCTAAAACACCAATAGTGTTGACGTAATATTATGTAGGTACGTTGTGTTGTTGTTGTATGTGTGTGTGCTGTGTGCGTGTGTGCGTGTGTGTGTGTGTGTGTGTGTGTGTGTGTGTGTGTGTGTTTTGTGTGTGTTTTGTGTTGTGTGTGTGCGTGTTTGTGTTTTGTGTGTGTGTGTATAACATAACATTATTTTAATTTCCTCATTTTGTGACCTATGTCCATTTTTTACAAAAGAATTGTTGTTATCTGAAATAATCCATTAGAATGTGAAAATACAGAAAAAAACAAAATTCAAATACCACACGTATTAGATAAATTTTAAATCTGGCTTGGCCACATTTAATATTTATGAAATTTATGAAAACTGCTCGACCGATTTTGATAAAATCTGGTTTAATGAATCCAGCACCTGATTGAGTTCAGGCGTCTTTAAATATAATGAATCGGTATTTTATTACCCGACGAATTGTAAACCCTTCATTTTTTTAAGTCGGGTAAATATGATTTTACCCCTAACTAATACACACATAACTCTTTTATTAGTTTAGAAGTATACACGAGTGGCAACTTCCTGTGTGTTGCTATTGAAATTCCGGTTTTGCCCCAATAATGTAATTTTACACTGCACCGATACAACTCCGTTCGCCAGCTTTATTATATTATCTCCACTTCTCAATCTAGTCGCCGATTCTCATGCTCTTGCATCGATTTTATATGAGGTATTTATAGCTGTGACCATCGGAATTAATTTTTGGAAACCTATGGGTTAGTCTAGGAAGCTATATACCAAATTTTAGCCCAATCGGTTCAGCCGTTAAGGCGTGAAAGGGTAACAAACATACATCCAGACATTCTTACAAACTTTTATTAGAGATTTAATTTTAATACTGATCGTCTGTAGTTGTGTGTATGCATTGTAATCTTACATTATCTATGTAGCTCGTCTGTATGACATCTGTCATTGTCATAAATGTATATTCGCCCCTTTTTGCCTTCTGCCCGTGTAATGTTTAAATCTAAGTCCATCCAATGTATTATTATAAAAAGAATAGAATGTTTTAACAAATATTATGAATATATTTGTAAGCATTTAATGCTGTATTTATATCTCCACCACCGGGTCGCCGATCAAACACACAGCGCTACTCTAAAAACTTTTACGTTTATATCTAATAATCTTTGCAGCGGCCAGCGGTTTTACCCGCTGCACTGTGGCCTATGTGTTATTCCAGAGACCCTGTCTCTATACCAAATTCAACTCCATCAGTCCACCCGTTTAGACGTAAAAGAGTAATAAACATACATCCTGACATTCTTACAAACTTTTACGTTTATAATATTAGTTGGATATCTTTATTATTCTAAATATCTTAAAGGAAAGAGTGACTGACTGATCTATCAACGCACAGCCCAAATTACTACACGGATTCGGTTGAAATTTGGAATACACATAGGTTTCATGACGAAGACCTCCGCTAAGAAAGGATTTGCCATGCGGGCAAAGCCGTGAGCATAAGCTAGTATTATTATAAGTCAAAAAGTTTATAGCTTTATATCCGTTCCGCTGTCGACACATTTTGCACGTAATGTCCTCCTCTAGCCTTCAATACTTACATGCATATCAGTCTATCTCGACTTATTCGTCGCAGTTGAATATTACCTTGCATTTGTCCCCGGTTTTCGTTGCTATTTTTACCGCGTAGTGTAGACTAGCTCCACTTGCGTTTCATTCTGCGTTGTTCTTATTCCAGAGTTCACATTTATCATTTAGGAATACTTAAAGCCACATTTTATGACGGTCACCATACAACAACAAATAAACATATCGGTAACAACTTGTCTCACGTGTTATAGACATAGACAAAAAAAGGTAGCACTCCGGGAGTGCCGGCAGAAGTGAAAACTTCAATATTAACGTTGTGTTTAATTATAAGTATAAAAATACTATCATTTATGAGGTAGAATACAATGTTTATTTATTGCGCTATCGTACACAAATATGACAATTTATATGTTGTTATTTATAATATTGTATCGTTATTTATATATAACATTAAATTTTATTTCTCAGAAAAATCAACTTCCATCCATAATTTCGACGACTTTTACACCATCGTTATTATCAGAATCATCATCGCAAATTTTTACAACTGATACAATTGGTTTATGATAACTGAAGTAAGAAACAAACAGTTTTGATTCGAACCTATTTAAGTGTCTAATAAAGACCGCATCAATAGTAGTTTTGTATTTCGTTGTGCTAAAATTGCGATCATTTGACATAGTTAAACCAAATTCACAGAGCAGCACACTCAAGCACGGTAGAAAGAGTGGGAGATACTAGTTCCTCTCCCTTCCCCTCGATCTTACGCTTTTTCGATCAGCATCACGTGACCCTGACGCGAGTTTGAAAGTTTTTACCCATACAAAAACAAGTGAAATTTAAAAAATACTTTTTAAAAACAAGCTTTAATTATTGTTATCATCTTGCATCATAAAGTACTCGTCAAGACAAATCAAATGAGCCCAAACTCGATGGGGTTGCGTTGTTTTATGACAGAGTTCCTTTGGCCACCTTCCAGCTCCATCATCAGATCAGCTCGATGTCATTAAAATATTGCATTGTCATCCGATTTACACACGCATGCAAATTTTCAGCTCAATTGGAAACCGGGAAGTGGGTCAAATTAAACTTGCAAGATTTGATTACAGACAGACAGACAGACAGACAGACAGATAGACAACAGACAGGTGAAAGTAATATAAAGCTTGTAAAAAGTGCTCAGCGCCGCTAAAGAAGTTTTCACTTCAAAAATAAAATTTAATTAAATTCTTAGATAAACCGTCAAATGGAACTGAAATTTGTCAATGTCTCTTTTCGAGTAAGCGAAATGCACATTTAGACACGCGGTAGCGAGTCAAGCCAAGTTCAAGCAAAAAATTACTAGCTGTGCCCTGCGGTTTTACCCGCTTTGCAGTAGCCTATCTAGCCCATACAAATTTCAGCTTAATCCACCTGTTAAGACGTGAAGAAGTAACGAACATAATACACACTCACAAACTTTCGCATTTTTATTATTAGTGTGATTCCCAAGAGCGACAGAGCTAGAGATACATTTTGTTGTTCTGCTCAGAATCTCAGTTATATTGTTTGGCAGAATTCACTTTATTATGAACTGGGTCATACTGACATACAAATTTGACCTTTATTACCTGCTGAAGTATTTTGTTTTTGTCCCTTTCGGCTGTGGCATAAAGCCATACCCCTCAATAAAATTGTTCCGTAATTTGAAATGATAAAAATATAAGATGATACGCGGATTTTTAGATTGTAGGATTTAAAAAAAAATGCTGACGCTGGAAATTTCCGCGAAGTGAATCGTGGTCTCCTTTACACAGTACCTAGGTATATAAAATGAAGTAACTTCCGCTGTCAGTTAAACAACGCAACAGATTTTCCATGTTCCAATTTAATTTGCCATCAGCCTCTCGGCTATACAGTGTTGCCAGTGCCCTATCTTCAAAAGTAACGCAGACAGGTTCGAAAAGTAACGCATTTACAATAAAAGTAACGCATTTAAAAAAAAAACACAATTTTTAATACAATTTATATACAATGTAATATACTTACTCAATTTAAATCTAAGTACTTATACTTTTTTATTCATAGATTTCAGTAAGTAATAATAATATTATTTCCTCATGTTTGAACTAGCATATAATAAGTATTTTTAATAGAAGAAATAAGTATTTTAATAAGAAGTTGTAATTTTGCAAACAAAAAAAAAACATAATATATCGCCTTATGGCTCGTCCACATGTACCGGCCAATGACTCGGCGAGTCGTTGGTCCTATGGCTCGTCCACATATACCGGCCAATGATTTGCTGAGTGTGTGTTTTGTCTATAGATGAACAGTTTTTGTCTATAGACGAATGTCTTCGGATATTTACGGTTTTTTCCGGTAAATTTCTGGTATACATTTTGGACTCCATAGCTGACGACTTTAATTATATTTTGAATATTAATTAATCATGGACCATTTGAAGCCATTTTGTGTGAATAATTACTTTAAACTAGTTAAATTTTCTTTATTTTTTTTATTTATATAATCTATGCCCTAAGTGCATATATAAAATCTGTGCGCTAGGGCGAATGTTGGGCCAACGACTCGCAGAGTCATTGATCGGCATATGTGGACGTGCCATGATATTGACAAATCATTTACTTTTTTTAAAATTTTTGTTTTCCGTTTCGATTGCGTTCCGTTTCACAAAGTTATTATTTTATATTCTTCCATTGTAAGTTCATTTAAAATAAAACGGTCAAGTACGAGTAGGACTCGAGCACCGAGGGTTCCGTATAAACCTACGGCATTCTACGGAACCCTAAGGAAAAGTGGGTATAATATTATATACTGTAGGTTTTGATTCCCTTGCGAGTACTTGCGAGTTTGAAAATATGCGGCTAAAATTGCTGTTTCTTTTGATTTCGTAGACATAGATGTTTGATTTTTGTACAGCTTAAAGTTATTATAAAGCTGAGTATTTGGTATGAATTTCAATTTATTACCTGTACGCGTTCTTGAGGAAAAGGATAGTAAATACAAAATTATTAAAAATATTTTTATATGATGTAACTAAAAATTTACAGTTTTCGTAATTTTTCCTGTGCCTGTGATTTAAGACGTTGCTGCGAACCAAATTTCAAGATTCTGAGTTAACGGCAAGTACCCTGTAGGTTTTGATTCCCTTGAGAGTAGTCGCGAGTTAAAAAATACGGCTAAAATTGCTGTTTCTTTTGAATGCGTTGAGATAGAGGTTTGATTTTATTACAGTTTAAGGGTATAATAAATCTTAGTATTTGATATGAATTTCAGTTTAATACCTTTACGCGTTCATGAGAAATAAGGTAGTAAGTATGAAATTATTAAAAATATTTTTTTATATGATGTAACAAAAAATTTACAATTTTCGGAATTTTCCCTTTATCTGTGCTCTAAGGAATTGCTTTTTACCAAATTTCAAGATTCTACGTTCACGGCAAGTACCCTGTAGGTTTTGGTTTTTTGAGAGTAGTTGCGTGTTTAAAATTTCGGCTAAAATTGCTGTTTCTTTTGAATGCGTTGAGATAGAGGTTTGATTTTATTACAGTTTAAAGGTATTATAAGCCTTAGTATTTGATATGAGTTTCAGTTTAATACCTGCACGCGTTCATGAGAAATAAGGTAGTAAGTATGAAATTATTAAAAATATTTTTTTATATGATGTAACTAAAAATGTACAATTTTCGGAATTTTTCCTTTATCTGTACTCTAAGGAATTGCTTTTTACCAAATTTCAAGATTCTACGTTCACGGCAAGTACCCTGTAGGTTTTGGTTTTTTGAGAGTAGTTGCGTGTTTAAAATTTCGGCTAAAATTGCTGTTTCTTTTGAATGCGTTGAGATAGAGGTTTGATTTTATTACAGTTTAAAGGTATTATAGGCCTTAGTATTTGATATGAATTTCAGTTTAATACCTGCACGCGTTCATGAGAAAAAGGGTAGTAAGTATAAAATTATTCAAAATATTTTTTTCATATGATCAAATTAAAAATTTATGGTTTTCGCAATTTTTCCTTTATCTGTGCTCTAAGGAGTTGCTTCGTGCCAAATTTCAAGATTCTGAGTTCACGGGAAGTGCCCCGTAGGTTTTGATTTATTTGGTAATGTCGTAAATTTGCTGAAATTTGCGACATATTCGACTATATCTTTTGATTGCGTTGGCCTAGAAGTTTTAATTTTTCACAGCTCTAAGAAGCAATGGACCTTAGTATTTCCTATAAATTTCAGCTTGTTACCTCCACGCGTTCCTGAGAAAAAGGGTCTTGACAGACAGACGGACGGACGGACGGACGGACAACAAAGTGATCCTATAAGGGTTCCGTTTTTTTCCTTTTGAGGTACGGAACCCTAAAAATCACCCAAAAAGTTACGCAAAAGTTACATTTTAGGACAAGTAACGTAAAAGTAACGCAAAGGGTCAAAAAGTAACACAAAACGTTACTAAAGTAACGCACTGGCAACGCTGCGGCTATAATCAAATTTGTTGTCAGAAGAATGGGATGCAGTCACATGGTCCAGTGAACATGAGTCACAATGAGTAGCCAACTTCAGCAGTTTTACTCCTAAATATTATGTCTCTTGAGACGCTTGTTGGGTGATTGCGCGGTTACGCTTGATGCGGTTTTTTACAAGTTTTTATTTACTTTCACCTGTCTGTTGTCTGTCTGTTTGTCTGTCGGTCTGTATGTCTGTAATCAAATCTTGCAAGTTTAATTTGACCCACTTCCCGGTATTCGATTGAGCTGAAATTTTGCATGCATGCATAAATCGGCTGACACTGCAATATTATTGTGACATCGAGCTGATCTGATGATGGAGTTGGAAGGTGGCCATAGGAACTCCGTAAGTAAACGACGCCACCTCATCGAGTTTGAGCTCTTTTGATTCGTCTTGACGAGTACTTTGTAAATAATAATAAATTTGATTTTTTAATTTCACTTAACAGATAGAGTGATTCAAGAGGATGGCCTATATATGTATAATACATGTACAATATAGTAGAGAAACACTGATCATTTTCTGTTAGGCGCTACGAAGTGCGCGCGGGTCCACTAGTGGAAAGTAAAATATTTGTGTTACTTATTTTATTATTCAGCACAACGCTAGGGCTAACTTAATGCTTTTAGTATTTAGCATTATTTTTTAACGAAACTAAGAGTAGTGACCAATTAATCCTTAACTTTTTTATAATAATTCCAACTTTTTATTATATAAAAGGGTTTCGGCCAAAGTAAAAAAAATCAAATACCTACAATAAGTCGTAATTTTAATAATAAAAAAATTCGATACGTATTTTTTTGTTGTATTTTGAGAATAAAATAAAAAATGGCGCTTATAAGTTTTTGGTCAGGACGCGTGACGTCACTTGAGGATACATTTTGTATCGACTCGAGCACCCACAAGTAAGGTGTACACTACCCATTCCTAGTAATTTTAGTGTGTTAAAATTACGCGTTTTTAATTAAAATTACAAATATAAAATACGTGTTCGATATTTTTTTAATAATCTACATTATAGACAAAATACTTTTTTTGTCAAATCCCCTATTATGTTCTGTTTTTATATAATTCGTAACATACTAATTATAAGGCCCATGACATACCCATACATGGGAGGTCCTACCTACCTCGGCATTAGGATAATTACCTATTACGTATGCACTCATGCAAGGATGCCTGCCCCCCCTTCAATAGACTTTAACAAGGAGGTTGGCATTTTTTTATTCGTGATCGGTTAGCCTTTGACTACGATGATGTTAGTTATGATGTTAAGTGACGATGCGGCCGAACGTGGTAACACCCTTTCTATCCTCCGCTTAATACTGTTACGGTAAAGAGATATACAGTAATGTGACTCCCTAGAAGCGGTTGAACTCAAAGTCGCGCAAGTTTGCAACGAGGTGGGTAGAGTTCGGTAGGCAGCGAGGTGCCGAATAGCCGTTATTATTGTGAATTACTCAAAATATCAAAAAGAATTAAATACTATGTGATATTTTTACTAATTCACAAGAAGCTTACTGCATAAAAACGTCTATTCGGCACCTCGCTTCTTGCCGATCCCTGTCAACCGCGTTGCAAACTCGCGCGACCTTGAGTTCAACCGCTTCTAGAGAATCAAATTAATGTATATCTCTTTACCGTGATACTGTGCACTGGGCATAGTTCGCAAGTCAAAACCAGTGGCGGCGCTAGACCACGCGTGGACGTCGGTGAAATTAGGTTCGCGAGGCCCCTTTTTTTTGGCTAGGATTTTTTTCAAACTAAGAAGGGATACATTTTAGCGTAGTCTTGCAATTTTGAATTCTTTACACTTTTTTTTACACTAAACGTCTAGTTAGATTCATCTAGTATCATTATTTGTAGGTGCGCGAGCAGCTTGCTGCGAGCGCCGAGATATTCTTGCATTTTTCAGTACGAATGATGAGCGTTTAGCTTGCTCCGAGTAGCAAGGTAACTAAATACATATATTCTAATTTATAAAAGCGCGAGAAGCTCGCTGCGAGCGGCGAAAAATATTTGAATTTTTCAGCACGAATAATGTGCGTTTAAACTTGCTCCAAGTGGTAATAAAAGTATCATGTAGGAGCGCGATCAGCTTGCTGCGAGCGCCGCGAAATTCTTGCATTTTTCAATACGAATGATAAGCGTTTAGTTTGCTCCGAGTAGCAAGGAAACTAAATACATATTCTAATTTATAAAAGCGCGAGCAGCTCGCTGCGAGCGCCGAGAAAATTTTGATTTTTTCAGCACGAATAATATGCGTTTAAGCTTGCTCCAAGTGGTAATAAAAGTATTATTAATTGTAGAAGCGAGTAATTTTTGCATTTTTCAGTACGAATGATAAGCGTTTAGCTTGCTCCGGGTAGCAAGGAAACTAAATACATATTCTAATTTATAAAAGCGCGAGCAGCTCGCTGCGAGCGCCGAGAAAATTTTGAATTTTTCAGCACGTATATAATGTGCGTTTAATCTTGCTCCAAGTGGTAATAAAAGTACCTATCAATAATTGTAGAAGCGAGAAATTTTTGCAATTTTCAGTACGAATGATGAGCGTTTAGCTTGCTCCAAGTAGCAAGAAAACTAAATATATTCTCATTTATAAAAGCGCGAGCAGCTCGCTGTGAGCGCCGTAAAAAAATAATTTTTCAACACGAATAATGTGCATTTAGTTTGCTCCAAATGGATAGGAATAAGAATATTTTTCTTATCTATAAAAGTGCGAGCAGCTCGTTGCTAGCCCCGAGAAAATTTTGATTTTTTCAGGCCGAATGATGTGCGATTAGCTTGCTCCGAGTGGTAATAAAAGTATTATTATATGTAGGAGCGCGAGCAACTCGTTGCGAGCGCCGAGAAATTTTTGCATTTTTCTGGACGAATTATGTGCATTTGCTTGCTTCGAGTGGCAAGGAAACTAAACATTCTTATTTATAAAAGCGCCAGCAGGGCGCTGCAAGCGCCGCGAAAATTTTGAAATTTCCAGTACCTACGAATAATGTGCGGTTCACTCGCTCTGAGCGGTGTTAAAATTAAATATTCTATCTAGTAAGAGCGCAACCAGAGAAAATTTTGTATTTTTAAATGCGAAAGATGTACGTTTAGCTACTTAATGGAGTTAGTAGTACCTATCTTTACATACTTCGAATGACTGTATGTCGCTGTTTTCGCCTTCCCGAAATATTGGAAGTCCCACCTATAAAAGAAGACCTTTTCAAGTAGTGCAATGATAAATCATTACACTACTTGAAAAGGTCTTCTTTTGATGCATTTTGATGAATGCCTTTAAGTACTACTCACGCATTTATTTAACTCGCGCATGTGTTTAAAAAAAATGAATAAATAGATAAATTTTAAATAATTAAAAAAATTGCGAGGCCCCTCAAGCGCGAGGCCGTCGGCGGTCGCCGACGTCGCTGACGCCTAGCGCTGCTACTGGTCAAAACCCTAAACGTAAACAAGGCATGAAGCCTGTATCTTGACCTAGTCACAGTATAGCAATCAGTTACTCTAGTAGCTGACTCACGCGCACTACCGACGTATATGGACTGGCAAGGTGATCCGAGGCCGGTCGACGCCAAAAACACGCCTGACAGTTGCCTTGCATGCGTGTGCGCACCGCGCACCCTATGGTAATCGGAATAATGTATCTACTAACTAGCTGTGCGCAGTGGTTTCGCCCACGTTAAAAGCCATGTTAAAGCCATATTACAAAAGAAAGCCTATTATAAAATAAGCCAATACATAGACGACAAAGATGCCTGGAAACCTCTGCATAATGAACCAGCTGGTGCCCCTCAAACGCACAATAAATTATGTAACCAAGATAAACATTGTAAACACATACTTAAAAAATGCAATCCTCATGGGTTTCTTGCTCGTTCTTCTCATAGAGGTGTCTTGCGAACGAGCGGTAGAGTGTTAAAATAGAAAAATGTAAAATTGACTTGCAAAAGTGCTCTAATGTAGTCTATTTGAATAAATGAATTTTGAGTTTGAGTTTGAATTAACTTAGCCCTTGTGGTGGTGATTTACTAGCAGCGCCCAACGGTTTTACCCGACATACTGTAGCCTAAGTGATTATCAGGGCTCAAAGCTATCTATACCAAATTTTGGTTCATCCGGTCCACCCGTTTAGGCGTGAAAGAGTAACAAACATACATCCAGACATCCATACATTCTTACAAACTTTCACGTGTATAATATATGTAAGATTAGTGTTTCTATACTATAGAGGTATTATGCATGTATCATAGATATAAACCTTCCTCTTGAATCATTTAATAAATCTCATAAAATACGTTGCAGAGTTTTAAAGAGCTAAGCATATATAGGGACAGACAATAATTTTAATTAATCTATAAATATAGGTGTAGCATACGTGGCCCAGTGGAAACGTCCGGCTTGCAATTCGGAGGCCCTTGGTTCAAATCTTAGTATACCAAAAAAATATCCTGGACGCGTTTTTAGGAAGCCGCGTAAGACCATGGGTCCCGGCTGTTTCCTATAAGATATGTAGGTCGTTAGGTCATTCTGGTGACCTGAAACTGTAACATATAGGCTAGCCACACAACCTATAATATTTATTGGTATTGTGATTTGACTCTGGCAGTTTTATTTCCCTACTTACCTGCCTGTTAGAGTATAAACTCCACTTATAATACATAGTTTCAAATGTACAACAACAGACACACGTACACACACTGATTGATGCATGAGTGTGCGCATATGTGTGTGTGGTTGCGTGAGTGTGCGTGTGTGTGAGTGCAAAACGATCCGACCTCTTCGCAAAAACGTACCACTTGTTTGTTTTTCGCAAAAACGACTTTCGAAAATTTGTATCACTCCCAAAGGAAAGAATGCCTGATTGACTGACTGACTGATCTATCAACGCAAAGCCCAAACCACTGAACGGATTCGGTTGAAATTTGGAATACAGATAGGTTTTATGACGTAGACCTCCGCTAAGAAAGGATTTTGCCAGGCGGGCAAAGTCGCGAGCACAAGCTAGTTATGTATAAAAGTAAAGAGTAACTAACTAATCTATCAACGCACAGCCCAAACCGCTAAACGGGTTGGGCTAAAATTCGGAACACATAAAGGTTTTGTGGCATAGGCCTTGGGGATAGTTATTATCGAATTGGTGACAACGACTCGCCACCGTTCAACGAAATATAATTAAACTCTCCTCTATTATAATCTTTAATCCTATCTTTTAGTAACTAAATCTAATGTATCTAACTTCATTTTGTTTATCTATTCTTAAGTTTAGATATTAACTTGGCAAAAATATTGCCGTAACTTTTTACAGTTATTGCTAAATTTATGCAAGTCAAAATTAATTTTTTTCTTCTGTATATCAAGGATTTTTCTGATGTATTTTTTTCTACGGATTTTATATTTTATTAACTTTCCACAATAATTACTGGTAAGTTAAAAATAGGGGAAGTACGTACAAAATGACATATCGCACACCTAGTACAATACCGGGTCAACTCAAAAAGTATTTTTACAGCAATTGCAACTTTATTTATACACTTGTTTAAGTTTGAAATTATAAAAAAATATTTTTTTGAGTTGGTGCTGTTTTGATATGTGAGTGCGATATACGGACAAAATGACACAGGCATCATAATTCAAATTCTGCCGCTTCTAGTTCAACATAGATAACTACATCAGGTGACTCTAGCCGGAAATAAAAACCTGTCAAAACGTGAATTTACGCGAGTCTTTCGTTTGGGTGTTATGGCCGACGATAAACATTGATAAGTAACAAATTTTTAATTAACTGCAGGTATTTTTGTGCATTAATGTTATATTTTTCGTAATATTATTTTGTGTTTACATTTCTTACATCCCTTCAGTACTTATTGTTGCCATCAAATGGGTTTTTCCGTAAATAATAATCATTTTGCATTTATTTTTGAATTTTGACTTTTTGTTTTGTTACATATGTAACGGACAAAATGACATAGGTATGTCGTGTACATAAAAATTCAATGAGTCAATTCGAGGTACCCAATACCTGTTTCTAGTTAATCAGCTGTTAATTTCTTTATAAATAATGCCGCGCAATTATAAGCGTACGACTGGTAAGACTGATCGTCAATCCTGGACTGAGGAATCCATGGGTAAGCTAGATTTCAGCCTAATGGGAAGAAAAAATTAGTTGAGCAATTCGCACCCCCCGAGGAAGAAAGTCGTAACTGAAAAACACCAACTTTACAGGAGCAACAAAAAACTGATTTAAAAATTCATCGGCAATCTGAGAAAAATTTAATATATAGCAAAAAATAGCAAAAATTAACCTCGATTGGCCTATGTATTTCAATTTGCAATTTAATTAATCGTCATGGAGTAAATCTTAAAAAATAGCTTTACGCTATTTTTCAGCGACACATATTAATTAATTTATGTAGTTAACAGAAATACTACTTTATTAACATGGAACGGAAACTGTAATGCTGACATAACTGCAGATACGACTTTCTGAGCGTGTGGTGCCGTTACAAACTCCACGCGTAAGTATGATTTACGACGTTTTTCCACGAAAACTTTGTCTCGGTCTTTTTGCGTAAAATAAATTGCATCCTTTTTCTTCGAAAAATATATTCAGATAAATAATGTATTTCAAGTAAGCGCCTTTTTAAACGAAAAAAATCACAGACAGTTTTCGCGTATGTTGACATATTACGTTATTCCAATCATTTATTTTGTAAAATATTAGTCGTTTCTCAGTACAAAAGAAATTACAAAATAAAAAACAGCCTTTAAATGACTCCAGTATAAAGGATTTATGTGTAAAACTTTTAACTTATTTAAATTTCGTAGAAAGATCTTGTAAATATTACTGATTGTGTATTTTAAGGTAACTTTTGTTGTACTATACCAAAAATCATAAAGGTTTCGTAATAAATTTAATACCAGCTATGTTGAGTAGTTTTACAGTTTTAAAAGTAAACTATCTAATATTTTAGGATATATTGTATATCTGTGCAAAATTTCATCTAGATCCACTTAGCCGTTTTGGCGCAAATAAATCAGAAATATTCATCCACTCAGACATTTGTATTCAATGATTAAGTGTAGTATTATGACAGGAGAAGTGTCATAATTATGTCTTTTTATTAAATTATATAACATTGTTTTTCATTTATGAAGTATGACTAATGATAATTAAACCAATTTCAAACATTGCTTGAGTAAAAACAAAGTCTATGACACAAGGAAATACGAATGACCGCAAAGTGTTTCAAATACGATCAGTTATTGCGCCACTAGGTATGGATGCCGTATTGCTGGAAGCCGTGACTTCCGAAGTTGAAACGGGCTTAATGAACGGTGGGAACGGGCGGGATAGGTTTAATTTGTGTAATTCCTGCGCCACTCTCCGAAACGAATCTTAACAAAACGGTTAGAAGGGGTAACTCTTCTACAGTGTTCAAAACTCTTAGAATTCACTAGCGTTTGGTCATTCACGAGCCTTTTGGCGCTCTCCTGAATCGACTCCAGAGTCTGAAGCTGGTATTTGGCAGTATCATCCCAAAGACGAAAACAATATTCTATACACATACGAGCGACTTTATGATAGAGATAAGCAAATGCCCCGGGTGAAGTAATTTTGCACCTTTGCCAAAATACCCAACTTCCTGACAGTCAATTGAGTCTTAGACTTGATGTAATCACAGAAGTAAAAGGCAAAAATGAGAGGAATTCCCAGTATCTGAAAGTGATTAGCTATCGACAAACATACATTTCGGAAAGGAGAAGTTTCATTAAATAAAATTCTTTTAACCACTCACACGTCCGCGCTTGACAGCTGCAAAAGCGTTGAACGTCCGCGTCCGCGATCCAAATCGAATCGCGTCGAGCGCTCACTACTGACACCTACTAAACGTCTATTTTCTAGCAAACTATTGAACCATTTTCTATGAAAAAATAGCATTATATAGTTAAAACTATAGAAAAACAAAATATTGGAAAACTTTGATTCAAATATTAACACAGAGTATATAAAAAAATATCGAACTTGGCAATATGTGTTAATATTAAGTATTTTTTTGGTTTAAACACTTTTTTACGAAAAACTTCTGAATATTTCTTATTTTTACCTGCATATTATAAAACAAGATTATATAAGCTTTGATTTGATACCAAAATATAATAACTTGAAAAGTACAGTATAGCACAATAAATCAAAACAAACCACCCATTCGTGTATAAATCTTCAGCGCCTAGAACAAAATCCTGAGAATGGAAGTATTAAATCAATGAATTCAAACTATTTTAGTTTATATTTTTTAATGTTAGGTATACGTCACTAATTATGTTGAACTGTTTTTCTAAATTTAAGTTGAATTTTAATAAAATAATAGTTGATTGAAATTAATCATGGAAAAATATTACGGAAACGCGGCATACGCGACAAAAATTTTACATGTCGACTTTAAGACATGTAAAATTGTCCTGATTGTGTTTATTTCCTTAATATCTGTACCAATTCCGAAAGATAGTATCATGATGATCATATTAATATATAATTTTAATAAAACAAGGTGAATTATAAACATTTTAAACGCAGATTTCTCTGGCACGCATGAAAACTTCGAAACTATAATTTCAAAAAATAAATTTTAAATGTTGCCAAGAGCTTAGCTTCAGATTTAATGACCACAGATTTAAAATATTTATTACAAAGCCATTTACAACCATATTTACGCAACTTTTCAGCGTTTTCATAGACAAAAACATGTTTTTAAAGTATTAAGTCTCTAAAGCCGCTGTAGCGGCTGTAACGTTTAACTCAACTTTTTTTCGGACCGCTATAGCGGTCGGGACGTTTGAGTGGTTAACAGTAAATAACTTCTCTTCATCGCACCCCCGTCGTCATTTTTTCTTTCCGCCTCTATTGGCTCTACCGCTAGATGTTATCTGCTTACCCAAGAAGTGAGTGATATGCAAAACAGATCAACAGTAGATTTACCAGCACAAAACCCGAATTGTTGAGCACACAGGAGATCATTCGTCGAAATTGACGCTCCATTTCATGAACGTGACTGAGATATGCCAGTGGTTGGAAGGGCCAACACAACTGCCTTTTTTTGAAAACAGGCTGCTCGTTGGCGTATAAGGCTGAAGGCTAGTCAAATCGGAGTGAGCCCTGGTGCACATGTCTTTAACACTATCGCAGGTATTCCGGGTTTACGCCAGCATATTCACATGATTCCACTGCGTTCTATGAACCTCTGATTAATTATAATCAGATATATAGGTATAACAAACATTGAAGGAGGCCAGAAGTATTCAGACGCTATGATTCCGTAAAAAGAGAGCCATATAAACTGTCGAGTTCATCACGGGCGTAAATGTATCCCACACATGTGGCTTGAATTTGTTTTCAAGTGAGCCTCCGGTTAATCTGACAAATACACATCTGACGGCAAACCTATTTCGTCTCCATGAAGAACAAGAGAGCGGGGTTTTCAGATTCAAAGTTGTGGTGGTAGTGGAAAATTTGAGTGCAGACGTTGAATGTTGGAGAGGCACACTTTTAGAGAAAGGGATTTCTGAAGCTGTGAAACCGTTCTCTTAGTCATTGATTTATAGAGTGACACGGTACACAGAAACTGAAGTGGAACGAGATCTTCAGCTACAGGTCATTAGAAATCAAAACTTATACTACGTCAACCGAAAGAAACTAGAGTGAGAATTGCGAGGTCACTCGAACCCTCCGGGGATGTCCGTTGGGTCCTCTTATCCATCCAATCGCTAACGGGTACGATCTTGCATGCCGAGACTTTCTTTCATGACTGGTTAGCTCATCATTTGCCTGGAATCCCGCTACTCTCCAGATTTCAAGCTGAAGCAAGGGAGAATGAGTAACTATGATCTGCGTTTAGCGTAACGATACCCAGTTTACATAACTGGCTACACGGATACGTGTGCTGCTAGACTCCAAAAACATAAAAACCAATCTCTATACAACTATTTTAATAAAAAATGTAAGCAATTAGACTTATTTATTTAAATTCTGACTAAAATTTCGTGAAAGAAGTGAGTAACTAGTAGTTAAAGTGATAAAAGCTGATAAATGTTTCGTAGAAGAATGTGGTAACTGTAATTGCACGACGATATATTTACGGAAATTTCTTTAAAAAGGAGTTATCTGTATTTATGTAAAGATATTTTCATCCCACTATCTCGGAAAGTGTAGTTTTACTCATCGATATCTGACTGGAAAAGTCTATATTTTCCTCTAGAGAAATTCAAACTTACTTTACCCTCTAGAGACAAAAACATAATTAAACCTATTTACTTCCACCTCTATGGTACCGATATAAGCGTACAACTTTTTTAAATTTGTTAAAAACTCGGAGTAAGAACCTCTTTAGTAAACTTTTTTTTTTAATTTGCTTTGGGCGCACCGTCAGCCTTGCCAGTGAGTTACTTTTGTAACATATTACGTTTCTTTTGAACTATATTTACGTTAGTTGTTTAGATATAAGTTACATTTCGAGGCAATAATGTTTTTAATGAATTATATAGTATTGTAATAGTAAATAATAGTTGAGTTAATTTAGCAGAGTTAATAGAATAAGCCAATTTTTTATAACTTTATCTAGTTAGTAGCAAGATTTTTTCTAAGTATTACTTTTTAGTAACTTTTTTATTAACGATTTCTCACTGTAATAAACTGAAAATGAGAAAATAATCACTAAAACGAATAGGTAGAGTGCTTTTCACGAAAGGAAACCTTTTTGCGGGACGCCACTATTGCACATTTTAAAAGTTTAAATACCTTTACCTTTTTAACGCCACATAATTTCTCATATTTAATTTCTTAATCAAAAAGGTATTTATTTTATTTAACAAATAAAAATGATTTAAAATATGAAGTCCAATAATAATAGAATAAAAAATTAGTTCCGCTAAATTCCGTGGGACCTCTTTCGTAAAAAGGACTCTAAGTAAGCGTACCTACGTAAATTAAAATTGAATACTGGTTATTTTTGAAGATAGTGCACTGGCAACGCTGTGCGCATCCATGGTGAGAATAATTTAAAAAAAAACTTTTAGCATTGAGTTATTTCCTCGCTGAGGGGGGATGAAAAATTATGTGTCACACTCGAGTGCAAAGATTTTTGACCTTGTGCTCTTTTGATTCCCTCGCTAACGCTCAGGATTCTAATTAATAAATCACTCGCTACGCTCGTGATTTAATTTTAGAATCCTTCGCTCGCTCGGTCATACAAACTGAGCACGCGGTAAAAAAGCAACTTTGCACTCTTGTATAACAAATAACTATTGTAAAAATGTTCGTACAAGATTGACGTTAGTGTATTTGTGATGTTATTGACATGGTAAACTAGTAAATAGTGTGGTCGCAAAAGTAATTAACTACAGTTTTATGGTGTAATTATATTTGATTCCAGCGTCGTACAAGTTTAGTTTTTTTTTAATAATTCCCTCATTTTTTGAGATAAATTTATGAAAAAAATTGACAATATGTATCGGATTTTTCTTGATTTTATTATGCAATAAAAATAAAAAGTCACAATTAGGGTTAATTCTTTCTTCCTCGAGAGGTGCGAATTGAAATTACTTGAATCTCGTTTGTTAGGCCTGACGCGAAGGTTTGTTCAAGAATTAGCTTTTGAGTTGGCTGAAAAAACGGTTTTGCACACAAATTTAACCTGCAAAAACGTGGTATGCCATTTTGTCCATAGTATATGGACAAAATGGATTTCGCTGATCTCAGTTAAATTTAAAATTATTATTTTATCTAGTTTGTTTATCTTTTAAGTATCTTTTATAATTCAAAGATATTAAACCCAAGATTACTGATGTGCAATGTGAATGCGCTGCTATTTACCAGTAAGGAGTTATGACCCAAAACCAAAACTATATGTCGTTTTGTACGTACTTCCCTTATTTATTTTCTATGAAATTTTGTATTGATAGGTTGAAATATAATATTATTTTCATCCCACTATCTCGGAAAGTGTATTTTTACTCTTCGATATCTGACTGGAAAAGTCTATTTTGTCCTCTAGAGGGTAAAGTAAATTTGAATTTAGAACATCGTGTGCACCGAGTTTGTGAGTAAAAAAAATAATTAAACCTATTTACTTCCACCTCTATGGTGCCGATTATATTATCAACTTTTTAAATTTGTTAAAATCTCGGAATCGGAACCTTTTTGATGAATTTTTTTTTTAATTTGCTTTGTGCGCACCATTAGCATTGCCAGTAAGTTACTTTTGTAACATTTTACGTTTCTTTACAACTATTTACGTTACTTGTTTAGATTTATGTTACATTTTGAATCAATAGTATTTTCAACTTTGCAACTTTGCACTCTTGTATAACAAATAACTAGTATTTATTTAATAAGTATTTCGACATCACATGTAGCTATTATAGAATTTATACGTAGGATATTAACATTGAGAACAATATCTGATACTTATGACAATTTAGAAATACATTACATTACCAAAAGTTTTATAGGAAAATTAATTAAATCTTATTTTAAACAAAAATGAAATTCTATAATATTATAATATTAAAGATATTATTCGAGTATAACCTACAAATCGCTATGCTTTTACTACGCTCTAAAGTTGTCTCGATATACAATCAACGCGTTCCATTGAGCAAAGGTCGGAATAACGTATTTCGTAGCTATTGCCGATAGAACCTCTCTATTACAGAAAATATTCAGTATTTATTGCGTTGGCGAGCGATAAGGGATACTTAAAAACACTACTTCTAACCACGTTTGAACACAGTAAGTGATTTAATAGGCTTAAATGTCATCAATTTAATTATATTTACACGGAAATTGGGCTGCGAGGTCCCAGTTCGAGGCGAACTACTAGTTATTATGTATCACGTGCCTGTCAAGTCCCACTCCAGTAGGATTAATCCACTTATCCAGCCGGCCAAGCAAAGACGTTTCGTAGACTTGTCTTGCTGTCAAGTCAACTGTCATCCCATACATTGTACTTTTGTGAATGTCTGTGCTTGGCCGGCAGCTGGGCTATTCACTTAACTGTCAGGGACCCGAACCGTGTCGAGACTTAATACTTAATACGTCATTTCATACATTTTTGACAACGCGGTCTTCGGCTTGGGTCCCTGACAATTAAGTGAATAGCCCAGCTGCCGGCCAAGCACAGACATTCACAATAGTACAATGTATGGGATGACAGTTTGACTTGACAGCAAGACAAGTCTACGAAACGTCTTTGCTTGGCCGGCTGGATAAGTGGATTAATCCTACTGGAGTGGGACTTGACAGGCACGTGATACATAATAACTAGTAGTTCGCCTCGAACTGGGACCTCGCAGCCCAATTTCCGTGTAAACCTTAGACTTTAGGCCTCAACTAAATATCCTAATATAAGAACTTTAACATTAATATTAAAACGCAAAATACCAAATTTCAGAGAAATTAAAACTCAAAAAACTTACATGCCGTGATTTTTAGAATATAATCCTTTTTAGAGTTTCGTACCTCTGAAGGAAAAAACGAAACCCTAATAGGATTACTTGGTCGTCCTTATGTCTGTCAAGACCCATTTACTCTAGATCTCGTAGAATTGTATATTTTTACCATATACCCAGGTCTATGGCCGCTTGGTGCCCGTGAAATTAAACTTCTAAGTTAACGTAGAAAAAAATACACCCGTTTATCCTTCAAAAACGTAAATTTTTTTGACACTCTGAATAAATCAACATTCATAGGGAACTTGCCGTTACCATATAACATTTTATAAAACATTCTAAATCGAAAATCGCTATACTCTTATACTTTAAAAACAGCCTTAGTAAACAATAATTCTTTGTGACAGCTGCATGCATCAGCCGATTGAACTACCCACATTTTACTGATTTTTAGTTGTTTTGTTTCGGAAATAGATTTAAATAACAGTAATATTATGCTATTGTTAATTTTAATCAGCTTTGTAATTTTATGTTTGTTTAGTATGCAAAATAATTAAGATAGTAAGTACCTACTACACTTCTGCAGTATTTAGCTTTTGTTTACTCACGCCTACCGGCACTATTTATTTAGTTTAGATAAATACTGTTTTTTCTCAATAAGTGAATTGTAAAATTCTTCTGAGAAATAAGGATCTTTAACCGTATATCTTTATGAAATTTGGCAGACTTTAAGTACATTTATTTTAAATTCGGAAAAACTTCTAAAAGCTATACATTTGAATTAATTCATTAAAAAATGGCTCTGGCTCTATTTAAAGTACGTAATCATCGAAGTTAAGCAATGTTATGCAAAACTCTCAAGACGACGCATTACTGTGCGTCCGCGCTCGAAATTAAAATAAAACTAATTATATGTGCGTGCCCGCCGAAAGTTATATAAAATAGTGACGAAAACTACATCAAGCCAACCAAGACGTGGAGACACACCAGCACCCTGGGCCCAGGAAGGAAAAGAAAAAAGGATCCTGTGTTTCTAGGTTGGTGCCAGCTATCTTTACATCATCATCATCATCATCTCAGCCGTAAGACGTCCACTGCTGAACATAGGCCTCCCCTTTGGACTTCCATATGTACCGGTTGGAAGCGACCTGCATCCAGCGTCTTCCGGCGACCTTTATAAGGTCGTCTGTCCACCTTGTGGGTGGACGTCCTACGCTGCGTTTGCTAGTCCGTGGTCTCCACTCGAGCACTCTTCGACCCCATCGGCCATCCGCTCTCCGCGCTATGTGGCCTGCCCATTGCCACTTCAGCTTGCTAATCCGCTGGGCTATGTCGGTGACTTTAGTTCGCCTACGGATCTCTTCATTCCTGATTCGATCACGTAGAGAAACCCCGAGCATAGCCCTTTCCATAGCTCGCTGTGCGACTTTGAGCTTCGAGATGAGGCCAATAGTGAAGGACCACGTTTCGGTGCCGTAAGTCATCACCGGTAACACACATTGAAAATTTTAAAGACTTTCGTCTTGAGGCACTGAGGTATGTCGGACGAAAAGACGTTACGTAGTTTCCCGAACGCTGCCCAACCGAGTTGGATTCGGCGGTTAACCTCTTTCTCGAAGTTGGACCTACCTAATTGGACTACTTGTCCTAGATAGATATATGAGTCCACAACTTCGAGTACCGAGCCTCCAACAGATACTGGGATGGGCACAACATTGGCATTTGACATAAGCTTCGTCTTGTCCATGTTCATTTTTAAGCCCACCCGTTGGGAAGCTTGGTTGAGGTCATCGAGCATCATGCTGAGTTCCTCCATCGACTTTGCCATGACTACGATGTCGTCGGCAAATCGAAGGTGAGTGATGTATTCGCCGTTGATATTGATGCCAAGTCCTTGCCATTCCAGGAGCTTGAAGGTGTCTTCCATTACGGCCGTAAACAGTTTCGGAGAGATAACGTCTCCCTGTCTTACGCCTCTTCTTAATGGAATCGCCTTCGTGCTCTGCTCATGTACTCGGACTGACATAGTGGCGTTCTTTTACAAGCACTTCAACACTTCAATGTACCGATAGTCAATATGGCATCGCTGAAGTGACTCGAGCACCGCCCATGTTTCCACCGAATCAAAGGCTTTTTCATAGTCCACAAACGCTAAGCATAATGGCAAATTATACTCTTCGGTCTTCTGTATAACTTGCCGCAGCGTATGTATGTGGTCTATGGTACTATAGCCTCTTCGGAAACCGGCTTGTTCGGGAGGCTGGAAGTCATCAAGTCTGCGTTCGAGACGGTTCGTGATGACCCTTGAAAACAGCTTATAGACATGGCTCAGAAGCGTAATGGGTCTGTAGTTCTTCAATAGGCTGTTATCACCTTTTTTGAAGAACAGCACCACCTCGCCTCTGCTCCACGTCTCAGGCGTTTTGCCCTCGGACAAGACGGAATTAAAAAGTTTCTGGAGGACTTTAATTACCGGTGTTCCACCCGCTCTCAGAAGCTCTGAAGTGATTCCGTCTTCGCCCGGCGCCTTATTATTCTTAAGCTGCTTCAGGGCCATTCTAATCTCGTACAGACTGATGTCCGGGATATCTTCGGTATAGTGTCGGGACAGTTTGGCTCTTGGATCTCCTACCAAGCTGTCAACGGGCTTTGCGACCGAAGTATAAAGCTGTCCATAGAACCTCTCGATCTCCCCTAAAACCTCTGCTTTGGTCGACGCTATGCTGCCATCTTCCCGTTTTAGCTTCGTCAGCTGGCTTTGCCCAATAGACTTGTCCTTTGCGAACACTTTGGAGCCTTGGTTTCGCTCAATTGTCTCCTTAACACGGTTAGTGTTAAAGAGACGCAGATCGTGGCGCAAGGACTTAGATATACGTCTATTGAGCTGCCTATAAGACTCGGCGTCGTCGGGAGATTGCAGCTGTAACGAGCGTCGTTCAGCCATGAGGTTTAAGGTTTGATCAGCCAATTTCTGAGGCCTATCATTACGACGGGGTCTAAAAAACTTAGACCCTACCGTGCGTACAGCTTCTACTAGCCCGTCGTTGATCTCGTCCACTGATGCTAAGTTCTCAAGGCAAGAAAAGCGGTTAGTGAGCTCGAGTTGAAAGCTTTCGGGGTTTTGAATATGGGCATTGGTAGGTCGGAGCGTAGACTTCATCAGACTGGACCTTTCTAACTTAACGTTAATATTTAGTGAGCCTCGTACAAGTCGGTGATCACTGCCGGTTTTAACTCTGTTGATCACCGACACATCACTAAATATCCGTTTCTTGTCGGTCATGATGAAGTCTATCTCATTTCTAGTGGAACCATCGGGGCTCATCCAGGTCCATTTCCTGTGAGGCGGCTTCTGGAAGAAAGAGTTCATCATAAAGAGTTCCTCTCTCTCCAGGAAATCGGCCAGCCTCTGTCCCCTAGGGTTCCGTTGCCCATATCCAAATTGCCCCACTCTCAACTCATCACCGCTTTTCTTTCCCAACTTTGCGTTGAAGTCCCCCATAACAACAGTGAAGTATGTATGGCTCTACTAACGTCCTCATACATAGCCTCTACTTCATCATCCGAGTGTGACGAGGTCGGTGCGTATACCTGAATGACCTTCAGCGAATATCTTTTAGATATTCTGAGTATTAGGTATACCACCCTGCTCGACACACTGTCGATGGTTATGATGTTGTTTACGAGGGACTTGTGAACGCGAAACCCGACACCACCTTGGGACTGTTGGTCGCCCTCCCGGTAGTAGAGCAAGTTACCGGACTTCAGGGTTACGGTGTCCTCCCCCTCTCTACGGACTTCACATAACCCGACAATGTCCCAGCGTAACCTGCTCAGTTCCTCTTCCAGCTCGCAGATCTTCTCGTCAGTCCTCAAAGTGCGTATGTTGTGTGTTACCAGGGCCAGTCGTCGTGGGGATGGGTAGCCGGGCATCTTCCGGTGATTATTAGCACCCCCTGCTCCGTCGTTACCTTGACTGCTACCCGCGTCAGGAACAAGGGAGCTGCCGGGGACTGGGGGCCTGGTATGATATATGTTGCTCGTCATTTTAGGGGGGTTTTGCCATACGCGCCACGCTTGGCAGGCGGGTTGGCGCGCGTAGTTTTTTTTTTTTTTTGTTTAGTGTTAGTAGCCGGTAGATGCTGCTGCCCATCTCCCGGTGTATTCCCTTAGCAGGCTCGTACTGCAACCACGGGACGATATGGTGGGGGACTATTCTAAGGCCGGTCACCCCACGGCCAATATCAATACAATAATTTCATAATCTTTACCTAACATATTTTTGGTATATATAGGTATATTTTGGCGCGTACGTAGTGATCTCAACTTTTTGCTGACTTTTTTGGAGAGAGCCACCAGCGGCCCGCGATGCACTACGGCGTGCTCGTGCACCTTTATTGTTGAATGTCCCGCACATACTATTCTAAGTTTTAAAAAGTTTTGCAGACAGGCTACACGAATAATAATACACATTACTGCCAGCGAAAAGCAGCGGCTCTCGACTCTAAGACATCGTTTCGCTCGGTCGATGATATGTGTATGTATTCATATAAATTATATTATATATAAACTAGCTTACCCGGCAAACGTTGTTTTGCCATATAAATAATTTCCTATTAATTTCTAGTGTAGACAAAAAATAGCTTACTTATTGGAAGTATGTATGTATTTTAGAATGTGTATATTGTATGTATGTAAGAATGTGGTATATGCGTGAAATAAGCATTAATTTATGTAAAAAATTTTCAAACAAAAGTAAAAAATTAAATTTTATGAAAACATTGTCTCTTATAATTTTTTCATACAACCAATATTTCCATTAACATTTCAAAATAAAGATTCATAATGAATGATTTTTTGGAAACTATGAAAATCTTAATTGTTCAATTACATTTTTTTAATTAAATTAAATTAAAATTACATTTTTATAAGATCAACAACATTTTCGATATAAATAAAAAAAAGTATTCTTACAACACAAAATCCATTGTTATTGAAAGCTCGTGTCACGTGTTGAGTACTTTTGAGGTTATAAAATCACTTGATTAACTAATCGTGCAAAATACACTCAAAATTGATAATTTAATTATTATTGATAAAATAGGAATGATTAAAAGTTAATATGAGAGTTACACTGAGATAGCAAAATAATAATTGTCAACGTTACTACTACACTTGATGCATAAACAATAATGATGGCCGACAACTGTGTAGGGAGTGAGAAAGAAAGGAGACCGGCTTCGTTCTCATCCCTACTCCGTGCTGTTTACTGGGTTAGAAGTGACACCTGTAGACATCTGGCGGGGATAACTAATTAAATGACGATTGATCAGCTTTCGACCGGAGAGGAAAAATGATTAAATTACTAAAATGGCTATTAAAAAATAAGGGTTGATCGTAGAAGGGTGAAAATTGAGGATTGTATGTATTTTTGTATGTTGTATCATAAAAAAATAGAAATTAAAAATTTTGTCGAAAAAATAAAATAAAAAATTTTGGGGTGGACTACCCCTAACATTTAGGGGGATGAAAAATAGATGTTGGTCGATTCTCATAGATACCAGATAAGCACAAAAAATTTCATCAAAATCGGTCAAGCCGTTTCGGAGGAGTATGGCAACGAAAACTGTGACACGAGAATTTTATATATTAGATTATATTTTATAACAAAGCGATACAGCGAGTTTTTTTTTTTTATTATTCTATCACCGCTTCCACAGACATTATTGCCTGCTTATCAACGAATTAGGGAAATAATATATTGTTTATGGTTTCCAATGTTTTGCCAGTAAAATATTATTTTACTTGACAGCGAGTTATAGTCCGGGACATTGTGTTCGGAATAATTTAACAAAATTTTATGTGACGTAATTATGTCATCATAATCTCTCTACTCTTTTGCAAAAAAACGGGCACCTAAGGAAACTTACTTTCTAAGGTAGATTTGTGTTAGTTTAAAAATATTTAATTGTTTGACACACTTTGAATACTTATACTCGTACCTAATCGTGTAATAATCATGTGATATAAGCGTGAATTTTGGCAATTTTCTATTTAAATTAATGATTTTTTTCAAAACCGACGTATACGACCACACAATAACAAGTGGCCGGCAATGATGACAAGAAGATTTTTTTACTTTTTTATTTAAATAAATTTACAACTGTAAAAACCTAGTAACGAGTGTGACCTCCTCTTGTCAAAATCACAGCTTGAATCCTTCTGGGCATACTCTCTACGATGTTTTTAATTACGTTTTGAGGAATACGTTCCCACTCTTCAGCAATTACTCTTTTTAGCTCCCTGATGTTTTTTGGAGCAGGTTGCACTGATCTTACCCGCCTTTTTAGAACATCCCAGACATGCTCGATTGGATTGAGGTCAGGATTGCGAGCTGGCCAATCTAAACGACGGATCCCAACTTCTTGCATGTAAGCTTCCACGTCACCAGAACGGTGCGGGCGGGCATTGTCGTCCATAAAAATGGAATCTTCCCCAAGTGCAGTCAATGCGGGTTGTGCATGTGGAATTAGGACCTCCATTATGTACCGGTGTGCATTTAATGTTCCTCTTTCTAAGAAAACTAACTCCGTACGCTCCGTCGAATTAATTGCTGCCCAAAACATAACGGAGCCTCCACCATAAGGAGTGATTTGTTCGAAACACACTCCCGCATAGTGTTCCCGTGGTATTCGCAGCACTCGCCGGCGTCGGTCCTCTCCACACAAAGAGATTCTAGCTTCATCAGAAAACAACACTTTATTCCAGTCCTCCATAGTCCATGAAGCACAGTTTCGAGCAAACTGAAGTCGAGCAACACGGTGCTCACGGAGTAATTTAGGGCCTCGAGCCGGGCGGTAACTTTTGATATTGGCAGCCAAAAGCCTCCTTCTAACCGTCCACAAGCTTACTTCTACTCCTCTTACTTCTTCAAGGTTTTTTTTCAGGTCCACACTTGACGCCTTACGATTCCGCAACGCCTGACTCACCAAAAAGCGGTCGTCTCTTGGTTCTGTGCATCGTTTTCTTCCCGAGCCGGGTCTTCTTTTAACCGAACCGGTCTCTTGATATCGTTGCCATGTCCTCTGGACAGTTGAACGGCTTACATTTAGCCGTTGAGCCACGTAAGTTTGCGAACAACCTTCTTCAAGTAGGGCTATAATTTTACCGGCCCTTATCGCTTTATCGCTCATATCAAAAAATGGTATTTATTGTGGAAAGAAAGAATAAATTGTTTAATTTGCAGAAAATACTCAAAAGTTTTAAAATTGTAATAAAATTGTTACAGCAATTCGCATCAATTCGCGCCAAAAAGCAAAGCAATTTCACTATATAATCAGTATTTTTCTTTTTTTATTTCAAATTTTAAATTTGGAACATTAATAATCATGCTAGGATGTTTATAAATGATAAGTCAATGCATCGTCAAAATAATAAAACCTCTTTCTTGTTCTTCTTCATTGAAGCAGAGAAATCATCAAAGTGCCCGTTTTTTTTGCAAAAGAGTTTACATAATTATGCCTATACTACTAAATCCAACTTTGGTTGCTTGCCATTAGCGATGGGCAAAAAAATAACGCTTTTAATATGGTTTTTATTTTAAATAACTATTTTAAATAACATTATATTTTATCGACCGAGCGAAGCGAGGTTTATAAAAAGGTTAAAAAAAACAACACAAAAATATTATGTACTTACCTACATTTATGTGACACCTATCTCAATCGCATACTTTAGGCGGCCGGACTAAAAAGTAATCTTATTGAAAATAAGATAAATTGCTTGAAATTCTCGAATTATTGGACTTTATCGCTATTAATTCTTTAGCTTGATCTACTTGCCTGCTCTTTCTTGCCCGTAGGATCTTTCTCAAACTTAATGTAGGTACCTACCTAACAAATTGTGCAAAACATTATAATTTAGTCATCTCTATAACTCTACAACCCTTGGATCGATTTGGCTCATTTTCGAACTTGAGAATTCTTTTAGTTTATTCTACCTGTTCGCAAAGTTCCATTAAGATTGGAACTTTGGTAACGTTGTAATTAAGCATTTTCTATTAGTCTAGCCCTTCGACCGATTTGGCTCATGTTCGAACTTAAAAATTCTATGGATATATACTACGCGTTTGCAAAGTTACATCAAGATTGGACCATCGGTTTTCAAGTAATCGCGTAACAAACATACACTTTTAATAATATATTTATGTAGGTTATAAAAAATGTTGGACGCGGTTTGGACGCGGTTGGGCGACCGCCCAGGGCGCCGGATAAAAGGGGCGCCACAGGCTCTATAATGGGGCGCCCTTGGCGCCCCATTCGTTCTGAAAAATTCAATATTCTCGGTGCTCGTAGCAAGCTGCTCGCGCTTTTATAAGAACATTTAGTTTCTTTGCCACTCGAAGGAAGATAAACGCACATCATTCGTGCTGAAAAATTCAAAATTTTCTCGGCGCTCGCAGCGAGCTGCTCACGCTTTTATAAATGAGAAAATTTACTTTCTTTGCCATTCGAAGCAAGATAAACGCATATCATTCGTGCTGAAAAATTCAAATTTTTTTCGGCACTCGCAGCGAGTTACTCGCGCTTTTATAAATAAGGACATTTAGTTTCTTTGCCACTCGAAGCTAGCTAAACGCACATCATTCGTGCTGTAAAATATCTAAATTTTCTCGGCGCTCGCAGCGAGCTGCTCGCGCTTTTATAAATAAGAATACTTTATTTAGTTTCTTTGCCGCTCGGAGCAAGCTAAACGCACAACATTCGTGCTGAAAAATTCAAAATTTTCTCGGCGCTCGCGCTTTTATAAATAAGGACATTTAGTTTCTTTGCCACTCGAAGCAAGCTAAACGCACATCATTCGTGTTGAACAAATCTAAATTTTCGCGGCGCTCGCAGCGAGCTGCTCGCGCTTTTATAAAAAAGAATGCTTATTTAGTTTCTTTGCCGCTCGGAGCAAGCTAAACGCACATCATTCGTGCTGAAAAATTCAAAATTTTCTCGGAACTCGCAGCAAGCTGGAAAGGTGGATTTTTTTCTAGATACGCCCATGATTTTGCCCATCGCAATCGGCCCAGAAAAAAATCCTGGAATTTTTTCCTTTTTAGTATGGATTTGAATTGCTTTTTAGGGGGCGCCGTAGAAATCTCGCCCAGGGCACTGGTAATGTTAAAACCGGCTCTGATTGCACATCTTTTGTAGTCTGAAACGTAAAATTTTCTCGGCGCTCGCAGCAAGCTGCTCGCGCATTACAAGGTTTTTAAAATTTTATTCTATTCGGAACGAGTTTAACGCACACGTTCTTGTCAGAGATATAACATTTCCTATTTTAGAGATTCGAATGGTAGGTAAACGTTGAAATGTACAAACCTACCTTGTTCACAAGAAAAAATTCTTGATCCGCCACTGTTTTAAGGAGTATAGGAGTAGACATGTTATATACGACGTAGGTGCAGGTATTACATGGACTGGGGCCTAGGGCGGCCTAGACTGTAAATCCGCCACTGGGTAGAAAATAAACCTGGTGGGTCATGCTGCTTGAAATAACCAATATCAGAATTAAGTATTTCTATAGAGTATGTTTCCCAGTTGACTGCAATATCTAAAAACCTTTGCCTATTCAAACTCGACGAACTAACGCCATGGGTTGATCACAACCACAACCCATCATTGCGATTGTTATTTCACTCCACAATTCGACTCTGACAGTGTAAGTAGGGTCACTGGCAGGACCGGTTTTAACATTACCAGCGCGCTGGGTGAGATTTCTACGGCGCCCCCTAAAAAGCAATTCAAACCCATACTAAAAACGAAAAAGTTCCAGGATTTTTTTCTGGGCCGAATCCGATGGGCAAAATCATGGGCGTATCTAGAAAAAAATACACCTTTCCAGCTAGCTGCGAGTCAATGCGGGTTGTGCATGTGGAATTAGGACCTCCATTATGTACCGGTGTGCATTTAATGTTCCTCTTTCTAAGAAAACTAACTCCGTACGCTCCGTCGAATTAATTGCTGCCCAAAACATAACGGAGCCTCCACCATAAGGAGTGATTTGTTCGAAACACACTCCCGCATAGTGTTCCCGTGGTATTCGCAGCACTCGCCGGCGTCGGTCCTCTCCACACAAAGAGATTCTAGCTTCATCAGAAAACAACACTTTATTCCAGTCCTCCATAGTCCATGAAGCACAGTTTCGAGCAAACTGAAGTCGAGCAACACGGTGCTCACGGAGTAATTTAGGGCCTCGAGCCGGGCGGTAACTTTTGATATTGGCAGCCAAAAGCCTCCTTCTAACCGTCCACAAGCTTACTTCTACTCCTCTTACTTCTTCAAGGTTTTTTTTCAGGTCCACACTTGACGCCTTACGATTCCGCAACGCCTGACTCACCAAAAAGCGGTCGTCTCTTGGTTCTGTGCATCGTTTTCTTCCCGAGCCGGGTCTTCTTTTAACCGAACCGGTCTCTTGATATCGTTGCCATGTCCTCTGGACAGTTGAACGGCTTACATTTAGCCGTTGAGCCACGTAAGTTTGCGAACAACCTTCTTCAAGTAGGGCTATAATTTTACCGGCCCTTATCGCTTTATCGCTCATATCAAAAAATGGTATTTATTGTGGAAAGAAAGAATAAATTGTTTAATTTGCAGAAAATACTCAAAAGTTTTAAAATTGTAATAAAATTGTTACAGCGATTCGCATCAATTCGCGCCAAAAAGCAAAGCAATTTCACTATATAATCAGTATTTTTCTTTTTTTATTTCAAATTTTAAATTTGGAACATTAATAATCATGCTAGGATGTTTATAAATGATAAGTCAATGCATCGTCAAAATAATAAAACCTCTTTCTTGTTCTTCTTCATTGAAGCAGAGAAATCATCAAAGTGCCCGTTTTTTTTGCAAAAGAGTTTACATAATTATGCCTATACTACTAAATCCAACTTTGGTTGCTTGCCATTAGCGATGGGCAAAAAAATAACGCTATTAATATGGTTTTTATTTTAAATAACTATTTTAAATAACATTATATTTTATCGACCGAGCGAAGCGAGGTTTATAAAAAGGTTAAAAAAAACAACACAAAAATATTATGTACTTACCTACATTTATGTGACACCTATCTCAATCGCATACTTTAGGCGGCCGGACTAAAAAGTAATCTTATTGAAAATAAGATAAATTGCTTGAAATTCTCGAATTATTGGACTTTATCGCTATTAATTCTTTAGCTTGATCTACTTGCCTGCTCTTTCTTGCCCGTAGGATCTTTCTCAAACTTAATGTAGGTACCTACCTAACAAATTGTGCAAAACATTATAATTTAGTCATCTCTATAACTCTACAACCCTTGGATCGATTTGGCTCATTTTCGAACTTGAGAATTCTTTTAGTTTATTCTACCTGTTCGCAAAGTTCCATTAAGATTGGAACTTTGGTAACGTTGTAATTAAGCATTTTCTATTAGTCTAGCCCTTCGACCGATTTGGCTCATGTTCGAACTTAAAAATTCTATGGATATATACTACGCGTTTGCAAAGTTACATCAAGATTGGACCATCGGTTTTCAAGTAATCGCGTAACAAACATACACTTTTAATAATATATTTATGTAGGTTATAAAAAATGTTTATAGCTTAGAAAAAAAATTATCAGCGCACCAGTTTTGAAATTATCGTCAGATCTATCGTAAAGTATCTAAGTATCTATTATAAGTATGTATTTACAAAAGAAAAGTATTATATCCGTTATCCTAATCACCATAATAAAAAAAAAATGTATCCGAGCAATTTGTAATCTGAAACAAACTGAGTCTTGTAGACCATTTTTTTCCTCACTTAAAATCTTAACACTCCCCTCGTTGTATATCTTTGAGTCTGCTCTACTAGTAAAAAGAAATATTAAAAACTATAATACTCTTCAAAGTACAAGACATAAATCTGCCTCTCCGCCAAGTCGAGCGCGAAGCAAGCACTGCCGTACCATCCTTTACAGGAACCATTTCGCCGCATTTTCAGGTCCCTATTTGAGAACCTCTGGATAAGACCAGAACACAGAAATTTTCGTCATCCAGTAAGCTATAATTACATACTTAAAATCCAAAATTTCAAGTCCGTAGGTCATTATGTTCCGAAGTTAAGCGAAAGCAAAGTTTCGCATTTACGACACTCACTCACTCACTCATGATCATCAAAATAGAACTAGTACTTCCCATTAACTCAGAGAGCTGAAATTTGGTACATACTTAGACTTTAATGTATAAACCATAGGAAAACTAAAAAAATATGCAATTTCGGTCTCGTTTTCGAGATAATTTATCTGCATAAATAACTTTGTAATCTCATATAAATGTATAGGATTACAAAGTTACATTTGCAGTCAATGGTTAAAATTGTGAATATCCAACTTATTAATTAAAAATATATATAATAGTATATGTGTGTGTGTATGTGTCGTAAATCGTCAGTTATGATCAGGCGATATCTAGCGTGGTCTAAGGCTTAACCTATAACGAATCTATCACAAGAGCCCAACCAAACTATTAGAAGAGATCGACATACCGCTTTTACTACAAGCTTTTATTTACTCGCTTTTACTACTTACTTTCACCTGTCGGTCTGTCTGTCTGTAATTAAATCTTGTAAGTTTAATTAGGCCCACTTCCCGGTATAATATTATAAATGCCTTTATTGAGAAAAACAAACTAACAATACTACAGCTACTACAGCAGTAAAGAACACTTTTATTAACCACAGATCGGCCACAAGCCGATCTACAGAAAATCCAAGTGCTCCAAACCACTGTCAGTTGGCAGAGTGCCCAGAATGCTGGCAGCATTGCCACGTTGAATGGCAATACTTATACGTTGGGCCAAATATACCCCAGCATTTTGGTCACACGTCGCCTCGACCAAGCGCTCAGATAAATTTTGGAAAATGCGGTGAGCTCCCGGACCCCAAGGACCCAAAGTCTCTACCCCAAACGGCTCAAAAATGTAACCGCTATCGAGGTTAGCATATTTACGCCGCTTGAGCCGCTCAGCAGAAACTGCCGCCGCACCAGCCGCAATTTGAGTCTCTGGAAGATGTGAGGGCGCCAGTGTATCAACGCAAGTCGCGTCCCACACTAACGGTCGACCTAACTTCCAGGGAATCAAAGTCATACCGTCAGGTCTTTTACCATCGTCACGCATCAGACCATTCGGTTCGAGAATGGCTGCTACATTGGCGCTGGTAAAAGCCCGGCGAATGATGTCGTTGAGACTGGAGTGGCGGGAGATTCGGCCAGCGCTCCGAGAACATGAGAGACCATGGTGACCGAGTTCGTCGACTGCATTACCACACTGACAGCGGTGACCTACATAACATGCTGCACCCAGGCGCAAACAAACAGCTACACGAAAAGCAGATGAATCTAAAAGATTACCAGTATTAATGGAAGGGATGGCTTGCAACCAAAAACCAGATTCCCTAACAGAGACTGCTAGAAGTCGGGCACGGTCTGACGAGTTGGGACACGTTTGTATTAGACTATTCCGTGCCAACTCGCAGAGAGGCCCATCCCACAGTCTCTGTGAAGATGGTACTTTAGGTAAATCGGTATTGGGGCAAGCTGCAACCCAAGCATTTTTTGCCTCAGCTGAATTAGCTATAGCCAAAGATGATAATGCGGGGTCTCGCGAGGGATTATAATGCATTGGACTAAGAGTGAACGCACACGTATCTAGATGGCGCTGACTGTATTTTAAAACGCGCTTACGGTTTGTATATCTGATAACCTTATAATATAGAATATAGCGTTTCTACAAAAATAAGTGAAATCCCACCAAAAACATTCTGTAAAAAACTAGCCAAGTCTCGATGGAGCTGCTTGTTTATCTCTAAAAAGTAGTGTCCGACCGAAATTTCGGTTTCGGTTTCGGTTTCGGCCGAGTTTCGGCCAAAAAACAAGCTTCGGCGAAAGTTTCGGTTTCGGCCAAAATTGGCCGAAACTTTTGCCGAAACCGAAACTGTTTTCGGAAGTTGTCGTGCACTCTCGCCTATCTTCGTTTCATTTTCATTCATTTATTTATTGCAAGAAATATGTGTACATTAAATTTTTCCAAATGTGAATTATTCGTACCAGATATATCAAAGCAAAAAAGCACGCTAGATATTTTCGAAAACATTGCTCCAAATATTAAATTATTACAAAACGATTCATTGCGCCTCCTAGGATCTCCGATTTTGGATGAGTCATTACATGATTTTGTTAATGAAAAAATTCAAAATTTCCACTCAGTTTCGGATAGACTTGGAAAAATTAATACACACGTAGCTTATTTCATTATTCGTTATTGTCTTTTTGTCCCTAAATTTATGTATACTCTTAGGTGCTGTCAGCTTTGGAAACATCCCTTGCTTACACAACAGCTTGACAACATTTTAAGAGATACACTCACCACCATACTCAATACACCCTTTGATGACCATGTTTGGCGCCAGGCCTCACTACCGATTAGATTCGGAGGCTTAGGCATTCGCAAAATTTCCAGTGTTTCTTTGCCAGCTTTTTTGTCTTCAATTAATAGCACTACAACACTAATAAACACCATTCTGTCGAAATCGTTTCCAAATTGTCAGTTAAGCTATTTAACGGAGGCAACAGAAAGCTGGAAAAGAGCCTGCCCGACGGAATCCTTGCCCAAAGTTCCTAGTTCCCAAAGACAGTGGGACGAGCCGCTCTGTAAGCTAGAATTTAATGACCTGGTGAATACACCAAGTTCTCCTACAGAGCGTGCTCGTCTCCTTGCCGTTGCTCGTTGGGAATCCGGGCTTTGGTTGCAAGCTCTACCTTCGCGTAATATTGGTAATCTTCTGGAAAATAATACTTTCCGATTGGCTGCATCCTTACGTATCGGCGCTCTTTGTACAGCTCCCCACAACTGTGTATGCGGAGAAAAGGTAGACCGTAACGGTTACCATGGACTGTCCTGCGTTAAGAGCGCAGGACGCATGTCGCGGCACGCTAGCCTAAACGATATCATCCGTCGGGCCCTTGTGAGTGCAGGCGTCCCGTCAACATTGGAACCTAACGGTCTAATGCGGGATGCCGGCAAGAGGCCTGACGGCATGACTCTCATTCCCTGGAAGATGGGTAGGCCTTTAGTATGGGACGCCACGTGTGTCGATACTCTGGCACCTTCCCATCTTTCAGGAACAATGTTGCTGGCTGGTGCCGCGGCTAGTAAGGCTGAAAACCTCAAACGGCAGAAATATGCTAATCTGGACAGAGCTTATATGTTTTTGCCGTTTGGGGTTGAAACTATGGGTCCATGGGGACCGGCAGCTTGGGAGCTGTATAAAGAACTGGCCAAACGTTTGGTGGAGGTATCGGGTGACCGGAATGCTGGCGTGTATTTTGCACAAAAAATAAGTATATGTATTCAGCGGGGCAATGCCGCCAGCATTCTAGCTACCTATCCCTCCACCATAGGTTTATTAGATTTAAATTTAGATTAAGTATTTATAAGTTTTAGATTATAGGTTTAGTTTATAATGTTTTTTATTTATTGTCTGTAAAGTTTTATGTATAATTGTGTAAATAAATGACGTTTTTTTGTGTACATAATTAGATGTTTACTGTAATATGATTGGCTCAACATATTTCTGCCATATAGAGCATGCAAATTTTATATTTACAATTTTAATTCATTATTGATTAATATATAAAATAAAATGAAAAACACAAAAGATAAAATGAAAAAAAATTCAGAATGTCCCGCGGCAATACTTTGCTGGACGACTAATTGTGATTGTTAATTCTGTGTGATTTGTTTTATCTTTTTTGAGATTGGTACTAACCGTGTAATAGCAATTTTAGTAATTATAACAATTTTGTATAGAGGTACCCAAAAGAGATTGATGATTCTTTTGAGTACAAATAGGTACAAACAAAAGTATGAGTAGGATTTCAGAATACCAATACTTAGTATTTAATGAAACAATTAGCGATTTGATTAATTAATAATTGATATCATCATTATCATCATCAGCCTATGTTCGTCCACTGCTGGACATAGGCCCATCCTCAACATCATCATGGTACGCCACTCAACTCGGTCCTCCGTCTTTCTCCTCCAACCACTCCCAGCGACCCTCCAGATATCATCGCCCCATCTTGCTCAAGGACGCCCTACACTACGTTTGCCGAGACGCGGTCTCCTTTCTAGAACACGTCTACCCCATCGGTTATCGGTTTTGCGGCAAAATGTGACCAGCCCATTGCCACTTCAGCTTGCTAATCCTTTCGGCTATGTCGGTAACTTTGGTTCTCTGCAGAATCACCTCATTTCTGATGCGATCCTTTAGAGAGACGCCGAGCATAGCCCGCTCCATAGCTCGCTGAGCAACTTTGAATTTGTGGACCAGTCTTACCGTTAGTGTCCACGTCTAATAACTGATAAACATTTTGCTTTGAGAACTTAATTTAAATAAATAGGCCAAGGGCTATTTAGACTACGCGCAATATAGACTACCCTAGTACTGGCAAATCGAATATTTACTCCCTTAACAACGATATCGTTAAAACTTATTAAGCTATCTTAACCGCTATAGCTTTCCTGAAAAGTTCATGGTTGAAACTATATGCATCATTATCAGTGTTTGAAAGCCAGTAGGTAGTTTAGATTTAAAGGGCGCCCAAAAAAAAACTTAAATATCTTTCAAATGGATCATTAAATCGAAAAAGTTTCTTAGAAATATGTCCTTCAGTAAAATACTTATTCAACAATACCTCAAATGATGAGATCAGTCAGAAAAAAAACCATCCCTATCTTACATGTTTAGGAGGTACCCGAAATAAATTGATTTAAATTTATTTCTGTAACCGTTCTCTTATTATATCTATCTATCCTAATCATTGCCATCCTCTGTGCAAAATTACAGTTTTCTAGGACTTATAGTTTCTTTGTAAAGCCGCGACGCGGTAGGACGGACAGACAGAGAAAGCAAAACTATAAGGCTTCCTTGTTGACCTCGGAAGCCTAAAAATAATAAAAATATTATTGATATATTTTTTATATTATGTAACTGTAACTGATACAACAAAATAATGATAACAACAAACTTTATATGCTGTGCTTCCATTGTATGTCCTAATTTATGGGCAAAATCAACCCAATTTCAGTATTTAAAAGAATTTTTTACTTGACCACGTGAGTTTCGGTTTCGGTTTCGGTTTCGGCCGAAACTAAAGCCACGGCCGAACATTCGGTTTCGGTTTCGGTTTCGGCCGGAAAACTAGTTTCGGTCGGACTCTACTAAAAAGTAATGAAATCTAGACAAAGTAGTGCCAAGTATAAGGTTCCTTACTGCGATTTCTTTATTATTATAGTTAATGTTGTGTGACTTGGCCGTTGAAGGGTACACAAGGGTACAAAACCAGATGCTCCATGACACTTGGATCGCCTAAACATAAGTATTATTGAAATACGCAGCTTTATCAAGCCTACAATTGACTGGTTATTCAATCAACGTTTTCCAAGTGGAAATTTTCTATCGTGAATAGGTAGCGGACATATTGGTGCAATAGTGTCATGGAGCACCTGGTATAATACCCTTGTGTACCCTTCAACGGCCAAGTCACACAACATTAACTATAATAATAAAGAAATCGCAGTAAGGAACCTTATACTTGGCACTACTTTGTCTAGATTTCATTACTTTTTAGAGATAAACAAGCAGCTCCATCGAGACTTGGCTAGTTTTTTACAGAATGTTTTTGGTGGGATATACCTTACAGATACCAACAATTAGAACTAAAGTACACAGCGACAGTAACTTTTTTATGAGCATTAAAATTTATAATAAATTACCTAACTCTATTAAAACCATTAAAGAAATTTTTATCGTCTAAGATTTACTACACAATCAATGACTATCTGAATGACATTTGAAATATTATCTGGAACTCCTATAATTATAATTAATATACTTTAACATTATAAAATTGTACATTAACAAATTTTTGCATGCCAGACGGTGAGACATGGAGTGCTTGTGTAGTTATAAACAACAACATCTGTAAACCTGTATACCCATGTGTGCAAATAAATGATTTGATTTGATTTGATAATTATACAAGCATTAAGTTGCTTAGTATGGGGTTAGGTGGCGCTGTGTGAATTGTCCTGAAATATTTATTTATTTATTTAAAGACTTTAAGTCACTTATATCTCTGCAACCATGTAGCCTATTTGGCTATTTTTTTCACTATAATTATTCTATTAACCTACTTAACTGGTGTGCAAAATTTCATTTAATTTGGATTAACCGTTTTCGAGTAAATGTCGATCAAACTTATGCGCCAGAGGACAACCGTTAAACTGGTCGAAACATAGGCTTTTCGCGGCTTTCGACTCTAAGACCTCGCTTCGCTCGGTCGATTACTATTTTGGTAACGTTTGAATTCCTCGCCGTCACTTAAAACTTAGTTAGACTCACAAATTTAGAGCGGAATTAACACTAAATATTAAATAATAACTGTTGTGATGGATTTCCGCAAAGTAACGCCTAGTTCCATTAATTGAAAATAATAATGTATTTTTTTTGCAGCTATCCAATAATGGCCGCTCTAGAGATACAAATACACTTGGAAAATGTGATCGCAGAAGATGGCGGTGACGCTTTTTTCGAGTGCAAAATGAAGGGAGAACCAACTTCATGCGACTGGACTAAAAATGGTAGACCTATCGTTGATAACCAAAGAATAAAATCTACCTCCTGCAATGAATGGTATCGATTAGAAATAAACAAAGTCAAAGATTTAGACCACGGGTTGTATGCGTTCACTGCAAATAATGAACAAAAATATGTCACCACTGCAGCTATTTTATTCGTTGCGTCCAAAGATTTAAATGCAAGAGTTTGTTATACTCGCGCAGTCCAAAATGGAATTGGAGTACTTAAACATTTACGTAGTATGATGATTGCGAGAGGAGAAAAAATAGAACTTGAAGTTGTATTTAATAAAAAGAATACACACTTTGTGTGGTATAAAAACAATCGTGTAATTCACCCCAACAACAGGATTGTGGTTCTGAACTCGAAGAATTCCAGTGTTTTATCAATCCTCGAGAGTAGGATAACAGATGCTGGCGCATACTGCGTGGTGTCCAAAACCAAAGAAGGATTATTGTCCAGTTTAGGATTCGTTCATGTGTTTGATTTTCCGGTTGCTACTAAGCTCCCAATTATGGAAGAAATGCTCCCTGATGAGATGGAAACCAATGAAGGCGAAGACGCGAGAGTAATCTGCAAAGCCTTTACCAACGTGAATACTGGTGTAATATGCACTAAAAATAATATTACTGTTCCCGAGAATATAATAACAATAGAAGATTACGGTGAGAATTATTTTGGATTGAAAGCCGTAAATGTTTCACAAAAAGATATAGGGGTTTATACAATTAAACTTCGTGATAAGAAGACTGGGAAGAAGGATTTTACTAAAACTTATTTATCAGTACTGCGTAAGTATCAGCTCACGTCTTAAGCATCTCGTCTTAACATCTTAGGACGTAGTTAAGCAGAAAGGGGTTAACCCACACTTTAGCCAAAATGGAGTTAAGTATGCCATCGTACTCCTGAGGGTCCATATTGGCTCGCATAAAATTTTGAGTCCTAATTTAATGTGGCATAACGTTTTTCAGCCTAAAACTCAAAACGCCTAACGTTTTTTGGAATAATTTTTTTGGCCTAAATTTTCCACCCATAAAATTTTTAAGCATAATAATATGTACGCCTAAAATTGTTACGCATATAGTTTTAACGCATAAAATTTCTTACCATAATATTTTTCGGCATAATTTTATTCAGCCCTAATATTTTTCGACATAATAATATTCAGCCCTAATAATTTTCGGCATAATGATATATTATTTTATTTTACAATTTCAGGAAACTTACATCTACTATCTATAACTAGGGTACTTTTACATAGTATTAATGGATATTTACAAGATTCCACTTTAGGCAACAGAATAATGATTAGGACGGAAAACAAAAATCATGCAAAGTAAGATTTTAATATCTGGCCCTATTTTTTTAGCTAAGTGATATCTTGCCACAGTAATATATTACCATCAAAATCGTCAAAATATTATTAATACTAAAAGAAACGAATTATATATTGATTTCAATGTTCTAACCTAAAATCTAACCTATGCTTCTTGCGGTTGTTTAGTTTTATCTCCTCTATAATCCTCTCTCTAAATTAAAAAGTGAGGGGTTATTTTTGGCACTTTGCTGACCGCTGCCGTGGCACTGTGGACACTGTTCAAACCTAACCTAACCTAACCTAACCTATTCGAGTCGACTTTGCGACAGTCAATCTCTCTGGGTGCTATAAATTGCTTTCCTAAATGTCTCCATATACATATAATATTAGTTTTATGCCTTAATATAATTATGTGAAATTATGATTATGCCCAAAAAAGTTATGCGATAAATTTTCGGCCAAAATAAATTAGGACTAAGAAAATTATGCGTACTTATATTATGACTCACAAATTTATGCTTTACAAATTTATGCTAGAAAATGTTAGGGCAACTGACTGTTATGACATAAAATAATTATGTATCAAAATAATTATGGCAAATTATGATTAGGCTAAAAAAAGTTATGAAGTTGTATTTAATAAAAAGAATACACACTTTGTGTGGTATAAAAACAATCGTGTAATTCACCCCAACAACAGGATTGTGGTTCTGAACTCGAAGAATTCCAGTGTTTTATCAATCCTCGAGAGTAGGATAACAGATGCTGGCGCATACTGCGTGGTGTCCAAAACCAAAGAAGGATTATTGTCCAGTTTAGGATTCGTTCATGTGTTTGATTTTCCGGTTGCTACTAAGCTCCCAATTATGGAAGAAATGCTCCCTGATGAGATGGAAACCAATGAAGGCGAAGACGCGAGAGTAATCTGCAAAGCCTTTACCAACGTGAATACTGGTGTAATATGCACTAAAAATAATATTACTGTTCCCGAGAATATAATAACAATAGAAGATTACGGTGAGAATTATTTTGGATTGAAAGCCGTAAATGTTTCACAAAAAGATATAGGGGTTTATACAATTAAACTTCGTGATAAGAAGACTGGGAAGAAGGATTTTACTAAAACTTATTTATCAGTACTGCGTAAGTATCAGCTCACGTCTTAAGCATCTCGTCTTAACATCTTAGGACGTAGTTAAGCAGAAAGGGGTTAACCCACACTTTAGCCAAAATGGAGTTAAGTATGCCATCGTACTCCTGAGGGTCCATATTGGCTCGCATAAAATTTTGAGTCCTAATTTAATGTGGCATAACGTTTTTCAGCCTAAAACTCAAAACGCCTAACGTTTTTTGGAATAATTTTTTTGGCCTAAATTTTCCACCCATAAAATTTTTAAGCATAATAATATGTACGCCTAAAATTGTTACGCATATAGTTTTAACGCATAAAATTTCTTACCATAATATTTTTCGGCATAATTTTATTCAGCCCTAATATTTTTCGACATAATAATATTCAGCCCTAATAATTTTCGGCATAATGATATATTATTTTATTTTACAATTTCAGGAAACTTACATCTACTATCTATAACTAGGGTACTTTTACATAGTATTAATGGATATTTACAAGATTCCACTTTAGGCAACAGAATAATGATTAGGACGGAAAACAAAAATCATGCAAAGTAAGATTTTAATATCTGGCCCTATTTTTTTAGCTAAGTGATATCTTGCCACAGTAATATATTACCATCAAAATCGTCAAAATATTATTAATACTAAAAGAAACGAATTATATATTGATTTCAATGTTCTAACCTAAAATCTAACCTATGCTTCTTGCGGTTGTTTAGTTTTATCTCCTCTATAATCCTCTCTCTAAATTAAAAAGTGAGGGGTTATTTTTGGCACTTTGCTGACCGCTGCCGTGGCACTGTGGACACTGTTCAAACCTAACCTAACCTAACCTAACCTATTCGAGTCGACTTTGCGACAGTCAATCTCTCTGGGTGCTATAAATTGCTTTCCTAAATGTCTCCATATACATATAATATTAGTTTTATGCCTTAATATAATTATGTGAAATTATGATTATGCCCAAAAAAGTTATGCGATAAATTTTCGGCCAAAATAAATTAGGACTAAGAAAATTATGCGTACTTATATTATGACTCACAAATTTATGCTTTACAAATTTATGCTAGAAAATGTTAGGGCAACTGACTGTTATGACATAAAATAATTATGTATCAAAATAATTATGGCAAATTATGATTAGGCTAAAAAAAGTTATGCGGAACATTTTCGGCCAAACAAAATTAGGCCAAAAAAAATTATGCGTGCGAATACGCTTCCTACTCCTGATGGTCGAATCTATCATGTAGTGAAAAGTCTATTTTTAAAATGTACACGGAAACTGGTTTTTTCGATGCCCCCTTTTTTTTTTTTTTTTTTTTTTTTTGACCCAGGAAAAATGCGTTACGCATCATCACCCTACGCCGGGGGGCGCGGGGCGGTATGTGGGACTCCCCCGCCAGAGATGGGAGCGGCGGGGATACCCACTAAAAAACCTGGGGTGTTCCTGCGGGACGCCATAATGCCGGGGCACCGGGTACGCCGAAGCACTCATCCGCGGCCATTGCCCCGATTTGACCCTCATTCTCATGTATGGAAAGCACTCAGAATAAATATGCTGAATGGATTTAGGCTACTTGAAATGTTTCTGAGTAATGCATATTCTATGAATAAATTCCTGTAATTTAGTTAACCAGAATAAACTTAAACAGTTTGAGTTCTTTCTAGGATTTAGTTTTTACTGGAAATATCACATTTTGAAATATCAGATTGTTTCTGTTTTATAGGTTTACTGAACGAAATGTATATTATTGTTCTCAGTATCTCTTGTATCAGAAAAGACTTGACGAGCTAGATGGTGATGGTGATGATGATGGATTTATTCTCAAATAACCTAGATCGACTCACGCAGGCAGAGTTGCTTGAACATAATTCCAAATACTTTTGATTGACTGAAGTTAAGAAGATACTTAATCACCAGCAGCAGGACTTCTTACTGAATATTACAGGCCCTTTCCTTAGACCGCCACCAGCGCTGCAACTAGGAAGATCCTGTTTTCTCGACCAGGTCATTGCTCCACCGCTTGGGATGGTGGCCTACGGTCTTCAGCTTCATAGTGGCCACACAAGAAATTTTCTCCCCGGCGGTTATCGTTCTTCGATTGATGGGACCTGTCTATTGCCAATCTAACTTCTTTATTTAGTGATGACGGTGACTTTAGTGCTTCTGCGACTTACTTCGATCTGGATTTAATCCCGAAACATTAAGCCTTGTTGGATTCTTCAGGCAACTACTTTCTATAAATTTGATCTACCTAGTTGGACTGCTTGTTATTTTTGTCTTGTCCATGTTAATTTTAAGCATCTACTCAGAAAACTCTACTTAGCATTTTCTGAGCTGTAGTGTCTTGGCCATAATGGGTATTATAGGCAAAACCACATCGTGAACAGTTACGGAGATAACTTCATTTCGTCACGAACTACGATATATTACGGTAGGAATTGCAGTTCCACCAAGGTCTCAATTATCGGATGAAGACTAGTATCCGTTCCACCCCGGTCGTCCATCAACTTGGTGATTTAGGCCGAAAACTCCAGACGTCCAATCAGACCTGATAGGTCTACGGGGCGGTAAACCAGATCAGAATAGTTCGGTGGCGGGTTTTAAAGTCCATAGTCGCTAGTTTTAGCCTCGACCACTTGCACAGTTCCTACTAAACCATAATGAGGTCCCCGATATCGGATTCGGCCAGGCACTAGAAGCAGCGATTTTTTTAATTCGAACTGCAAGCATATTATTGAGTATGCCATGTTACTGTTAACGGTATTCTCTGGCGGTTTTAATGCCAATCTCAGAGACATTACTAAATATTCACTTCTTGGTAGTCATGATGTAGTGTGTCTCATTGTTGCACAATAACCGTCTGGGTTTAAAATCAAAATCTACTTCCTGATCGGCCGTTTCTTCAAGAAAAAATTCTTCACGAAGACTTACTTTTTCTCCAAGAAGATGGCTATCTTCTGATTCTGATCCCTTCATTTTGCGACCGTCTATATCTAAATGGCCTCATCTTGATCTCATTGCTTTTGCTAAGTGATAAATTTGCATTAGAGTCCCCCATTAACCATAGATCTGTCAGATATTGATGCATGGTCCATTGTTGTATGACCTTCAGGGCCTTTCGCCCTTTCAGTGATTCAGAGTATAAAGTATATCATCCTGCTAGTCACACTATCTTCCAGCACGTTATTAACAAGTCTTATAGACGACAAATCCGATATTACCTTGGCGTACCTAGCTTCTCTATCAGTAGAAGAAGTTACTGGAGCTATTGTGTCCTGTTTCAGTCTTTGGACTACAGGATTATCAATCCATAAATATTTCACGCACCTTGTTCATCGGTTCTTCGTACATCTCAACCTTTTTATCATCATCATCATCACTATTATACCATTCTACGGAACTTATTTTTTAAACGTCTAGCAAAGAGACTACAAATTCTATGTTCTATAAATTAGATCATAGGTATTTTAAGTGTTTTTTAATATCTAAAAGACTGTCATGCATTTCATATCAACCTCTTAAGGCCGGTTAAACAACAACATCAACATAAATGTAGATAGATGTGGTTCAACTCTTGATTTTGTTGTGACGTCATAACTCAAAACTGACTTTGGTTAACCCCTTTCTGCTTAACTACGTCCTTATGTGAAATCCTGGATGGCACTGTACTGATTATGGGCAGCGTTATCCCTTACCATCAGGCTCTACTTTCTGTGTTTCCTGTGCGTATTGCTCTTTTTCTTACTTCTTAGCATAAAAAATGATTGTATAAGATTCGAAGAACTGAGAGTTACATGGAAGGGGTAGTGATGCCACTGGGCTTAGTGACCTTAACTCCATTTTGTTTTCAGCCTGTCCTGTGGCCAATAAGCTGAAAATCACGAGGCCATTGGAGTCAGCGGTCGCCAGTTGCGGCTCAAAAATAATATTAGATTGCAGCTTTGCCGTAAACGACCCTAAATATTTCTATGTCGTGTGGCATGTCGGCCATTTCACGGTCGAACGCACCAACAGCCGATTTAGAGTAAGTATTCATTTTTATATTATAGTGAAATTTAATTTATTATAAAATAACTTATAACTAAACACAAAATAAATGGTTTATTATTATTTATTTATTCGACGGTCCCCACGTATACTATCGAAACTGTAAATCTACTACTTTACAGGAGAGCAATTCAAAGGTTAAAATGCGATTTACACTAAGCAACAAATTATAATATTCAATATAACAATTGTGTCATATATGGAAAAATTGACAGTTTTATACTATCTAGTAAAGTTTTAAATAATTTTAATACTTTTTTTAATATTACACATTCGATACTTTACTTCGTTAACGCTAATTATTTTTTTATCGAATGTGCCCGTTTTGATACTGTTCCATGACAAGATTTTCTATTGAACTATTGAATGTGGTACTTTCGATTGTATTATTTGTTACAACATTCAAAACTGGATAATATTATAATATTAGTTTCGTTGTCCACTGTTTAGTATTTATTTATGACAAACGTTTATTATTCTATTTTTCTAGCGTAGCTATGTGTATAAAACAAATAAAGAATACAATGCACCATAGTTAATCAACAATTTACTCGTACGTATAACTAAAAAAATAATTAAGAAACACAAGTAATATCACGAAACCATGAATAAAATTTTGGCACAAAGGTTAACAGTACCTCATTATTAGAGAATAAAATAAGGTATTCCTAAGTTTAATTTTGAGAAATAGGTTAAAATGTAGGTATATTCTTTGTTCTTTGTAACATTTGTAATACTCGGCTAAGTCTACCTTTTACCTTTAACTCTATGTTATTCATTTTGTAAAAAAAAAAAGTAGGTAGTAACTTAACACCTTGTAACTATTAGGTAATTAATCTATTAGGCATCACATCATGGTTATTATCATTTGGAAAATAAATCAATCCGAGATAGTTACCTTCAGAACAACAAGAGATCGCTCACAGCGATAAAGCCGCTCATTGTAGACCAAAATGTATCGTAGCAGGTAGCACTAGTTAGTAATAAGTTTATTGTAATTTTTCAATTGGTCTCAAGAAAGGTACACAATTAATGCTGATACAGATATCACCGAATTAACTCTTGGAATGTCACAATGTTCTTGATCTGCGTCGTTATTATACGATTATAGGTAATTTAAGATAGATGTTATGGTCAGAACACGCCTATTATTCAAAGAAGCTTCTCATCCTCACAATGGTGACCCCGACTGAAAAAACGAAAATGGATGCCGGCGACACCTTTTCTTAAGCTGAAACCCTCTTAATCTTCAAGTTGTCGATCTAGTCCAGATCCTGCCGATTTAAAGAGAGCATTCGAGACTGTGGTTCGTACAATTTGAAGCAAACGTCGAATCTTCAAACTCAGCAATGAGCAGAAGTACTGCTACGTACTGGGTGTGCTACCAACAGATTGATGTGCAGCAGATTAGCGACATTCTGCTGAATCCACCGGACACGGGAAAGTACAAGGCCATCAAGAATCGTGTCCTCTCGGTTTACCAAGACTCCGAAGCAGAAGCTAAGACAACACCGATCAGTATTCGTCCGTAAAGGCCTCTTCTGTACACATGTCATTGTACGGGTGTTCTAAATTAAAAAGCCGCTGACGCCACCGTACGACCGACCGTACTAAGTACTACATAGGCACGAAACCTTTTTCAAGATCCAACTCCCGAACCAGAATACAGTCGTGTCCATATACAGGCTTATGTACCACCCTACCAATGTGACGACGACCACGAAAGCGCCCCAAGAAACGCGACAGCTTCGAAGCCCGCAGACACCACGGCAGTTACGACTCCTGTCACCGCTCCACCAGCACAGGAGCCCTACGTTACTCGCACCGCCCGAATCGGTTACCCCATACGGTTTACTTGGCGGGGTGATGCAGGGACATCGATATTTTACATAGGTAATTTAAGGAAGATAATTTAATCGTCAGAACACTCCTATTATTCAAACAAGCATCAATTCCTCACAGTTCATTCACAATTAAAATCTTGAGCAGATTTAAAAGACGGAACAGGAGGAACATTCATTGCTATCAAAAACAACAATTTCAGAATAATTTTGTAAAAAAATCTAATTAATCGCTTTGTTTTCTCCGTAAATATAATTTAAATATATCCACTCTCTTCACCCGTGAATTGATATCGCACCGAAGATTCTAAAAAATATAAAAAAATGTGTGAAATACTAAAACATCAATCGAAATTGTTAAGGTTTGACGTAGAAAAGTAACGAAAGTGGTATATTCGATTTGTCTTTGACAAAGAAAGCTATCGAATGTACCACTTTTGATAAATTTCTCAAAAATTTTCCCCTATAATACTATCGAAAGTGGTAGATTCTATAGAAAATAAATCTTTCTGTTCTAGTATAATATCAAAACTACCACTTTCGATAATTTAAAATCAATTATTCAAAAATATCAGAAAATGTTCATAAAAATTATCACTGAATACCGTGACTCCGTAAAATAATAGCAATATTAACGCGTGCATTCGCGCTCACATTTCGAGTACACACTACGAAACAGGCAGTTACGTGTCGCGCGCGCATACAGCTTACTACAAATAACATCGAAAATGGCTCATTCGATGTTTTAATATGTTCACTGTATGTACTTTCAATAGTATTCAATTGAAAAAGAGCTGAAGGGATAAAAATAAAACAATATTTTATACATAGAATTATAGGTCTTTACCTCAGCTTGCCATTTATGCAATAAAACGGAAATCATGTTTTTGTAGTTTCGATAGTATACGTGGGGACCGTCGTTATTACAAGCTTTATATTACTTTCACCTGTCTGTTGTCTGTTTGTCTGTCTGTCTGTAATCAAAAGTTTAATTTGAATAGAATAGAATAGACCACTTCCCGGTTTCCAATTGAGCTGAAAATTTGCATGCGTGTGTAAATCGGATGACAATGCAATATTTTTATGACATCGAGCCGATCTGATGATGGAGCTGGAAGGTGGCCAAAGGAACTCTGTCATAAAACAACGCAACCCCATCGAGTTTGGGCTCATTTGATTCGTCTTGACGAGTACTTTATGATGCAAGATGATAATAATAATTAAAGCTTGTTTTTAAAAAGTATTTTTAAAATTTCACTTGTTATAGGTTAGTCTTTGGCCATGATCTCGCCTGATGATGCAGTCGAAGATGGTAGCGAACTAAGCTTACAAGGCGGGCACAACTAAGCTTACAACAAATAAATTTATAGAGAAAAAAATAAAATAATAATACTAAAGCCCAAAATAATAGTTTATATTCATTGCTACAGAGCTACCTACGGCCATAAGCCATATATTTGAAATTTTTGATAGATTATAATATTATTTCCTGTATGGTATCGATAAAGACAAATTTACGTTTTATTAGCGGGTTCGATTCCCGCATGGGACAAATATGTTTGTTTGATTCACAGATACAATTTGTTACTGTATGTAAGTATTATATCCGTTATCGTAACTACCATAACACAAGCATTAAGTTGCTTAGCTTGTGGTTAGGTAGCGCTGTGAGAAATGTCCTGAAATATTTATTTATCCCGCCTTCTAGGTTTAGTCTGCTACCATCGCTTACCGCATCGTCGCTTAACTTCACGCGATATCGTAGTCAAAGGCTAACCTACTCGTGTATAATGAAAAAAATAAAATGTTTTATATTATATAAAACAAAAATCTTCGCAGATTTATTACAATTACTTATCAATTTCAGGTGATATGCTACGGCGGAGAATATCTACTTTTTATTAAGAACTTGGAGCCAGGGATGTGCGGAGAAATAGTTTGCGAGCTGCGGAAAGGATTGCCGAACCAACGATCGGTTCGCATAAACAGCTGTTCTGCTTACCTGACCGTGGTGCCGGACGTTTATCAAATCGAACCCTCGGCGGCTAAGCTCTTTAATATAACCCACCCTTATATGGGAAGGTTCTATACTCTCAAAAATAATGCTGAAGATGAAAAGAGTATTAGCGTTGCGAGTAGGCGTTTATGTACTTGCTGCTGTTCCCAAGATCAAGAACCTGTCCAGGTAATTATCCAATATTTTGTACATCTTAAGGGCCCGTTTTTGCGTACGACTCTCTCGCTCTCTCGATGTGACAAGTTTTTAAATAAAATTAACTCGTAGAATTTACTTATTAACTCGGCGGGAGGCGCGCCCCATATTGCAACACGGACAGTCGCTACCGGGTAAAAAATACCACAGTAGAATTATTGTGAAAATGGGGGTTTATAATTTATATTTTCATTTATTAAATATTTATGTTGTATTTGAATATGTTTCTAATAATATAATGGAAAATGAAGTATATATCTGGTAATATTATTTTTTTTATATAATGAAAACAGTGCATAGAGTTTGACGCTTTTTGCTCTTAGCTTTTAAAAAACACTACTAAAACTCTAAATATAATATTAATTTTAATAGGTATATATAAAATAAATTGTACCTTTAAATATATCAGACTAGGTTTCAATATGAAAGCAATTTAATCTGAATTGCTGTCTGTTAGCTACAATTATAGCGTGCACAGCACATGTGATTGAATCCCGCCACAATAGGCGCCGCTCTAAATATCTCTTACGGATCTATAAGATAGAAAAAACAAACATATACGCGTGATGTAAAAACGCAAGTTATGTGGTGCGAGCGAGATAGGCGCACGCAGAGACGAGGGACAAATTTCTGCACAAAAAAGAGACGACGGCGCAGCAAAACGTAAGCAAAAAAATATCCTATAAAACACATTTTTATTTTCAAAAACGCCACTCTGAAGCGACCAAAAGATGCTTAATTAAAAAAAAAAAAAACGAAATTGCATAATTTGATTTTGTACTGGTATCGTATGAATGACGTAAGCTTTAAGCTGACGGCAGACAGGCGGGACGGAGCGGTAAAGTTCGCGATCTTCATTTTGTTCCTGCCCGCGTTTTATACACGTGACAGGTGATGTACAAATTCGAACTTTACAAAAATTCCGTCCCCGACCGCGACCGCTATCCCGCCTGTGTGTGGCGTCACCTTTACGGCGGCAAGGAGGGCTGAGTCCTATAAAATTGGCAAATGAAAATATTCAGACGTTTCTCAGAAACGTCGAGCCACAGTGGAAGTTTGAAATGCATCGATTTTGTAATACACATACTCTATTTTTATACTTATACATAGGTATAGCTTGGCTTGTGGCCGATCTGTGGTTAATAAAAGTGTTCTTTACTGCTGTAGTATTGTTAGTTTGTTTTTCTAAATAAAGGCTTGGCTTTAGTAATTAGTTATTTTTACTAATTACTAGGTTTGTTTAAAATTTCGTGTCAAACATGAAATTTCCATCAGGCACCTTACTTTCGTTGCTAAATATAATCGTGCAGGCGCTTACTGCGTTTTCGTTCTAATCTCACCAATCTGGAACTTTTGAATACCATCAGAAATAAATAAATAGGTATAACAAAAAAAAACAAATAATTATCGTGAAATATGTAACGTATTGTGCCGCTTTATTATTTTATTTATGGCGAACACTCGCCCCGAGTGCCCCTAGTGTAAATCCAGGGCTGTTTGTTACTCTTTCAGGCCTAAACGGGTGGACCGATTGAGCTAAAATTTGGTATAAAATAGCTTAGACCCTGGAATGTGAGAACCCTATGCTTCGAGCGACGTTCAGTTATTTATTTTCCTTAGCACCGTTTTGGCCTATTTTTTTTATTCGTTATAGGTTAGGCTTTGACGGCGATCTCGCGTGACCATGTGGCCGTAGGCTTTTTTTTATAGCTGACTAAACAAGCGTGTGACCGCAATCTCACCTGTTGGTAAGTGACGATGCAGTCGAAGTTGTAGCACGCTTATTCAGTAAGAACCTATTTCACTATTGATTTGAACAAATCCACGTTAAAATTCCTCCCAGGCTTCTCTGAACGTCGTGTCACAATGCTACTAGCTATATTTTACTATGATTTCGAAGGCGATACCATGATAGCATGGCACGCATAACGTAGGTTTTCAATAGATCTGTTCGTCTGGAATGGATTCCCGATACTTGGTCCCGTTTACAGGGTTCGTCTGGAATGGATTCCCGCTACTTGGTCCCGTTTACAGGGTGTGTGCTTGATCTGACCTATCTAATATTTTCAAACTATTTTTATTCTTTAAACGAGACTATGTCCACATTGTGCACATTTATATAAAACTAGCTGCCCCGGTGGTTTTACCCGTTTTTCTATAATCTATGTGTTATTCTAGGGTGTAAGTTATCTATATACCTAATTTCAGCTCCATCGGTCCACCCGTTTAGGCGTGAAAGAGTAACAAACACACATCCAGACATCCATTCTTACAAACTTTCACGTTTATAATATTAAGTAAGATGTTCATATAATATACTCATGAGGCCCAACCCAAATAGAGCATTTACATTACTAAAGGTACATCTTTCGCATTAAAAAATACAAAATTTTCTCTGATTGCGCTCTTACTAGATAGAATATTTAATTTTAATTTAGTTTCCTAGCCACTCGGAGCAAGCTAAACGCACATTATTCGTGCTGCAAAAATTCAAAATTTTCTCGGCGCTTGCAGCGAGCTGTTCGCGCGTTTATACATAAGAATATAATATTTAGATTCCTAGCCACTCGGAGCAAGCTAAGCGTACATTATTCGTACAGAAAATTCAAAATTTTCTTAGGGCTAGCGACGATCTGCTCGCACTTTTATAGATAAGAATATTTAGTTTCCTAGCCACTTGGAGCAAGCTAAACGCATATAATTCGTGCTGAAAAATTCAAAATTTTCTCGGCGCTCGCAGCGTGCTGCTTGCGCTTTTATACATAAGAATATAACAATTAGATTCCTAGCCACTCGGAGCAAGCTAAGCGTACATTATTCGTACAGAAAAATTCAAAATTTTCTCAGGGCTAGCGACGAGCTGCTCGCACTTTTATAGATAAGAATATTTAGTTTCCTAGCCACTCGGAGCAAGCTAAACGCACATTATTCGTGCTGAAAAATTCAAAATTTTCTCGGCGATCGCAGCGAGCTGCTCGCGTTTTTTAAAATTAGAATAGAGATATGTATTTAGTTTCCTTGCCACTCGGAGCAAGCTAAACGCTCATCATTCGTACTGAAAAATGCAAGAATTTCTCGGTGCTCGCAGCGAGCTGCTCGCGCTCCTACAGATAATAATGATTTTATTAACACTCGGAGCGAGATATACGCACACCTTCATACTCACTTAGACAGCATTTAAAAAATATATCGCTCGGAGTGAGACGTAAGGCACGAAGATGAAGTAAATACAAGTGAATTTATGCCATTAATTTACAAAGATGAATCTAAAGAGTCGTTTAGTGTCGTGTAGTTAAATATGTCCCTTTTCAGTTTGAAAAAATGCTAGCTGAAAAAGGGGGGCCTCGCGCACTTAATTTCGCCGACGCCCACGCGTGGTCTAGCGCCGCCACTGCTCTTGAGTAAAAAGCGTTGGTGCTCCTAGAATTTCACATCATTGTGAAATCATAAGTAGCACTGTACTGATTCTGGGCAGCGTTATAATATCTCGTAACATCAGGAGAGCGTCTTGTTTTGCGTTTTATTTATTGCGTTTTTGAAAATAGAAGTGTGTTTTATAGGTTATTTTTGTCTCTTTTTTGTGCAGAATTTAGCCCTTCTTATGAGGTTAAAATAAAAAGTTTTGCAGAAAAAAGTACCTAATGATTGTTTAATGCTTAACAGGATGAAGCTAACAATGAAGGCATTGAGGAAAAGCCATTCCAGGAAACTGAGTTAAACATAGTGTACTGCAGGTGAGTAAAATAAGTGAAACATATTAATCAAGTGAATTAAAAATTTAAAAAACCCCCAACGCAACGCTTTCAAAACATGTAATTCGCCGTTTTAGTGGTAGCGGCCATCTTGGATTTTAAATTTATCATAATGCGTTGTATCCTACAAGTTAGGCCCTTTCATTTGATCCCATATTGAGGAAGTTGTAGAAAAAAAAGTAATCCGACATTTTGTAGCGGCGGCCATCTTGGGTCGATTTTCACCAAACATGGCTAAGAACACTATCGGCTAACTCTACTTTCAAACAAAAAACCTAGATCAAAATCCGTTCATCCGTTCGAGAGCTACGATGCCACAGACATACACGTGAAACTTATAACACCCCGTCGTTTTTGCGTCGGGGGTTATATATAAAAATTTGAGTCCGACTGAAATTGGTTTTACGGCCGAAACCGAAACCGAAACTCACGTGGTCAAGTAAAAAAATCTTTAAAATACTGAAATTCAGTGCTTTTTACCCATTATTCTGCATTAATTAGGACATGAACTGGAAGCACAGCATAATATAAAGTTTGTTGTTATCATTAAGTTTGTTGTATCAGTTGTAAGTTGTAATATAAAAATATATCAATAATATTTTTATTATCTTTAGGTTTCCGTGGTCAACAAGGAAGCCTTATAGTTTCGCTTTATCGGTCCGTCCGTCTGTCCGCGGCTTTATAGAGAAACAAGTCCTAGAAAACTGTAATTTTAGAGGAGGGCAATGATTAGGGTTAGAGAACGGTTACAAAAATTAAATTAAATTTATCAATTAATTTAGAGTACCTCCCAAACTTGTAAAATGGGGATGATATTTTTTCTGGCTGATCCCATCATTTGGGGTATTGTTGAATAGGTATTTTAATGAAGGACATATTTTTAAGTAAATTTTTCGATTTAATGATCCATTTGAAATATATTCAATATAATTTTTTTTGGCCTCTTAAATCTTCAAACACTGTTAAAAATCACGAATATATGTAGTTTCAACCATAAACTTTCCAGGAAAACCATAGCGGTTAAGATAGTTTTATAAGTTTTAAACATATCGTTGATGAAAATTAAGGCAAGTAGATATACGATTTGCCAGTTCTACGGAAGCCTACATTTTGGCAGAAACCGAAATTTCGCCGAAACTTGATTTTTGGCCGAAACTCGGCCGAAACCGAAACCGAAACCGAAATTTCGGTCGGACACTAATAAAAATATAATTGAAGTGACCGGTGACCAAAAGACTGGCAGCTACCTTGGACAACGCATCAATATTTCCATCCAGAGAGGTTAATGCTGCCAGAGTTTTGGGCACATGCTGCTTTTTAGATTTAGTTTAGTTTTATTTGCATATAGTTTAAGATATCGTTGGTCAGTATTTTAGAAGTTGTGTATTTTTTAAATTTTAGATGTTATCTTAGGTATTTAGTTTTAAGGGTTTTTTAATTGTTATTGTTTTAAAGTTCAATAAATTAATTACCTTTTATTAATAGTTACAGATTAATGTATAAAAAACTACACAAAATATTATAAGAAAAAAAAACATAGAAACAAGTTTATCTTCCACAAAAGTTCATCTTCCATCTTTTACAATATTTTTTTCTGGACCCCGTCCGCTTTACCGCGCGACTCGGGTCTGTGTGACACAGGCTTTACCGTAATTATAATAATATAATATTATCATAAAAGTAGAGAGTGGCTGACAGTCTGATAAATATTATTAATTAATTACTAATTGACTGATCTATATCAACGCACAGCTCAAACCGCTGAACAAATTGGGTGAACATTTTGGAACACAAATAGGGATTTATGACCCAAGTAAAACGCGTTACGCATCATCGCCACGCGCCCCCCGGGCGCGGGGTGATGATGTGTATGTGAGACTCCCCGCTCTCCGCCGAAGATGGGCGCGGCGGGGATACCCATTAAATAACCTGGGGGTGTTCCTGCGGGATACCATAATGCCGGGGCAGCGGCGGGTACGCCGAAGCACTCATCCGCGGCATTGAGTCGTAGACCCACGCTAAGAAAGGATTTCTTCACGCGGGTAAAGCCGAGAGTGTAAGCTAGTATATTATAATATATTTATATACGAAATTTATTGTAGGTTAACAGATGACGGTATATTTTTCGTGCGCGCAACAAGTGATTCTGAAGACTCAAGAGTAAAGTTGTACCAGAAAAATGCTGAATCTAATGTACTGACCCTGAAATGGTAAGAATATTATTTTCTTTATTATAATATTTTTTATAAAGTACTAGCTGCGCCCAGGGTCTAAGCTATCTATTTACCAAATTTCAGCTTAATCGGTCTACCCGCTTAAGCGTGAAAGAGTAACAAACATACATCTAGACATCCATACATTCTTAGAAACTGAGCGCTTATAGGTACAGTCAATTACAAAGAGATGTATCCATGTTAGTCTTACAAAATAAAGGAACTTTTAGTATGCAACAATTATTTACCCTTACTTCGTGACATTTTCAGTATCCACCAAATCTTTTACCATATTCGATTCATTTAAAATGCTATTATTATGTATCACCTAATGAAAAGTAGTGGGATACATATTGTTGCATAATATTAAACGAGTCGATGATAATATAAAGTTTGATTGCTACTAGAAATTTCACGAATCAAGGGTAGCTCATTGTGGCAAATGAAAATTTACTTCATTTTGTAAGCCTAACATGGATACATCTCTTTGTAGTTGACTGTACAACTGAAACTATTAAATGAATAAGCTGGAGGCTCTCTCGCTCGCACGATTTGATACATTTTGCAACATATTCATGGAATTAACTTTTTGAAAATTCCTCAAGAGAAGCAAAATATTATTGCACATATTTTAAAAGCATTTCCAGTTTGATATATTTATATCTACATGGCATGAAGAGACCTATATCTTATGTCTGTATCTATTATAAAGTATGTTTTTACAAAAGAAAAGTATCCAAGTAATACTACGAATAAATATGTATTTCTTCATATAAGTTTTATATCCGTTATCCTAACCACCATAACACAAGCATTTAGTTGTTTAACTTGGGGTTAAGTGGCGCTGTGTCAAATGTCCTGAAATATTTATTTATTACAACCTTTTAAGTTTTATTTACTTTCACCTGTCCGTTGTCTGTCGGTCTGTCTGTCTGTCTGTCTGTATGTAATCAAATCTTGCAAGTTAAATTTGATCCACTTCCCGGTTAGGACATTTTGCATGCATATATTATAAATCGGATGACAATGGAATATTATACACACATGGAGCACATCACACACACATCATTACATGGAGCTGATCTGATGATGGAGCTGGAAGGTGGTAGGAACTCCGTAATTAAACGACGCAACTCCATCGAGTTTAGGCACATTTGATTCGTCTTGACGAGTACTTTGGTGCTATAATAATAAAAGCTTGTATTTAATTTTTTTTTAATTTGTGCGAGAGCCGCATGCATCTTTTGTCATTACATGATTATTTATATAATATTAGTATCTAAGATGGTCCATCTCATTCAATGTATTGTCCAGGGAAGACGGCCAAACCTCCTGGTACGAGGTGCAGATCGGGCAGTCGGCGGCAAACGTTTTCGTCGCGGCCGGCGTGATCAGCGAGTCTCTCTTAGAGTTGGAGTTACCCCCTGTCGGTCGAGTGCTGAGGATTCGCGTCAGGGCCATCCCTGTCGACAGCCTCTCGGCTAAGTGTTCCGTCTTTATTGGTAAGTGCCAACTGATAGAAAACTCTTTAATTAACACCACAAATACAACAGAAAATCTTCACTACATTCTTATGGGTAAATCCTGAGATCGGGCGTATTTAAGTGATTCCCGTGGCAGATTTTAAATCAAAGTATTATTGAATGTTACATGTAAAACATCAAATTTCCCATAATTATATGCACATCCATCAAATAGGCATCATTGTAACTTGTTTTGTTCAGAAGATATTTAAATTTAAATTTTTGATGCCACGGAAATCAATAAAGTGTGGCATGGGAATCAAAATTAAAACTGTTTTGTTTGAATTCTATGTTATTATTTAAAAATTGACATCTATATACTAATCATATAAAATAGAAATTTTAAAAACGGTGATCCGAACCAATAAACACCAAACATAAAGTATTAAATAGGTCTATATTGGCTTTCTATATTATAATAATCATGTAAACTAAATAAAATCAACGTGTTACTGTCAAAATGTGTCACAATGTAAAAATATTGAATAATAAATAGTCCTAGAATATAAAATTAAGTTCTAAGTCACAGTCACTAACAGGATTCACTCCAGAAGCTGTCATCAGATTGTACATTTATCATTAGTTAGGTTAATCTGGACTGAAGTTGCAGTCATCCCATAGTTTCGTGTTATTTTTTCATCATACATCATCTCAGCCATAAGACGTCTACTGCTGAATATAAACCTCCCCTTTAGACCTCCATATATAAAACCGGTGTTGGAAGCGTTCTGCTTCAAGCGTCTTTCAGCGACCTTAATAAGGTCGTCTGCCACACTTGTGGGTAGACGTTCTACGCTGCATTTGCTTGTCCGTGGTAGCCACTTGAGAACTTTTGGACCCCATCAGCCATTCGCTCTACGTGCTATGTGGCCTGCCCATTACCACTTCAGCTTCCTGATCCGCGGAGATATGTCAGTGACTTTGGTTCGTCTTCGGATCTCCTCATTCCTGATTCGATCACGTAGAGAAACCCCGAGTATAGCCCTCTCCATAGCTCGCTGAGCGACTTATTTTAATGTGGGGAAATAATGGTGTCGCAAAAGCCAGAGCGGCTGTCTACTATAGTACAATATAAAAAAAAAAACATCTGATGTATAAAAAAAAAACATCAGAAATAATGAAATTAACAAATATAAACTGTCAAAATCACTTCCATACCTGGGGCTTCGCTGTAGTTGGGTAAAAAGTGAAAGAATGCGCAAGAAAACTCAGTAGAAAATTGATCACCGTGGTAAAATGCCACGAGAATCAATACCATGGAAATCAAAATTATATAGTTTTTTTGTCAATATTTTTAAATACGCTAATTATAGACCAATAATAATAAAATATATGATAAACAATACCCTTTTCCTAACTGCACACCCTAGTCAAAAAACCATAATTGATAAAAAAATATTTTTAAACATGGAAATGGTAATCAATGATCTAGTGAACCAAAACCACGGTAATCAATTTCTCACCTTCGTAAATCCAGTTCATAACAACGAGAGGAGCAACCTCTTTTCACGATGTTTAGAGCGCAATTGAAGTTAGCCAACAGCGTGCGTACAAGCTTCTAAGTCTTGTGGTTTTTGAAATGTGGATAGTTATGTCGCGCGCCATGGGAATCACTTTTTGTGCGGGGACAAACCTAAATTTGTGTTTTTTTCTAAATCTGCACTGAGTACAGTCTTCGCGTATTTTTTTGATCATATAACAGTTCACCCTTTACAGCTAAGATCACAGTAATTAATAAAATTCAGTTTATAAATAGGTGTAAAAAATATATTTTGTTCCAAAAAAGTGTAAGGGACACCCCATGGTAATCAAATTTGAGGGCTTTAACATTATTTTTCAGATACGTACAGCTAAATTTAATCTTATATATAGCATGCATTAACTAGATTAAACCTTAAACTAACAGAAAAAAAATACCCTTGGGTAAAATTTTTATGTTACGGGTAGTTTATTCCCCCAGACACGTAAAATTTTGTCTCTCAGGATTTACCCTTATCTAGGACATCTGAAAGGAAAGGCTGCTGGATATCTTCATCATTCTTTGTATATTTCCAATTTGTATAATATATTTTTTTCTATTTATTAAGTCTGTACTGTCCCACTGCTGGGCAAAGACCGCCCCCAAATCCTTCCAAATACTATAATAATATAATTAAAATAATAATCATCCAATTAATAAAAAAAAAAACTCGCAAAACCATTTATAAAAGTTTGTACTAGCATTCAATTCCATTAAATTCTCTCTGTAAGTATTTATTCCATTGGTAGTTTATTATAAAATAATAATTAGTCCATAATTTAAATAATAAACTCACATCAGATACGTAATTTTTGGTTAGCGGATAAAATAAAAAATGGCTGAGGTAATAATAACGCTTTTATAAGTTTTGGGGCATGCAGTAGTAATGGCGATTGCCTAATGCTAATTTTCATTAATTTCATTAGCATGCTAATCATGCATGATAATTTCTACGTGCTATTGCTATGCTATTAGCGTTAGCATAGCATGGCAGTCAGCACCGTGGTGCAAACCAGCAATATATATTATTTCGCATGATAGCAGCAGGATGCGCACGCAGAAGATTGCTATTAAATTAGCAATAATTTTTTTTAGTAACTACGATTAATTTGATAATTGCCAATTATTATTGTCCTTTAGCTATTACTAACTATTCCGACTAGCATGCAGTACAAAATGTACCCCCGAGTTCGGCCATTGAGGTCGTCAAGCAACTTTAGTGCATTATATTTCACAAGCTTTTGGGTCTGACAAGTAGTTATACTTATGTTAGTTATACTTGGCCCTCCTAAAAATCGATTTGTTTCTGAATAACCAACCGAGCGGTTGCGTCGTTCACGCCCAATTGCTTTTAAGTATTTTAAGACTGAAGACGCGATCATTCCATATTTACTCCCACTAAGTAAGAAGCAACAAGTGGGAGGCTCCGAAAATCGGCCCGCAAGCGTAAGGTATTGTATTCCTAAACCGCCGCGAAAGTATTTTAGGAAGTAAAATATATACTATCTGTTATATAAAATATAAAGGGGGTAAAGGGGGGTCGAAGTTTGTATGGGAAATTTAGAACCGCTGACCCTATTGAGCTGAAATTTGGTACAGAGGTAGATTGAATCCTAGAAAATTGTATGGTATACTTTTTATTTCAAAAATCAACCTCTAAGGCGGGATAAAGGAGGTCAAAGTTTGAATGGGAAATCGGTAACTGCTTCTTTGTTTAAGCTGAAATTTAAACCAGTGTGTTATTTAGGTAACACAGGCGACCTATAAAAAGGGATTTTTGCAAAATTCCCCTGGGAACGGGAATTATTCCCAAAAAACGTTTGTATGCAAATCCGTAACTGCTGAACCGATTGAGCTGAAATTTTGTAAAACGATTTTTGGGATTGTGATTAGAAACATTGAATAGTTTTTTCGACAGAAATTTACTTTTAAGAGGGGGGGGGGGGGGTTTAGGGGGATCGAAGAGTGTATGGGAAATTTAGAACAATTGTTGTCTTAACGCTTGCAAACACGTTTACTTACCAATAATAATATTGCTTTACGCCTCAATACTTAATAATACTTACTTATATTGTTAATTTTACCTTATAGCCCAGCATTTATCTTTATTTACAAACGAGTATGCATACTCGTAATAAGTTTCTCATGTAAGTGAATTTGTATTCTTTATGAGAAATAAACATATCTTTAACCCGAATTGTTACTGTGACCGTTTTTGGTTGAGACGTTTGGTCGAATTGTTGACACAAATCCTAACTAGCGCCTTCGATTTGTTTGACAAATCGAAATTAAGACTTTCTGACTGACCAAAACTTTGATCAATCGTTTTTGGAATATGCACGATTTATTGTATTACACAGATTTCAATATATCCAGATTTGGCTTTATGCCACAGCCAAAAGGGACAGAAACAAAATATTTCAGCAGGTAATAAAGGTCAAAATTTGTATGTCAGTTTGACCCAGTTCATAGAAAAGTGAATTGGGTCAAACAATAAAACTGAGATTCTGAGCAGGACAACAAAATGTACCTACCTTTAATAGCTCTGTCACTCTTGGGATGCACTTCCTCGAAAAGTTGTACTAACATTTATTGTCGTTCTATATTATTTAGATTTTTTTCTAAGATGTAGGGTTTTAAGAAACGTTCTTAAATTTATCTTGTAACGTGCCAGGAGATTACGAGAGCTAAAACATGCCTTTTAAGCTTTACCTCTTTATGAATCTAATAATATTTTATTTTTGTCGGTTAATAGCGATATACAGTTGCGCGATTGCCAATAGATAGTAGGTGTTTACTAGATCTAGGAATATAATAGAATTATACTAAATGATAAACTATGAATGTACTAAAATAACGTATTGAACTATATAGCGATAAGGCCTGGGGCGAACGTACATAAATCGATGCATTAATTTTAGCGGAAACCTATTAATTATCTATCAATATTTTTCTGTTCAGCCATAACAAGTTGAAACATAATATTGTTTAATTAGAGATAGATATTGATGCTGTGATATAATTAATATTAACAATTGTTTATTGTTTGTCATTTTACCGATCTAAATCTGTGTTATTTATGCTACCTTTCTTCGTAATGCGTTAATATCTTTCTCAGAAGATTGTAATAAAATACACGCTACTTTTTATTTATTTGTAATAGCTACGCCCAGCGGTTTTACCCGCTGTAAATTAGTCTATAGAGGTATGTTATTCCAGCTGAACCAAATTTCAGTTCAATCGGTCCACCCGTTTAGGTATGAAAGAGTAACAAAGATACATTTTTACAAACTTTAGCGTTTATACGAGTAATAATATTATCGTAGGACCTTAAACGTTATAATAGGCATTCTTTAGTATAGCTTTAACACTTTTGGATTGGCCTTCCGTGAACCCCGTTAATGGAGAGTTAATGGATTAATGCAAAGTTAATGGAGATGTCGACAAAAAACTTTTTTTTGTGTATAAAGCACTTATATGTATTATACATATTATAAAAAAAATGTGCATGTATTGTTTTCTTTGTAATTTGATCAAAGATTTGTGACGCATTGAAGTTGCTTGCTCGTGACGTCACTGGCCGAACTCTGACACATTATATATACCGGTTAGTAATGTCACGCGTCCCCACCCAAAAACTTGTGAGCGTTATATCTCAGAAATGTTTCATTTTAATTCACAAACCAAAATAATATATTTGTCTAATATTTTTTAATATTTAAATTACGTAGAAAATTAAAATTTTTTGACTTTATCAACATTCTTATTCCCTAAGAGTGATTTCCTAATGATAGCCATTTGATTTCTTCTTTGATTTCTTTCTCGAAACTAGGGAGGGGTGCGTGTGTTGCTAGTGTTGTATTTTGCACTAGTGCTGCACCCTCATCTAGACATCGATATCTAGGATATATAGATTATATCTATCTATTCGGTAATTAAGATGATTGTGTAATTAGATGTACTCCTATTACCTAATATCCATACCATTAGGTGTATTACACGATTGGCTTCAGTTAATAAGCGATGTGAGGTATAATCACGGTCACACAGCTTCCAAAGCCATCCTGGCGTGAATCGGAGCGAATTTACCTGGGACTCTGATATATTTCCTTCAGCAAAATTTACAGCCCGAGGAATTAAAAGATACCAATAAACTCGTAGAATTTAGCCGCCTTTTTTTTTGGAGAGAAAATGCCTACGCACTACCCTTCCGCCGCGGGGGTGACGGAAGGGGGAGTGTGGGACTTGCACCCACTAAAAACCCCCCGTGAACAGTCCTCCGCCGAACAGGATGAGATGGGGTCGCGATAGCATTCACCATGCGCGGTGTGTCTACAGCCTAGTGGAGCGCTGGACACCGGTAGTAACAATAACAGTGATAGTGAAGGTGGCAGTGACTCAGGCGTGTTGGTTCCCCCCCCGATCTCATAGCGCGCGGCGCGCGCGGAGGCACGGGCGCGGGCCAGTCAGTGTCGGTTACTGCAGGCGTGAACTCCTGGGGGCAGGCCCCCAAGTGCGTTCGGTTACTTCCCCGTAGTCTGCCCTGGACCCCGTCTGACCACCGTAACGGAGTGGCAGACGGGTGACCAAATATCGAGCGCTATACTTGCGGGCAACAATTCAAGATTGCATCAACTACTGATACTATGTCGGAGGCTATGCCTGCATTGTCTGAACGTAACGCCTCCGGGCATTCCGTAAAAGGCCCTTCTCAGGGCCAAACAAAAGGCCCTTCTCAGGGCCGCCTCCTCCGCAGTTCGACTGTTGACTCGAGAGAGTCTTCACTCGACTCGGTCGCTGAGCGGAGAGATTTGGATATGGGAGGCATGCAGATGGAGACTGCTCCCGTTCGCGCTGTGGCTGCTTCTGTTTCGGGAGTGGCTGGTGGTGTGCGGCGGAAGCGTCCGTTAGAATCTGTCTTCGTTTCGGGTGTTACCGACTCGGACGACACTGAGACTGACGGATTGACGGCCGCAAAAGTGCCTGCGGCTCGTAGAGGGAGACCCGCAAAAGCGGGACACACTCGCGGGGAGTTGCTCAAGCCTCAATCTACAGGTTCAGATGAGGAGTTGGCAAAGATCCTGCGTAGCAGGAAGTTAAAGAAGGGGGCGTATACCGCTGATGTTGCTGGCACCCTGGATCCGGGCAGTGAGTCCGATATCCAGTTGGTGTTTGGCGACATGCGCACAATGAACGCCGAAGAGTTGCGGGCGCAGGCAGGTGGCATGCTTGCCTGCATTTTGGAGGTTGCCAGAAAATCTGGCAACCTCAAAGGCGAGTACGTCGGTCGCCTTAAAAGGTCGGCGTCGACTTTACGAGAGGTGGTCGATACCCTCGCTAGTCGCAGTGAGGCGGAGGAGACGCGGTGCCTCCGGGCGACCAATAATCGCCTAAAGATGGAGGTAGAGGCCCTTCAAGTTGAACTGACGGGCCTCCGCAAGGCGTTTGGTGATGCCCGGGCGGAGGTTGCCGCGGCTAATACCGCTGCCGCCACCGGCGGAGAATTACGACCGCTGCCAGCGCCTGGCATGGCGGTCGCCATTGAGGAGCTGCGGGGGTCACTGACCGCCACACTCGGGCAAATGATTTCTGCCCGAATAGAAGCTTTGGAGGATCGGCTCCTACCCGCACCGATAGTCCGTCCGCCCCTACAGGCGGACGTGAGGAGGGTGGCGGCGGCCGCCGCTCTGCCCAAGCCTTCGTCTGCCATGGCTCGTCCACCCGCCTCAAAAGCGGGAAATAAAAAGCCTGCTGCCACCCCCGAGGTGGATTCGGTCGCGGGTCCTTCGGGTATCCAAAAGCCAAGCGGGGCTGCTCCTCCTGCTGTTGCTCAAGATGAGTCTTGGACAACGGTTGTGAGAAAAGCCAAGGAAAAAGGCAAAGGAAAGGGAAAGTCCTCCCTTCTCTAAGCTACCCCAGCCCCTGCGTCTCGTGCTCCAGCACCGGCCGCCAAGCCGAAAGCGGCGCCAAAAACGGCGCCGAAACAGAAAGTGGTGTTAAAGACCCCTTCCTCCGCGGCAGTGGTGCTCGCGCTACAGCCCGAGGCTGCGCAGAGAGGGGTCACTTATAGCGCTGTGCTGATGAAGGCGCAAGCAGCTGTGGACCTTAAGGAGCTGGGCATAGACCAGCTCCGATATCGGCAGACGGCAACGGGAGCCAGGATGTTGGAAATTCCTGGCTCTCAAAATAGTGACAAAGCGGACAGGCTGGCGGATAAACTCCGCACAGTTCTGTCCGACGAGGTCAGCGTGGTCAGGCCCATCAAAAGCACTGATTTAAGTGTGACAGGCCTGGATGACGCTACCACGGAGGAGGGGCTGGCCAAAATCGTTGCGGAGGCGGGCCGCTGCGACGTACGGCTCGTTAAGGTCGGGCGCATCCGCCGTGGCATTGGCAACGGTGGGGCAGGCTCCACAATTGTGTCCTGCCCAGTTTCAGCAGCCAAAGTGCTGCTGGAGGGGGGCAGGATTCTAGTTGGATGGAGCTCGGTGCGGGTAACGGCCTTGGGTAATCGTCCCATGCGTTGTTACAGGTGCATGGGGCTGGGCCACACCCGTCCTCAGTGCACAGCGACGGTTGACAGGGGAGACCTGTGCTTCAGATGTGGAGACACGGGACATAAGGCGGCAACCTGTCACAGGGCTGAACCCCGCTGCGCAATCTGCGCTGAGTCGGGCAGGCCCTACAGACATAAGATGGGAGGACGGAGTTGCGTCCCTCCTAAGACAAAAGGACAGGCTCCCCGCTCTCCAGGTGGCATCCCCGCTGCCATCCCGAGAGTCGTTCGCCGGGAAAGTTCCGCGAGCGAGATTATGATGTCCGACTAGTTTGAGTCGGAAATCGGAGCGGATCAGAGGTACCGATGCTCTCGCTGATCCGCTCCAGCGCAGACGACGCGGCGGATAGAGGAGGCAGAATATGCTCGCCTCCTTCTCCCTCGCCTTAGTTGGGCTCACTGGTTGGTAGCCGGGGGGCTTCCGGCCAGATTGCACGAGCCCAGCACGTCTGAGGGGTGGTCTTGGTAACAAAGATCACCCCTCCATTAGCGCAGGGGTCCGATGAGTGACCGGGCCACCGTCGGGGTGGGATGGTGAATGCAATAGCGACCCCATCCTGCCCCGTGAAGGCGGAACGACGGCCTACCAAGGGGTTTTAGTGGGTATTCTTGCCGGTCTTGCACTCCCTCCGGTAAGTGAGTCCCACATAACTCGTGCCTCTCCCCCGGGAGGTACGGGTATGCATAAACGCATTTCCCCTTATTAAAAAAAAAAAAAGGCGTGAACTCCTGATGAAGGACATCGTAATTGTCCGAAACCGTGGTTGAGACGTATCTCAGCAAATAGACAACGTGAGTACAGCCGTGTCGTATTTATAATATGGACTAGCTGACCCGGCGAACTTCGTTCCGTCTTAGAGTAATAAAATAACCCAATTTTTGTTTTTATTTAAATTAATTAATTTAATTATGTGGGGTAGTATACAAACTGCAAGCCGATGCCTTATTTACGTGACAGCACAATATCTCTTCTTTCCAAGTTTTCACCAACAATCAGGATAGCAACTTCATCTATTGTTGGAGCGTTAAAAGTGCGTTTGTGCGTTCCACATGGTCGTTTATCACCTCTTATCACAATTTTGCTCCGAAGCGCTTGAACAGTCGTACCAACGCATGATGTTCATGAAGTAGTTGCTGCAGATCGTGAAGAATTGCTCTTTTCATTGCTGCATTGATTTCCTGACGTCGATCATGTTGTTCCGCCATGTTGCCCATGAAGTATATTTGTAAAAATCTATGCTGTGCATCTTCGACAGGTTGCAATGATCCAATTCTATGGTGAATCTGTCCTTGTATATATAAAAAAAAATAATAATCCTTAATTTGCGCCTAAGTAATCTTTGCTCAATAAACAATTTCTTACTTTATTATTTTTTTTTTTAACTTTTTTAAGTTTGTATATATACGTAACAATAAATACCTTGAATGTCGGATTAAACCCTCCTTCTTATATAATGTCTGCCCCAAATGATGTCATTTGGAAACAACTATTATATTTTTAAGTGTTTGCTAGAAAATGTCGTGATTCGGGTGTTTCGCCACGAAGCAATGAATGTAATGGCTCAGGTGGTGGAGTCAATAATGGCAATTTTACTTTCCCACTAAGGCAGCATAATCCTTGCGTTTCTCCGGAAAACTTCAATGCGTCACAATACTCGCAAACATTGTCCATTGGCCCAATTTGAACGCTAGTATGCAGGCAGTAATCAGTGGTGTAATCGTATCTAAACGCTGCTCGATTCAAATCAGGACTTGATATATTTCTTCTTGTGCGTCTTACATTATCTAACCGTTCAACTCTGAGATTTGCTCGATGATTTCGCATTGCCAAGCGTGCCGTTTCACGCTGACTCTCTTTGCTGTTGTGATTTATAAGTACGCAGCCGAGACATACTAACGCGGCTCTCTTCACGTGCAATTTCTCGTTCTTCATCTGTCCTTCCACCTTCCATCTGTCCTAGTCGCATTTCGGCTTTGTCGGTAAAGATTCGATTGTCTTGGTCGTGGCATTGTTAATCAAATTTTCTTAACTATCTGCGAATATTATATTTTCCAACCAAAACAAATCAAACGTTAAACTTCAAAATTTATAATAATTTTTTTTTTTTTTTAAATATAATGGCAACAGACAACATTTTGCCAGTTTTATAATAATTGTCATTGTTTTTATGACGTTTTGTTATACCTATTTCCAGCAAGTAGTTTATAATAGTAGTTTAATAATACAAATAAATTTGTCAAACCATAACTTCAAAAAATGAGCCGAACATCTCCTACATGTTTTGGTGTCCTGGTACTTCGTAAAAGTTTCAATACTCATAACTCAAGAACGCCTGGACCGATTTTGATGATCTATGGTTTCTTAGATTAAAATTTCTACCATTTTTCAACTCTTAAATTTCTACCATTCAAATTTAATTCACATTCAAAAAGTTACAAACCAAGTCACCGACCTCCTTATGTCAATTACGTCAAATTTTAAAAATAGAATACACGTCAAAATGGCAATCAGCTGTCAAATTTCGACAACAGTCATTTGTTTTTCATTCATAACAATTTTTAGTTAGAATTTTCTTCAAATCATACCAATCGGGATAAAAAGTATCCTATAGCACGCCCCCGGTCCTAAGCTACCTCCGGTAACCATCGATTCCTCACGCTTTTGCTACTCAACAGAGTACATCCAACAACGTACTTGGCCATACACACGATGCTTTGTAATGAAGTTCATTAAAGATTTTTCATCCCTCGGAAAGTGTATTTTTGCGCTTCGATATCTGACTGGAAAAGTCCATTTTATCCTCTAGAGGGTAAAGTAAATTTGAATTTATAAGATCGTGTGCACCGAGTTTGTGAGTCAAAAACATGATTAAACCTATTTACTCGTACTTCCACCTCTATGGTACCGAATTAAGCGTACACCTTTTTTAAAATTGTTAAAAACTTAGAATTGGATCCTCCTTGGTATACTTTTTTTTTAATTTGCGGCAGTATTTGCATAACGTGTGCCTGTTGCATAAGCCGTTGCTATATTTAAAAAAAAAAAAAAGTATGTCTGTCATAATTTCATAAGGTTGGCACCCGTCAAACATGTCAACCCATTAATTATTTTTAAAATTAATAAATACACGATGTTATGAGCAAAGTTGATACTATGTTGTCGATTCAAAAGTCTTGTTTTAATGCGTACTTCAATTCGAGTGGAACTGAGAGTACAAATACCGTCAAATGTTTGACAGAAAGTAAGTGGTCAACTTTTATATGGGAAAATGGAATTGTCGTTTTACTCTATCTTACTCGCAATTTTTCCTTATTTGCTCACCGTTTAGACCTACCCTGGACTACGACAAACATTTTAAAACCAAAATCAGCTCGATCGGTACAGCCGTTCTCGATTTTTAATCAGACTAACGAACAACAATTCATTTTTATTTATATAGATAGACTAGCTGCGACCCGCGGTGTTACCCGCGGCACAGTTGTTGCCTATAAAACTTGTTTATAATAATAATATCTTTTAAAAACTAAATCCACTTTATATAAGCTTACTACTCGTACATTATGTACCCTAACACCAGAAACATGTAGGAGATGTTCGGCTCATTTTGTGAAATTCGGTTTCTTATTCGGTTCGGTTTTCGGTGAAGTTAGGATTTGACAAATTTATTTCGGTTTTAATTTTTTTTTTTCGTACATAATTTGGTTCATATTTTTTAACATGCATATAGTCGAGAAGAAGACGAATCGAAAAAACCATAGATCATCAAAATCGGTCCAGGCGTTCTTGAGTTATGAGTATTGAAACTTTTACGAATTACCTGGACACCAGAAATGTTGGAGATGTTCGGCTCATTTCGTAAAATTCGGATACGGTTAGATTCGGTTTTCGGTGAAGTTCAGATTTGACAAATGTCTTTCGATTTAAAAAAAAAATTTCGTACAATTGGTTGATATTTTTTAACATGCATATTAGTAGAGATGGCGACCAATCGAAGAAATCATAGATTATTAAAATCGGTACAGCAGTTCTTGAGTTATGAGTATTGAAACTTTTACGAAGTACTAGGAGACCAGAAACATGTAGGAGATGTTCGGCTCATTTCGTGAGATTCCGGTTAAGTTCGGATTTGAAAATTTCGTCATTAGACGTATTCGAATTTCAAAAAAAATTAAAAATCAAACGCGTCAAATTTGTCATTTGTCAAATCTGAACTTCACCGTAATTTCACGAAATGAGCCGAACATCTCCTACATGTTTCTGGTCTCCTGGTACTTCAAAATTTTCAAAATTTCTACCATTTGTTAGACTTTTCAAATTTTCTACCATTTGGTAGCTTTTTTAAAATTTCTACCATTTGATAGCTTTTTCTACCATGAAAATATTTTACCAAAAACTACCATTAAATTATCTACCATTTGGTAGATTTTTCAAAATTTCTACCATTTGGTAGATTTTTCTAAATTTCTACCATTTGGTAGATTTTCCAAAATTTCTACCATTTGGTAGCTTTTTCTACCATATAAATATTCTAGCAAAAACAACCATTTAATTTTCTACCATTTGGTAGATTTTTTTTTAAATTTCTACCATTTGGTAGATTTTCAAAATTTCTACCATTTGGTAGCTTTTTCTACCATATAAATATTCTACCAAAAACTACCATTTTATTTTCTACCATTTGGTAGAATTTTCAAAATTTCTACCATTTGGTAGATTTTTCAAAATTTCTACCATATTGAAGATTTTTTAAAATTTCTACCATTTGGTAGCTTTTTCTACCATGAAAATATTTTACCAAAAACTACCACTATATTTTCTACCATTTGATAGATTTTTAAAAATTGCTACCATTTGGTAGATTTTTTAAAATTTCTACCATTTGGTAGCTTTTTCTACCATGAAAATATTTTACCAAAAACTACCATTAAATTTTCTACCATTTGGTAGATTTTTCAAAATTTCTACCATTTGGTAGATTTTTTTAAATTTCTACCATTTGGTAGATTTTTCAAATTTTCTACCATTTGGTAGATTTTTTTAAATTTCTACCATTTGGTAGCTTTTTCCACCATGAAAATATTTTACCAAAAACTACCATTAAATTTTCTACCAATTGGTTAATTTTTCAAAATTTCTACCATTTGCTAGCCTTTTCTACCATATAAATACTCTACCAAAAACTACCATTTAATTTTCTACCATTTGGAAGATTTTTCAAAAATTCTATCATTTGGTAGATTTTTTAAATAATTTTTTTTCATACTTAATTTGTTTGATATTTTTTAACATGCATATAGTCGAGAAGAAGACGAATCTAAGAAACCATAGATAATCAGAATCGGCCCAGGCGTTCTTGAGTTATGAGTATTGAAACTTTTACGAAGTACCAGGAGACCAGAAACATGTAGGAGATGTTCGGCTCATTTCGTGAGATTCCGGTTAAGTTCGGATTTGACAATTACGTCATTAGACGTATTCGAATTTAAAAAAAAATTGAAAATCGAACGCGTCAAGTTTGTCATTTGTCAAATCCGAACTTCACCGGAATTTCACGAAATGAGCCGAACATCTCCTACATGTTTCTGGCCTCCTGGTACTTCGTAAAAGTTTCAATATTCATAACTCAAGAACGCCTGAACCGATTTTGATGATCTATGGTTTCTTAGATTCGTCTTCTTCTGGACTATATGCATGTTAAAAAATATCAAACAAAATAAGTAGAAAAAAAAATTGAAAATCGAAATAAATGTGTCAAATCCTAACTTCACCTAAAACCGAACCAAACCGAATCCGCATCCCAATTCAAAAATATCAACCAAATTAACTACGAAAAAAAAATTGGAAATCAAATTTAACCTCCTTAAAGTTTCTGGTATCCTGGTACCTGGAGGTAATAGGAGCCACCATTGAGACGCCAAAAATAAAGTTGTTTTTTTCAGTTGACATCAATTCTCTCAGATACTGTTTTATTTATCAGGATAAAAAGTAGCCTATGTGTTATTCCAGAGTCCAAGCTACCTTCATATCAAATTTCAAGTCAATAGGTGCATCCGTTTAAGCGTGAAGAAGTAACAACACACACACACACTCACACACTCACACACTCACACACTCACGCACTCACACACTCACACACATACACACAAACTTTCGCTTTTATAATATTAGTAAGATAACACTCACGGTAGTTTCCAAAATCGTAAATTTTATTCATTTCATTTTTTTCATTTCAATATTATAAAACACTTATAATATACTATGTGTAAGTAAAAAGATCATAATATTAAATAAATAATAATAGAGAGTTATTATTAATTTTGTGTCACCTCCATAAAAGCAAAAACTTCTTTTTTTTTAGGGTTCCGTCATGTCTGTCCGTCCGTCCGTCCGTCTGTCCGTATGTCACAGCCACTTTTTCCTAAACTATAAGTACTAAACTGTTGAAACTTGGTAAGTAGATGTATTCAGTGAACCGCATTAAGACTTTTACACAAGAATAGAAAAGAACAACAATCAAATTTTGGAAACTCAATGTTTTTTTTCATCAAACCCATACGTGTGGGTTATCTATGGATAGTTCAAAAATGATATTGAAAATTCTAAAATTAGTTTTTTCTAAACTGAATAGTTTGCGCGAGAGACGCTTCCAAAGTGGAAAAATGTGTGTCCCCCCCCCCCCCCCCTGTAACTTCTAAAATAAGGGAATGATAAATGTAAAAATAATAAATGATGTACATTACCATGCAAATTTCCACCAAAATTTGGTTTGAACGAGATCTAATAATTAGTTTTTTTTAATACGTTATAAACCGCAAACCGCAATTTAAGTTACAACGAACTATAAGAACTTTTATATTATGTTACTTGCTGCTACGGAACCCTTAATGGGCGAGTCCGACTCGCACTTGGCCAGTTTATTTAATAAGTATAGCATTCAAATCATAGCTAATGACCTTATACTTATGCTAAGGTTCTCAATTACTAATAACATTGAAGATTTCTATATTTACTTTTATAAAAACTTTGTATTATGATGCCTGTATTTTTCACTTTATTATTAAATTATCTACTATTGTAAAGGTATTTGCAAATAAACATGTAAATATAAATGTAACAATAATTAAAGAATGCCGTATTTAGTGGAAACTCACATTATACTTATAATGTTATGCTTTCATCAAACTCGTACTTGAAGAGCTTATTTGAGACGGCCTCGCGCTTGAGGGGGCCTCGCAAAAGTTTTTAATTTTTAAAAATTTATTAATTCATTTTTTTAAACACTTACTCGAGTTAAGTTAGTGAGTGGTACCTATATACTTTACGGGCATTCATCAAAATACATCAAAAGAAGATCTTGCTAAGTATTGTAATGATTGACAATACTTCGGTAAGACGAAAACAGCGACAAAAGCCTTTCGAACTATATAAAGGTACTACTAACTCCATGATAATATCAGGTGCGGATCCAGGAGCCCCCCGGCCATGGGGGGTCATGAAAATTAAGTAATTTAATGTACTTATTTTTTTTTCTTGTCAAAATCAGCGGCTAGCAAAAACTTTTTCAAATATTCTCTTTAATTAGCAAAATTATTTTAATTTCGTGACTCTTAGGACGAGCTAAATTTACATCTTTCGCATTCAAAAATACAAAATTTTCTCTGGTTGCGCTTATTAGACAGAATATTTAAATTTTCATACCGTTTAGAGCGAGCGAAATATATATCTATTTACTGAAAAATTCGAAATTTTCTCGGCGCTCGCTGCGCCCTGCTCGCGCTTTTATAAATAAGAATTTTTAGTTTCCTTGTCACTCGGAGTATGCTAAACGCTCATTATTCGTAGGTACTGAAAAATGCAAGAATTTCTCGGCGCTTGCTACAAGATGCTCGCGTCCTACAAATTATAAGAATACTATTACTTTTATTACTACTTGTAGCAAGATAAACGCACACCTTTTGTAGGTACCTACTCAAAAATATAAACTCTTGGTATTTAATAAATAACCTGCTTAAACAGAACAGAATTTAAAAAATATATCATGGCTCGGAGCGAGGCGTAAGGCATGAAGATAAAGTAAAAATACAAGTGGGTGAATCTAACGGTCTAATCGTTTAGTGTAAAGTATTCAAAATAGTAAGACTACTGACTACGCTAAAATGTGTCCCCAAAAAATTCTTAGTTTGAAAAAATGCTAGTCGTGAAGCTGAAATTTTACGTTTTGTGTTTTAAAGGAGGGCTCCTTTTCCCAGTCAAGAAAACGTAAAATTACATAAGCCGAATTATAGTTATATAACAGTTTAAACTAATGTATAAGTAAACGAGTCTTATTGATAAAATCTAGAAAAAAAATTACTACTAGAAAAAAAAACTACTACTCGCGAACCAAATTTCGCCGACGCCACGCGTGGTCTTGCACTGCCACTGTTCAGCAGTGGACGTCCTAGGGCTGAGATGATGATGATGTTGTGGGCGTATGTCGGGCAACAGTCGTCGGAACACGCATATAAGTTTTGTAAGCCTATAGTGTCTATTGGGCTTAATGTGGTTGCCTCTATTTTAGCATCATCCGGTAAGCATTGTTCGTGTTTAGGAGATTATTTTTAGTTTAGTTAACAAGAGTGTGCGCTCGTGTACCTAACTCTGAAAATTGAGTTTGAAAAGTTTATTCGTGAAAAATTAATCATACCAAATATTCGAGGTGGCGGTACTACCATAGTAAAATGATAGCAAGTAGGCCTACTGACGGTGTTTAGGATAATAAATAACTGAACATCGCTCGGCGCATAGGGTTGACATATAAACCTTCTTTTTTTAGTAAAGTCATTGTTTCTTGCGGCAATCTCTGTGGCCGTCATTACACACGGGATCCCGACGAAACTTCAAGAGTAGAACTGCAAGGTTGGAGTTTTGGCGGCAAGCCTTGATCATATCATTAGCTCCACGTCTTTTGCTTAATAATCGTGTAGAATTTGATTGTTAGCGTGTAATAATGGTGGAATATTGCGTGTTAAGTGTTTTTGAATGTGCACAGATGTAGGCAAGTGATATGGTGCTGAAATATGAATTTTGGTGCCCCCTCCAAAACTCCTCCGAACTTTCAGTAAAATTCCACCCATTTTACTGGAAGACTCACGTGACTAGACGAGCTATTAAGCTCACTCTGACTCTGACCTGACTAACTAACTTATTACTTAAAAAATAACATTTAACTTGACACTGGCAAAACACGAAAGTGGAGACCATAATTTAATATCCCGTGAACATTCACGAATTTTACTCGACACTGGCAAAATGCACATGTTGCCATAGTATTAAAAAGAAAAAAAAAAAACTGCAAGGTTATTCCGGACCAAAATCGCTTCTCGTTTTGCTAACGTCCACTGTCAAATTTTAACAAAATTTTGAAAAAAATCTTAAAATTTCTAACGATACCAGTATCTACAAAATTAAATGCAACTTCAATTTTTTTAATTCAGCATCTTTTGGTCGTCTCTATGTGGCATTATTGAAAATAAAAATGTGTTTTATAGGTAATTTTTGCTTACGTTTTGCTACGCCGTCGTCTCTTTCTTGTGCAGAATTTATGTCATCCCATACATTGTACTTTTGTGAATGTATGGGATGACAGTTGACTTGACAGCAAGACAAGTCTACGAAACGTCTGTGCTTGGCCGGCTGCAAAGACGATGCGGTGACGTGGTGCGTCTTTGAATGTCGGATCCGAGGGAGATTGAGATTTGTGTGTGCACGCATACGTACGCGCCGCGCACAAATACACATCGCGTATATTACTTTATACCTTTGTTCGTATATACCTTTGTTCGCTATCGGCCTACTTTCGATAACTTTACTATGGTACCACGACCTTGCTCATTATCTGGCTGCGATTCACCCCAATTAGGGGGACTAGAGGTAAATCGCTAGGGGAACTCTGAAGGTATATCAATAGGTAGTCACGTTAAACCCTACATTCAACATTCCCAAAAAATATATTTTCGAGAGGGTTTATTTTACATTTTTGGAAATGTTATTTTACTTTTTAAAAAAGGGGAACACTGTAGGGAAATGTTTTTGCAAAAACATAACATTACATTATAAAAAATTTGTGACATAAGACTAGCAACTCCCGTCCCACTGTCAAGACTAAACTTACATAATATATGAATAACGCACGGTACGCGCGCATCGCATAAGTTGTGTTAAATTTGCTCCTAACAAAAATAATTACAAATAAGTGTTTAAATCAGCCGTTTTACTTGTTTGAGTGCAGAAATCTGTTCTATACAGTTAAAGGTATATAGTGGAGGTACCAAATCAACAAATATTGATTGATCTTGGACCTTATCAATCAATTTAATAGTGAACGTGGCAGTGTTTACGAAAACGTCGACAAAAAAAGCGCATCGAGCCGGTTTCGCACTTTGACAGTTCGCGGACGAGATTCGCTGCAGTACTCGTTCCTAATCTGTGACGCCACTGCATCGCAACGAGCCACAGTTTGCATAGCAGTTTCTACGCAAGTTAAGGATCAACATTGCTTTGTTATTGCTGTTGCTTTTGCTTAGAAATGGCTTCTAAAATGGTTTCCTGTGCAGGCTGCCAGAGCCCTATATCATCGGGGAACTATCTCACTTGCTGTGTCTGCAAATTATCATATGATTTGCAATGTCTTAATGTACCCAAAGCGCGATTCACCAGCGCTTTGATGAATGAGAAGAGGAGCACCTGGAAGTGCCCCGGATGTATTAGTAAGGTGCCCAAAACTGGTAATGTTAACACACCTGTCGGCGCAGGCCAGAGTAGCAGAGTTAAACCAGTTCCACCTAGCCCTTTGTCCAGTGGCAGCGAAACCGATAACGTTAATGTCAGGCGTGGGAGTGGATGCCCGAATATCACCACCAACCTTGAACACTCATATTTAGACGACACTAATTATTTGGACAATATGCGTAGCGTTATTAGAGATGAATTCGAACGAATTATAGATGAACGTCTTGTAGGCTTAATTACTAAAGTAGTTGAGGAGAAAACTGCTCAGGCCACTTTACCCTTGAACAACAAGATTGCCGAGCTTACGACTAGGATAGCGCTTCTCGAGAGTGAATCAAAAGCAAGGAAATCGGAAGAACATCCGGGATACAATAATGCTCATGAACCGTCGACTGAGCCCCTTCTACCTCGTATCCAAGTGGTAGTCGATGGTGAACCGTCCCATTCTGACTGTGTCTCTTACCAAGCGAGAACACAAAGCTCATCCGTATCTGGAGAGCCCTCTCAACAACTTCCGCTCAACAGCGTCCATGCCTCTCAGTGGACTGAGGTTTCTAGAAGGCGGTCCCGAGGTGCTCCTGCTGGTGTTATGCGCGGAGCAGCGGCTCCAGGTGCAACAAAGTTAGTGGCAGCAGAGCGTAGGCGGCAGTTACACCTTTACTACTTAAAGGTCGGTACAACTGAGGCCGATGTCCTTGAGCATCTTAAGACTGTGTCTGGTGATTGCTATTATACAGCAGAAACACTAAAGGCTAGAGGTAATTACGCATCATTTAAAATAGACGTTCCGGGAAAACTTGCCGATACCATAATGTCACCTGAAAACTGGCCGCAGGACGTTTGTATTAAACCCTGGCGTCAATCCTTTCGGAAACCCCAGGAGGGGCAGAAATCCTAAGTCAACAAAAAAAATACAACTGTATTATCAGAACGTCAGGGGACTCAGAAGCAAGACCTCATTGTTCTACAGGAATATCCTAAATAATAATTGTGACGTATTTGCTCTGACTGAAACTTTCTTAACAAGCTCAGTATGTGATGGTGAACTGTTTCCCCCCGGTTACGTAGTGCTACGTAAAGATCGCACTGGGGACATGGGATGGGGCGGAGTGCTCTTGGCTGTGCGTGATTCTTATAATGTAAAGTTAATTACAGACGTTGATGGTCTCTCCAATGACAAAGAAGTATTGTTTGTTAAAATTGTATGGAAAAATGTAAAGGTATTAGTATGTGTAGTCTATTTACCACCGAGTTACAATGACACTCAGTATGGAGATGTTCTAGACTGCTTAGAAAATTTGATATGTAAATACTCTTTACTCATAGATATAATTATAATTGGCGATTTCAATCTAAATTCGTGTAGCACAGCGATGAAGCTACGATTTGAAATGTTTTTAGATTTCTGTAAGCTGAGTCAGCATAATAATGTACCAAACTCTCATGGAAGTATGTTGGACCTCGTGTTGTCTACCTTAAACCCAAGTCGTATGACACTAACTGATGAGGTCGAGCCTCTGGTGCCGGTTGATGCCTATCACCCACCATTACAGGTGGCGTTTAGCTTAGTCCGATCTAGCGATTCCCCTTTACCTCTTGCTTGTCCACCGGTAACTAGGAAATTATATGCACCAGATTGGAATTTCCGTAAAGCGGATTTTAGATCCCTATACGCTGGTTTGTCTGCTCTTGATTGGAGCGAAGTGATATTGGAGCAGGACGTTGACGTAGCCGTAGATCTTTTTTACAAAAAAATAAATGCTGAAATTAGTGATCATGTCCCAATTAATAATGTATATAATATTTTTTCCCAGCGGGAATACCCAGTATGGTTTACTCCAGAGATAAAGAGTAAGCTCAAAATCAAATACTTCCATCTATGTAAATATAAAGAATTGGGTCTACAATTTAATCGGGAGGTATACAAATACTACAGGACACACATAAAAGATCTGATTGACGAAGCATATTCAAGACACATTGAATCTCTTACATCAAGCATAAAATGCGACCCCAGGAAATTCTGGAAACATGTAAGAGAGACCCGTAATAGCAGGTGTCAAACGAATGAGTTCACTGTCAATGGGGAATCGGTTGTCGGTCAGGAGGCGGCCACAGCATTTGGCGAATACTTCAGCTCGGTGTTTCTCACTGGTGTTCCAGCCTTAGATCCTGAAGTGGCTGAGCGTGGTGTTCTCGGTGGAGATGCACGTATTGTAGGATTAGATAATATCACTCTTGCTGATATTGAACGTGCTGTCCGTAGGCTTAAGCCTTTATCTGCAGCTGGCCCTGATGCAATACCACCATATTTGGTCAAGGACTGTCTTGCAGCATTCGCAACACCTCTCCTGCATATATTTAACCGTTCCCTTGATATGAATCGGTACCCAATGAGATGGAAATTGTCCAGAGTCACACCTGTTCCAAAGGTGACGGGATCCACTGATGTTTCAACTTATAGGCCGATCGCTGTTTTAGCGGTTTTTAGCAAAATTTTTGAATCGATAATCAGCTATTATCTTACGCGGCAAATTGAGTCTTATTTAGATAACTCCCAGCACGGTTTTCGTTTTGCCCGCTCAACTACTACCAACCACATTACTTTTGTTGATTACGTAGCGTCAGAAATGGATGTAGGTCGCCAAGTTGATACATTGTTTCTTGATTTTAGGCGTGCATTTGATCTCGTAGACATTGACATCCTGTTGGTCAAATTGTCACAGTTGGGTGCTTCGTCAAAATTATTGAGGTTTTTTGCCGACTATCTTAGGGATCGGAAACAATATGTCCAATTACAAAGGTACCAATCTGACGAATTCTACACAAGATCGGGTGTAAGTCAAGGTAGTAATCTTGGACCCACCCTGTTCTTAGTGATGATCAATGATCTACCTAAAGTCCTCAGTACTGCGCAATGCCTAATGTTCGCTGATGACCTTAAGGTTTATCAACCCGTGACCTGCCACTCAGACTGTATGAATCTGCAAAACGATGTTGAGTTGGTGGAAGGGTGGAGCCATATTAATAGACTTTTTTTCAATGCGACAAAATGTAAAGTTGTCTCATTCACAAGGTCCTTAAATCCTATCATATTTTCATATACGCTGTGTGGTCTTACATTAGATAGGGATGTTAATGTTAGAGATCTGGGTATCATGTTAGACAATGGTGTTAATTTTCGCGACCATGTAGTGGCTACATGTAAGGATGCCAACAAGATTCTAGGTTTCATAATGAGAACTGCATCACAGTTCCCAGACATAAGTGTAGCATTCACATTATTCAATAGTTTCGTCCGCAGTAAGCTAGAGTTTAATTCCATAGTGTGGGATCCACGTGAGGCCAAATACACACTGATGATTGAAAGACTTCAACGAAAATTCGCCCGTTACGTCTACAAAAGAATATACGGATATTATCCGTTTTTGTTTCCGTCCCTTTTCGTATCCGGGATGATCGGAGTAGACACACTAGAGTTCAGGCGAAAGTTGCATCTGCTTATACACTATATGCAAATTCTGCGCAACAGAGTTCACGATCCTACTACATTGAGTGGAGTAGGCCTTTTTGTACCAAACTATTATAGTCGCAGCAGGCGTCGGCGACCCCAGACGTTCTACCAGCCTATGACGCGGACTCTCCATGCAAGTAACGCTCCCACTCAGCGAGCGTTGCAACTTTTGAACTCGTTCCAACATACTTTCCATGAAGTCGATATGTTTAATGACGCCGAAAACATTGTAATAATGAAATTTAAGTTATTTTTAAATAATTATTGTACCTAGGTAGTAAATTAAGTTAAGGTAGAAAGCGTTTTGGAGTTTTCTGTGAGCTTTCTGCTTATTTTATCAATAAATAAATAAATAAATAAATAAATAAGACGCTATTCTTGCTACTCGCATTGTCATTGCATACTATTTGTAGCTACTCCCAATGTCAATGTGCTCTTACAAACATCAATTATTACTCTTGACAGTGGGACGGGAGTTGCTAGTCTTATGTCAATGTCGAATAGTGGTACGCGGGTTGATCTCGGCGCTTTACAACCGGCGAGGTGTCGGTAAAAGCTCACCATTAATATTAGCCTTCAGTGAATAATGAAAATATGGATTTTTCCCTCCATTTGACTAAAAGAACGATACAAGTGATATTATTATCGCTGCACCGAGGACCCTTTGTGGTGAGGTCAGCTCGGTTACATAGATAATTGAGGTGTCAGCGAATGGAAGGTGCGAGAAAAATTACTCCTATCCTACCAGTGTTACAAATTATAATGGAAGGGGTAGTGACGTCACTCGGGGATGACGTCACGCGTCATTACCGAAAAACTTATAAGCGCTCTCGGCCATTTTTTATTTTATTCTCAAACAAAAAGATACATGTTAAATTTTTTTTTAATATTAAAATTAAGGATTAATATTATATTTTAATATATTTGACCTTATCCGCACCCTATTATACTCGTACACTTGACTGTGATAGTGTAACCTGTTCTGTTGGAGTATAGCCCCCAATTATTATTATCGGGTTCGGGTTAAGCCCGATAATAATAGTAATGCTCGTATTAATATTATTACTATTATATATCCATTTAGAATAATTGAATGCCAGACATAGAACTATGTAGTAACAATACAGGTTAACCCTATGAGTGCACGTACTTCATTAGTGTGGTAACATTATATCGATATGTGCGTTGCCTCTTCCCCCATAAAAACTGGCAGACTTTTCCGCTTAGAAATTAGTTAAAATTAGTAATGACTAATGACCTCCAGTCCCATGGTTGATTTGTCTGAGACCACTACAGAAAATCACGTAAATCGATAATATTGGTGATTGGTAATATTGCTTGGTGGATCGCTTTTAGCTATAAGACCGCCAATTGTAACACTGGACATAGATTATAAAGATTGATTTTTTTCAAGGTATATTTTTCTATGTTCAATAAAGTGTTATCTATATAAATATCTATTATATTACTAATAACGGACTAATTACGTACTAATTAGGGGGATGATTGGTTGCCCGTAATTGCATATAATGACGTTCCGTGGACACTTTTGGAAAGGAACACAGAAAACATATTCTTACTAGCTGCGCCCAGCGGTTTTACCCGCTGTACTGTAGCCTATGTGTTATTCCAGGGTCTAAGCTATCTTTATACCAAATTTCAGCTCAATCGGTCCACCCGTTTAGGCGTGAAGTAACATACATACACTCACGAACTTTCACTTTTATAATATTTATTAGTGTGATTAAAAATGGGCACATTACGCATAAGCCAATCATTGTAAAGATATATAATATTTAAAAAAAAATCCTAATAGTTTCTAGCCCGTCTTCTCACCAAAGTAGGCCTACTTTCCAAATGGTGGAAATCATTAAATAAATTGCTTTGTAAAAATTGAGATACAAAAAGTCTCCACTGTAACCTATTAGAATAGTGGGCTTCTTCCACGTCACACATTTTGTATATTATGTATGTTTACAGTATGTATATATTTTTCCGTATTATTTATAATATCTAATATAAAAAAAAATGCTTTGATTGCTAAATGCTTTTTGATTATTTAAAGTAGTAGCAACTTTCTAGCAGAGTGCAAACAAACTAAATATTATATTGATTTCTTTAATATTATTTATGAGCTCAAATACTTTATTTTTTTTAAATAATATCTCTGATTTTTTTATATATAGCCCACAACACAATTGACATCGATAAATGTTATTTATAAATTATTAGCATAAGTTATTATAATTTAGGTTGTCCAGAACACTGAGCTTAAAGCAATTTAAAAAAAATTGACAGACATCGCTTACTCAAAATAATATTTCGTAAACATTATTACTTTAAACAAACAAAAAAACAGAGTTGAATCATTTTTCCATTACTTTGTATTTATTCTCGTTTAATAAAAGCTGGAGTAAAAAGTGATTACTTATAGCAAATAGTGCTGAAGTAAAATTAAAAGTAAATAAAGCGATTAAATGTTTCATTAAGACCTCAAATTTAACTGAAAACGCTGAAACTTTGAGACACTGATCCATTTCATAGCTAGTTCGCCCATTATATCAATCCTTTGATCTGAGACCGTTTCGGTTAATTTACTCAGTGGCTGATTTTAACATTTTTTATAGCAGACTAAACAAACGTTTGACCGCTATCTCACTTGTTGGTAAGTGACAATGCAGTCAAAGTTGTAGCACGCTTGTTCAGTAAGAACCTATTCACTCTTGATTTGAACAAACCCACGTTATAGCATTCGGGAAACACTGAGAGTGGTAGTGAGTTCCATAGCTTCGCCGTTCTCATAATGAAAGAGGAAGCAAATCGCTTCGTCCGAGCTGTTGGTATATTCACCCGATATTGGTGGTGCAGTGCCGTCTGCCTAGACGTTCGGTAGTAAAAGGGTGATTGATATAGTATATCATACTAGTTTAGATAAAAGGCGTTTTTAAACTTTGTTGCTAGTGTTATCATAATATTCTTGCGGCGTATTCAATAACATCGCCGGCATCGAATGGGACAAAAGGTATGATCATTGTGGCTACTTCTTAAAAAAAATGCACGAAACATCTAGCTTAATTTGTTTTTTTTCTTGTCTGTACTGTCTCACTAAATCTTTTAAGGAAGACCTACATTACCGAACACATTGTAATCACACCTTTGAGTAAGTTGTAGGCACCGGCCACTAGTAACAATACGATAACTGAAAACACTCTCCTGTAACCATCAAATTACGACAAAACATTGCATTTCTTGACCCAGCGGTCGGCACGTTGGATTATTGCTCTGATACAATACCGATCTATGAGCACGACATTATCCCACTTCTGACTCGAACGAACTACCAATCCTCTCAGACTATTAGAAATCAAAGACAGGCACTAGTATAAATTCTTTATTGACCCAAACTGAACACAAACAGTAAAATCCACTAATTAATCTTAAAAAAACAATCCAAAAATATATTATTTTCGCGTTCGATGCATTCGGCCTGTTTGACAGCTAACGTGAGCTGTCAGACGCAGGATTGCCAGATTAAAACACAATTTCTACTGAAAATTACTCTTGCAGTTTTTAGTCTACAATTTGATGTACGATTTCTATTGAATAACTGGATAAAATACACGATACGTTTATTTTAAGGTTAACCCTGAGACCTAAAGCTTCTTAGGACTTAACTTTTCATTGCCGTGTTCCGGCCTGATGTCCAGTGAAGTATGTGAAGGATTTATCCCGCCTTGTAGATTTAGTCTGCTACAGGCGAGATCTGGTCAAAAGATAAACTAAAGGTGAAAAAATAAGTAAATTAAGAAATAGCTGTATCGACTTCGAGCTCGAGCCTTCAGTAAGCGAGAGGGCGAGATGCTCGTCTTAATTTATGATTTGATTTCGATAATTTTAAAACCGTTCGATTCATTTCTTCTTCAATCCGGGGGCACGGCAGTGCACGGCCGTACCATCCTTTTCTGAAAGCAGTTCAGACCATTTTCGACCCCCTATAACTTCGTTGTGGATAAAACTAGAAGCTTCAATTTTTTAAAACCGTTTATGCATTGTATAAACACGGTTTATTCCAAATTTCATTCAATTTGAACCAGTAGCTTAAGAATTATAACTAGTCAAAGTTTTGTAATTTTGTCACTCACTCACTCACTCACTGACCGATCATCAAAAGTCTAAGGCACTTCTAGCAAACATAGAAGCTTCAAACTTGGTACATACTTAGAGTTTATTGTATAAACCATAGGAAAACTAAAAAAACATGCAATTTCGGTTTAGTTTTCGAGATACATAAACTGCATAAATAACTTTGTAATCCCATATAAATATATATGATTACAAAGTTACATTTGCAGTCAATGGTAAAAAATGTATAAAATCCAAAAAAATAATGCCATAATATATATTATGCCGTAATAATGTATGAAGCCAGGGAGGAATTATCCCGCCTTCTAGGTTTAGTCTGCTCCCATCTACGGACGCATCGTCACTTAAGATCAGACGATATATCGTGGGCATAGGCTAAACCTATAACGAATATTAAAAAACAAAAAGTAGTGAGATGCCATCAAAAACATAACTTGTAAAAAAACCAAGTCTCGCAATTCGCAGTTCTTCTACCGTAAAAAGTTGTGAGATCCCTGTATTACCAAGTCGGTAAAATCTTTTGTGTTTTAAATTAATAGATTGACTTGGCAATCGCACTATTATGTCGGTATATTACTTGTGAGATACATTGTGTTTTCATGCGTTAAATTTTCTACAATAATGTCCTCGGAAGTATGATGCTCAGTCGGTAAAATCTTTTATGTTTTAAATTAATAAATCGACTTGGCCATCGCATGAAAACACACCAATGTATCTCACAACTCACAAGTAATATACCGACGTGGTGCGATTGCCAAGTCAATCTATTAATTTAAAACATAAAAGATTTTACCGACTTGGACATGGATCTCACAACTTTTTACGGTAGAAGAACTGCGAGTTGCGAGACTTGGGTTTTTTACAAGTTATGTTTTTGGTGGCATTGAATTTACCTAGGACCGTTGGAAAAAAAATATCTAGGTATCTTCGTGTGAGCATAAATTTTAAAAAAATATTCCGCCGAATAGCGAACTTCTTCAGTTTAAAGTGGGTTAAAAGTTAAGATCAAATTTGACAAAGTAATGTTTGTGTTTTGTAAGAAACTATAGTACCTACGACCTACATACTCAAATTATTTGGTGTTTGGCCACATTTGTTTTACCTCTTTCTGGTTTCTGGTACTTTTAGTACAAATATGTTTAAAATCTAATTACAAATTAGATTACTTGTGTTAAGTTTTTTTTGTAAATTCTCTCCAGTATAATACAGGTGAACCGGTAGAAAGCGGTTTTTACTTTAAATATAAAATAAATAAAATTCTGACAATTTATTGTTTAAATAAATATCATCAATATGAAGCTTTGAAGGCCTTTGAAGGCCTTTGATGAGTAAAAGTTATGAAACGACAATTAAAATGCGTTGTAATTTTCTGATGCACTGACTGAAAGGACAAATTGCACGCTCTGTGCTTTTTGGGGAGCTGTTTGATCTCGCTCGCGGGTGTTTTTTTTAATTTATTCTTTATTTATAGATCTGATTGACTTTTGCGTTATACCAGATACACTTTTTAAAACTACTTCAAAAAAACCAATTTGATTTGTTTGATTGCATGCCCTCGCGGGCAATAAAATATAGTAAAAATGTAATTGCGGCCAGGGTTTCGATTTTGGGAACTACCGTGGGTGTTATCCATTACAAACACAACTCGGTTCGTGATGGGGTTGTTGAATAAACATTTTTTTTGTTCATCAATATTGGACGCGTATTTTTTATTTTTTAATCTGTTAAAAAGTGAGAGATACAACGCACTAAAATTGTTTGGTCGTGATGTAGTCGATCTCTAGTACACATTTTGTATCGGTTATTGAAGTCACGCTTCTCCAACCAAAAACTGCTCTATATCTCAGTCATTTTTAATTTTATTTAAAAAGAAATACGTATCTACTATATAATTTAATAATAATAATAATAAATAATTTATTTCAGGCAATAGTACACTGCCACAGACGCAGTGTACCAGAGGCCCATATCATATATACCTTACAGACTAACATACATAAATTTTTATAAACTTAAAAACTAGGTCACAGGTAGCGCCGGCGACGTGAAATTATTAGGTATTGTTTAAATTACGGGTTAATTATTGAAAAAAATTACTTAGTCAACATCCCAATTATTATTATTGTTATAGCAGACAAGATTGTTTTTTTTTATTCGTCTTATTTTCATTGTTATGGATATAGGCATGTTCTGCACTATGTATTTCATACTACCTCTATATACCTTCTTGTTCTCGCTGTAACCCGTAATATCCATGGTAGTTTTAGTCGCATGGTAATTTTATGATTTACTATCTGCGCGCAGCGGTTTTACCCGCTGTACAGTAGCCTATATGTTATTCCAGGGTCTAAGCAGGAAAATCTTTAGGAGTGAAAGAGTAACGAACATACATCCATACATACAGACATCCATACATTCTTACAAACTTATAATATAATATAATATTAGTAGAATTAATTAATTAATATATAATATTAGTAGAATTAATTAATTTAACAAGTGAATTAAATTAATAGAAATTTATAAAACCCCCAACGCAACGGATGCAAAAATCTAATTCGCGGTTTTGGTGACGGCCATCTTTGATTTTAAATTTATCATAGTGCGTTGTATTCTACTAGTTAAGCCCTTTCATTTGATACCCATATTGAGCCATTTTGTGGCGACGGCCATCTTTGACCGATTTTCACCAAACGTGGCTATGTCACTCGAAAGTGTTCTATTTTCGACTAACTCTACGTTCAAACAAAAAAAAAACTAGATCAAAATCCGTTCATCCGTTCGGGTGCTACCATGACATAGACGTCTGTCTGTGGCAAATTTCGTCTCAATCGATTCAGGTGTCTAGGTGTGAAGTGGTAACAAACACACGCACACACACAGACACGTCAAGCTTATAATACCCCGTCGTTTTTGCGTCGGGGGTTAAAAACTGCTTATTACGCGAGGTCGTGGTCAAAGGCCTTCCTATAATTAATTTTAAACCCACCTAATTCGTGAAAATTAGCGTGCAAAATACAAAAATATTATTATGTTCTATAATTTGTTCTTAGTGGTTAAACGAACTTACTTGAAGTTTGACCATAATTATACGAGACGTTACATCCGAAGAGATTTATTAATAAGAATTAATAAGTAATACAAGCTTGTTTTTATAAACAGAATTTTTGCAAATTATCTTGTTATCGGAATCATAAATAACTCTGAACTTATATGAAAAGATGGCAAAGAAAATACTACCCAAAATAAGATATCCTTTGTCTAGACAGTTATCTACCCTTTCTCCTATGTAATATAAACCTTTTGCCCTTTTAATCCATTACTTGTTATTTTTAGCCATATCAGCCTAATGACAGGCCATTGTGTTCGCCCTGTCACTAATGCCTAGGTTACCTTAGAGCTTAAATAATCATTCATTCTTACAAAGACATATTCGATGTCAATCTTTGAGTATTAAACCACAAAAGGACACGACCCCTTTATAATACAGGGATCGGCCCAAAGAGCTACATTTGTGTGTAATATTTCGCGGGCAGCGGTCCGTCAAATGTATGGAAGAATATAAAGACTGAAAGCCGATGAGATGCACCAATAAACAACAAGAAAACAAATCAAAACCTGCCACGTTTGAAAGAATATGGCGCTATTCGGGCTACGCGCAATATAGGCTTCCGTAGTATTGGTAATTCGAATATTAACGCTCTTAACTTTCAGCAACAATATCTTTAAATCTTATAAAGATATCTTAACCGCTATAGTTTTCCTGGAAGGTTCATGGTTTAAACCATATTCGTGATTTTTTTTCAGTGTTTGAAAGCCAATAGTTTAAATTATAGTGGAGGGGGGACGCCCAAAAAAAGTTTTAAACTGGAATATCTTTCAAACGGAATTTCAAATCGAAAATTTTCTTAGCCAACCATCTCTCATTTTAAAATACCTATCAACGATACTTTACTAGATGGGATAAAACAAAAAAAATTAAGACCCCACTTATGTGTGCGGGAGGTACCCTAAATTTATTTATTTTTTGCTACCGTTGTTTTGCCCTGATTATAATCCTCCTCTGTACAAAATTTCAGCTTTCTAAGTCTAATAGTTTCTCCTCAAAGCCGCGGACAGACGGACGGACAGACAAAGCGAAACTATAAGGTTTCCTTGTTGACTACGAAAGCCTAAAAAAGGCCCTCCTATACTATTCCTTCTTCATGCTAAATTCTGTGCAAAAAGTCTGCATAATATACTTCCACAAGTACCTACATACATACATACACGCAGAGATAACCTGTATTGTTACAACTAATTCTATGTTTGGCGCGCTATTTTTTGACAGCGGGGGTCGACTGGCGTGACGTATCCAGTATGATGTCTAATCGAAGATTACCGAAAATATCAATACATAATGGTACTCTGATTATGTAGTTACTTTAATTTTTGTTTGCCATGTATTTTCGTCTTTTCTCGACTGCGTCAGAAGAAGGGTTATGTTTTTCGAGAATATGGATATTATGCGTACATTATCACGTTTTGCATTTTGCACGCTCTTCAACCTGAACGGTTTGATGGACTTTAGCTTGAGAGGTGTCGTTAGATTCATAAATTTACTGTGAGAGTGACACTGGCTATATCAAAATAGGCGTTAAATTGTTCATTCACAAGGGGATAAAAGCTTTCGAAAATGCCCGTTTGGCGACCCTTAATGAGAAGCGCCAGCTTAAAAAGTCCCGACTAAGGCGTGTTTATAACTATGTATACAATAGTGCTGGTCAACTTTTCTATTCCACATGCGACAACATTTTTGAAACGAAATTTGGGTTAGCGAGCCACATCAGGGCTCATGATAGAGATTAGTTATCGTTTTTTTTACGTTAGACACTGACTCACACGCAGACCGCCTGATCGTAAGCGGTTTACACCGGAGTCTCGGACTCTAAGGGCATATATACAATATGTAATAAAAAAATACCAAGTTTCAAGGTTAAACCGATTTCGGAGGTAGTTTAGGCAGTAACTGAAGATGATGCCCACGTTTTACCTTATACTTATCTCGAGAGATCGATAATATCGTAAATTAGAAGGTAACTTCTCTGTGCTATCAATAGAGAGTTGTTAGTTATCATAATAATATGAAACCGTTTTCATTTAGTAGTTATTTAACAATATATATACTACTATCTGCGCCCAGCGGTTTTACCCACTGTACTGTAGCCTATATGTGTTATTCCAGGGTCTGAGCTATCTCTATACCAAATTTCAGCTCAATCGGTCAACCCGTTTAGGCGTGAAAGAGTAACAAACATACATCCAGACATCCAAACTTTCACGTTTATAATAGTAAGACTTATATATTGATGAGTGATACTGTCCAAGTAACACATAATATATGGTGTTGTCAAATAGCTTGCAAATTAGACAAATATGGAGGTATTGGTTAATCTGACATTTTAAACATTTAAATTTGAAACACATAACTAATAATTACAGTCAATGGTGCGGGGCCGGGATTCGAACTCAGTGATTCAGAATTACATACAAACATACACTTTAGATAATATATTTATGTAGGTTATAAAAAATGTGTATATGTTAGAAAATAAATATCAGAGCACCAGTTTTGAAATTATCGTCAGACCTATCGTAAAGACTTTAAGTCACCTATATCTCTGCAACCCTAAGATCTATTTCGATATTTTTTTCACTAAAATTATTCTATTAACCTACCTAACTTGTGTGTAAAATTTCATTTAATTTGGATTAACCGTTTTCGAGTAAATGTTGATCAAACCTAAGCGCCAGAGGTCAACCGCTAAATTGGTCGAAACGCAGGATTTTCGCGGCTCTCGACTCTAAGACCTCGCTTCGCTCGGTCGATTAACATCTTATGACTCTCAAGTAAGAAGCGTTGGCGCAGTGCATCCTGGATGGCACTGTACTAATTATGGGCAGCGTTATCTCTTACCATCAGGAGAGCGTCTTGCTTGTATTCTTACTTTGTTGTATAAAAAAACATCAAATAAATTATTATAATTAAGTGATATGAATATAAGATGGTGGGTTTGATCATCTGATTCATTTGACAATTATTCAGAAACACATAACATTGTCAAGGTTTCATAAGGAAAATTTCAATAAAACAAAACAAATTAATTCTGAAGTCTAAGTAAGTCTATATTAATTCTATAGTAAGTGCTTACTTAATGTAGGAAAGAACAAAAATAATTTTTTAAAAAATAATAAAGTTAACATACGAATATAGAAGAAAAATAACATATTTAGTTTTGGTTTGCCTTTCTAATTGTGAGATTGTATAATCTTTATAATGTTATCCTTAAACTTATTAAGTTTGTTATCAAAAATATCTTAATCAATTTCCATGTTCTGCGCTTGCTTAACTAATTGGTTATATTTCTTTACATATTCTTGTGGTTGGAGCATTTTGACCGAGGTTAGTTCTAGAAAAAGGTACATGTAAAAGTTAAATATACATATTATAGAAATGGTACCACAGGGAACAGTGTTAGGCCCAATTTTATTTATATTATATATCAATGACGTAATAAATGTGACATCCCATGAGTGTATATTATTTGCAGATGACATTTCTATTATAATGACATCTAATAAAAAAAATAATACTATAATCAATCATCAAACGGACATTAATATTACTATTGACAAAATTATTAAATGGCTAGAATTAAATAATTTAAACATTAATTTGGATAAATGTAATTATATACAATTTCACAAATCAAAATATTCAAAAACTAATTTAGATCTAGATATCCCAAAATTGAAAGAGGCTACAGAGACAAAATTTTTGGGCATTATAATCGACCAAGAGGTTAATTGGAAATCCCCATTAAATAATTTGTGTAGCAGGATCAATAAATTTACGTTGGCTCTCAATCAAATTAAGAATGTTGCTAGTTTAAAGACTGCCATCATGTCTTATCATTCTTATGTAGAGTCGATATTGCGTTATGGCTTGATGTTTTGGGGCAATAGCACTGATAAGAATCGGGCATTTATTGCTTAAAAAAAGTGCATTCGGTCTCTTTGTGGTAAACGACCTGATGAATCATGCAGACCTTTGTTCCTTTGTTCCTTTGTTACTGCTACCGCTACCTGCACTCTATATTCATGTTATATGTAATTTTGTTCAGAAACACAAATACCTCTTCAAGACTGTAGGGCAATCAAGTCTTAGATCGCATAGGTATCCTCACAACCTTATATGTACCGAATCTCCTGCGTCTGCTAAGTATGTAAAAAGCTGTAGTTATATGTGCGTACGAATTTACAATAAAATACCAAACGATATAAAGGCACTGCATTGTAATTTATTTAAAAGAAAATTATACGCATGGTTGTGTGCAAATATCTATAATATAGAACAAGATTTTTTGTTAAAGAAATTGTAATGAGGTACCTATTGTTATTATTATTATAATTATTTTCTTTTGACTGCATATTAATTGTTTACTATTCTTTTTTAATGCCGGAATTTATTGAGTATATTGTTATTAACTGACATTTTATATTTTATTGACAATGTTTAAATAGTGACATTAATTAATTACATTTGAAATTATTATAACTTTTAAGGGTGAATCCTGAGAGACAAAATTTTACGTGTCTGGGGGAATAAACTACCCGTAACATAAAAATTCTACCCAAGGGTATTTTTTTTCTGTTAGTTTAAGGTTTAATCTACTTAATGCATGATAGATATAAGGTTAAATTTAGCTGCAAGTATCTGAAAAAAAATGTTAAAGCCCTGAAATTTGATTACCATAGGGTGTCCCTTCCACTTCTTTGGAACAAAATATATTTTTTACACCAATTTATAAACGGAATTTTATTAATTGCTGTGATCTAAGCTGTAAAGGGTGAACTGGTTTATGATCAAAAAAATACGTGAAGGCTGTACACAGCGTAGTTTTAGAAAAAATAACAAATTTAGGTTTGTCCCCGGACAAAAAGTGATTCCCATGGCGCGCGACATAACTACTCACATTTCACAAGCCACAAGACTTAGAAGTTTGTACGTACGCTGTTGGCTAACTTCAATTGCGCTCTAAACATCGTGAAGAAATGTTACTCCTCTCGTGGTTATAAACTGGATTTACGAAGGTGAGAAGTTGATTATCGTGGTTTTGGTTCACTAGATCATTGATTACCATTTCCATGTTTAAAAATATTTTTTTATCCATTACGGTTTTTTGACTAGGGTGTGCAGTTAGGAAAAGGGTATTGTTTATCAAATATTTTATTATTATTGGTCTATAATTGTGGTATTTAAAAATATTGACAAAAAACTATACAATTTTGATTTCCATGGTATTGATTCTCATGGCGTTTTACCACGGTGATCAAATTTTCCCTGAGTTTTCTTGCGCATTCTTTCACTTTTTACCCAACTACAGCGAAGCCGCAGGTATGGAAGTGATTTAGACAGTTTATATTTGTATATTTCATTATTTCAGATGTTTTTTTATATTGTATACATCAGATTTTTTTTTTTATATTGTACTATAGTAGACAGCCGCTCTGGCTTATGCGGCACCATTATATCCCCACATTAAAATAAGTCGCTCAGCGAGCTATGGAGAGGGCTATACTCGGGGTTTCTCTACGTGATCGATCAGGAATGAGGAGATCCGAAGACGAACCAAAGTCACTGACATATCTCCGGATCAGGGAGCTGAAGTGGTAATGGGCAGGCCACATAGCACGTAGAGCGAATGGCTGATGGGGTCGAAAAGTGTTCGAGTGGCTACCACGTACAAGCAAACGCAGCGTAAACAACTACCCACAAGTGTGGCAGACGACCTTATTAAGGTCGCTGAAAGACGCTTGAAGCAGGTCGCTTTCAACACCGGTTTTATATATGGAGGTCTAAAGGGGAGGTTTATGTTCAGCAGTAGACGTCTTATGGCTGAGATGATGTTTGATGAAAAAATAAAACGAAACTATGGGCTGACTGCAACTTCAGTCCAGATTAACCTAACTAATGATAAATGTACAATCTGATGACAGCTTCTGGAGTGAATCCTGTCAGTGACTGTGACTGAGAACTTAATCTCATATTCTAGGACTATTTATTCAATATTTTTACATTGTTTAAGACAGCAATACATTGATTTTATTTAGTTTACATGATTATTATATAGAAAGCCAATATTATAGACCTTTTTAATACTTTATGTTTGGTGTATATTTGTTTGGATCCCCGTTTTTAATCATTTCTATTTTATATGATTAGTATGTAGAGGTCAATATTTAAATAATAACATAGAATTCAAACAAAATAGTTTTAATTTTGATTCCCATGCCACACCTTATTGATTCCCGTGGCACCAAAAATTTAAATTTAAATATCTTCTGAACAAAACAAGTTATAATGATGCCTATTTGATGGATAATTATGGGAAATTTGATGTTTTACATGTAAAATTCAATAATACTTTGATTTAAAATCTGCCACGGAAATCACTTAAATACGCCCAAACTCAGGATTTACCCTTAACTAACCTAACCTAGCCTTAATTAGCTACATTTGCATGCTAATAAATGATGTTAGCTCAACATGTCTATGATCTAAAACTATGTATTGTAACAACTTAAACACCATGTTGCTTGGCAAATAAAGAATTGAATTGAATAGGTTTATATCTAAAGTCTAGAAGTAATATTATATCTAAAGCTTGACCAAGAACAAAATGGTCAATTTTATGAATTTATTCGTAATATTATGCGAGCAAGGGAGAGGCCTTGAAGAATGAACTTTCTTTCTAGCAGCAACGCCCGATCCAGCCCTCAAATCTTCAAAGAAGCACGAAGAACCTACGAAGGAGCTTCAGACTATGCAGGACTTTGAAGCTAAATACGCCAAGACAGGTGACATCATCGGCACCGGAGCCTTCGGTAGCGTGATCCTTGTACGAAATGCCGACAAAGAGTACTACGCGGCCAAGGTCCTTAAAACCAAGACGAATAAAAAGAGAGAAACTGCTCAGAATGAGTTTAATGTCATGAAAAAACTCCGGCATCCGATACTGGTCGAACTGATTGATGGGTACGCCGAGAAGGATGTTTATGTTTTCGTGATGGATTAGTAAGTATAAATCTTTTTAATTAAAGATGCGGTTCGCGCTATCGCCAAACTTGGGTCTGCTGGGTCGGAAAGTGTCGATTGACGCGCCGATTAAAATTTTGCACAAAATCCTAATTCGAGCGGTCTATTTGCGAGACGCCTATACCTTATCTACCTTTTTTATTTTTTTAACAAAACTCCATAGGCGACGGTAGCCACTCACCATCAGGTGGGCCGTCTGCTTGTTTGTCACCTATTACATAAAATAAAAAAAACTCTACCCTTATCCCAGTAAGTGTAAGGTTCAAGACGCCTTCCTCAAATTATTATGACATAGAGCTGATCTGATTATGGAACCGGAAGGTGGCTATAGGAACTCGGCAGTTAAGCGACACAACCCCATCGAGTTTGGGCTCGTTTGATTTGTTTCGCGAGTACTTTGGTGTCGGTTGGTAATCAGGTTCTGATGATGGAGCTGGAATGGTCTTAGAAACTCAGTAATTATAAAAGCTTGTTTAAAAATGATTTTTTTATAGTGACTTGTTTTCTATTATTAGCTTAGGATGTTTCGAAGGATGATCTCCAATAATAATACCTTTTCCAGTCTGTGGGGAGGCGAGTTGTTCAACCGCATAGTGAAAGAAGATTATTTAAAAGAGGTGAACGTGATCCCATACGTCAAACAGATATGCGAGGGGTTACAATACCTCCATAGTTACAAAATTGCCCATCTAGACCTGAAACCGGAGAATATCATTTGCCTGAGCCCTAATTCTGGACGAGTGAAAATAATCGATTTTGGAATAGCGAAAGTGATTGATGAGAAAAATCAAGTGAGGGCTATATATGGGACGAAGGATTACGTAGCGCCTGAGGTGCTTAACTTTGAGAGGTTGAGCGTGGCGTGCGACATGTGGAGCCTCGGAGTAGTCACCTATGTACTGTAAGTGCACTTTCTATTTACTACATTATTATTATCCGTGTCCCAGCTAGGGATGAAAATGTCCGAATGTTTCCGAAACTTTCCAGGAATACTTCCAATGTTTCCGGAAATATAGGGAAACATTGCAGGAAACTTTCCAAAATTTCTAGATTAACACTGAATTTTTGAATGCGTTTTTTTGACTACTACGGCCTTCTGGGTTTATTTTTGTTTTGTTATTATACTTATCTATCTCAAAACTATAATAAATGATGGTAATTGCCATGAATATTTAATTGACGATGGAAATATACAAAGAAAAAGCGAAAACTATGATACTGGTAACTTATGATAGCTGAACCCATCATTTTTTTTGACTTACAATTATTATAAAGATTATAAACAACCAAAGAGAGCATTGATACCGACTGATATAAACATAATTCATATAATTCTGTTTTAACATTAGCTCACCAAGCAGTTAGGTTATTACTTGTGAATCAATCATTGCCCTGTTACCCTTTACATACAGACACGTGTATATACTTTCATATGCATAAGAATAAGTCTATTTCACGAAGTAAAACAAAAATACAATGTTTTTTTGGTAATTGGTATGATTTTTTCATCAATGAACAGCGTATTTCTTTTCCTTGGTATATGAGTTAGAAATTTAATCTTATAGTCAAAATTCTTGATTGAGTATTGTAGACAGGCACCAAGCCTACTATCCTTTCAGTAGTAATTTTACTTTACTTAGCATTTTCATTTAAAAAATCAGATTTCTGATTTGGGGTTTATTCCCCATTGTTTCTGTCAAATTTGGAAAGTTTCATGGAAGTAATGGAAACTTTCGGAATATTTCCGGAAATTTTCATCCCTAGTCCCAGCATAATGTTCAGTGAAGCCAGCATTTTATCCCGCCTTCTAGGTTTAGTCTGCTGCCATCTATCGCCGCATCGTCGCTAAACATCACGCGAAATAGTCAAAGGCCAACCAATACCTATATAATAAATAAATAAAATTTTCAATACTCATAACTCAAGAACGTCTGGACCAATTGTTAGACCTCTGTTGTAGTTCAAACTAACCTTTTATATTAATTTACTCGTTTTATATATTTGAATATGGAATATGTTTTGTTTATGTCTTATTGAGAAAATTACATTGAATTGGACCAACGTAATGTTCGTTTTACTTCCACGGAATAATATAATAAACTAGTTATTTTCATCAGGTTATGGGCCCATAATTGAATTAGAGAATATGATCCCTTAATCATGGCACTAGAAAACTCAAACATTTCACTATCAAGTGAAATTGTAAAAGCAAAATTGATGCAGGAAGTACAGCGGCGCGGTGACAAAAATGAAGAAGGCTCAACAACAGCGCTTGTTTCACATAAGAAAATAAGATGTTTCAAGTGTAAGAAGTTAGGACACACATCAAAACAATGCAAGGGGGGAGCAAGTAACAAGAAAGAGAATAGTAACGGAGAGGCGATGTTAACTGCATTATCGACGTGCGTGCGTAAGGATGTGTGGATTGTCGACTCCGGTGCCAGCAACCACATGTGTAACGACAGGGACATGATCACTGATTTTGTGCCTGGTTTCATAACTGAAGTGAAAGTGGCGAATGGTGAAAAACTCTTTACTCGCGGTCGCGGCAATGTGATAGTAACCTTAAAGCATAGTGTAAAGACAATAAGTAATGTCTATTACGTGCCAAATTTGGCAACCAATTTGTTATCTGTCAGTGCTTTGACAAGAAAAGGATTCAGAGTTATTTTTATAGATGAAAATTGTAAAATATATAAAAATGATACCTTGATAGCGTCAGCTAAACGCGAATGTGGTGTGTATAGGCTTGAAACTGTAGAGTCTGAGCGGAGTGATACATCAGTTGTAGGGCATAATAATTGTTCAGCTTTTACAGAATGCAACGAGGCTGTGTCGATGGAGAGTCAAACAGGCTCAAAAGCTTCGCCAGCGGTGCAAGAGGATGTACCACAAACCCAAAAGGCGTCACAAGTAGAGTGGCACAAACGACTAGGTCACCTTAACGTGCGTAGTATGCAAGTCCTAAAAGGTATGAACTCTGGAATAGATTACGATACTTCTACGTTCGAGTCTTGTATTTCTTGCATTCAGGGTAAACAAATTAGATTACCGTTCCCGAAAAAGTCTTTCAGTCGTGCGACTGAGATATTAGGGCTAGTGCACATGGATTTATGCGGGCCCATGCCGGAAAAATCGATTGGTGGTTCAAGATATTTCTTTTCACTTATAGATGATTTTTCGAGAAAGACTTTTGTTTATTTTCTGAAAACTAAAGATGAAGCTTTTACTAAATTCATGGAGTTTAAGGCTTTAGTTGAAAATCAGACCGGGAAAACACTGAAAAGCATTCGTAGCGATAACGGCACTGAATTTATTAATACTCGTTTTCAGAATTTCTTAAAGAAACACGGTATTCGCCATGAGACGACTGTTCCTCACTCGCCAGAACAGAATGGTGTGGCAGAGAGAGCCAACCGCACCATCGTGGAGAAAGCCAGGTGCATGCTTCTTGGTGCCGGGCTGGATCAAAGCTTCTGGGCGGAAGCTGTAAACACCGCCGTATATTTGAAAAATAGGTCCCCCACGAAAGCTGTTAGAGGAACTACGCCCGAAGAAAAATGGTCCAAACAAAAGGTACATCTAACTCACCTTAAAGTATTTGGATGTATGGCTCATATACGGATAGAAAACAGAAAGAAGTTTGATGCAAAAACTAAACCGTGCATTTTTGTAGGATATTGTCAAGACACCAAGGGCTATAGATTCATTGACCCTACGAGCATGAAATGCATAACGAAGGCCAGAAATGTAACATTTCTGGAAAATGTTTTCTATCGTCCTGAGAAGGATAACGGTTCTTTAAAAGAACGTGATGTACTTGTCCACATCTCTCCATCTGAATGTAACTGTCAGCCTGTTAGTGTAGTAGACCCTGCACATTTAGATTCAAATGATGATTCTATAACTCCAAGTAATGCTGGAGCTGATGAATCAGTTGGGCAGGCAGATGGAAGTAGAGATATGTCTCTAGATGTTACTGACAGTAGTGAAACAGATGATTTTCGCGATGAAAATTATATTCCAGATGAATCGTCGTCGTACGAGTCGTTGGAATACGACGAGAACGCTCAGCTGGCATCACAATGCATCTTCGTGGCTGAAGTAGATCGTGCTGACGACGAGCCACTCACTGTGAAGGAGGCGCTGGAAGGCGAGGAATCTGCGAAATGGAGAGAGGCGATGGACGATGAGTACAAGTCATTTATTGTCAACAAATGTTGGACACTGACTGATTTACCGGCAGGACAAAAGACTGTGAAGAGTAAATGGGTGTTTAAGAAGAAAAGAGGACTTAATGGTGAAGTTTTGAGATTTAAAGCTCGTTTGGTAGCCAAGGGCTATACACAAAGGTATGGAGAAAATTATTTTGAGACGTACTCACCTGTAGTCAGATACTCAACTGTAAGGACAATACTTGCTCTAGCCGCTGAACATAACATGGAGGCGGATCATCTTGATGTTAAGACAGCGTTTTTAAATGGTGATCTGTCTGAAACCATTTATATGGAGCAACCAGAAGGATTTCGTGACAAGAGGAATCCTACAAAAGTATATCGCCTAAATAAGGCAATTTATGGTCTTAAACAAGCGTCCAAAAGTTGGTATGACAAAATAAATGACGTATTAGTAAGAAAACTGAAATTTAAGAAGTTTTCGTCGGAACCTTGTGTGTTCATGAGAAATACTGCTCGAGGTTTGAGTTTTATTTGTCTGTATGTTGACGATATCATCTTATTTTCAAATAATGAGATTGATAAGTCTACAATCAAGAAACAGCTGATGTCTCAATTCGATATGAGAGATTTAGGGCCAGCGCATCACTTTCTCGGCATGAGACTTTGTAGAAAGGAAGAAGGTGGTTTCACCTTGGATCAGTCAAGTTACATTAAAAATGTTTTACAACGGTTTAATATGGCCGAGTGTAAACCGGCTGTTACCCCAATGGAGTGTGGTTTGAAACTGTTGAAAAATGACTCCAAATGTGAAAACTTGCAGTATCGAGAGTTGGTGGGTTGTCTGATGTTCATAGCTGTTTGTACAAGACCTGACATTTCGCACGCAGTGAGTGTCCTCAGCCAGTTTAACGAAAGCTACGGAGAGGATCACTGGAAGGCTGCGAAGCGAGTATTACGTTACCTGAAAGGTACACTGAACCATTGTTTAACTTATAAAAAGAGTGGTTTGTCTGTCAGTGGATATGTAGATGCAGACTGGGGCTCTGATGAGCTGGACCGGAAGTCATTTACTGGTTACATCTTCAAGATTGGTAACTGTGCTATCAGCTGGCAAAGCAGGAAACAGAAAACAGTAGCACTTTCAAGCATGGAAGCGGAATACTTAGGTCTATCAGATGCTTGTAAGGAAGCTTTGTTTATAAGGAGTTTTATGCATGAATGTCTTGGCGTTAACGTTACTGTACGTATCTATAATGATAATCAATCTGCGTTGGCCAGGGCAACAAACTCGATGTATCACTCCCGAACGAAACATATTGACATTCGTCATCATTTCGTACAAGACATTGTTAAGCAAGGGTTTGTTGATCTGCAATATATGTGTACGAATGATATGATGGCGGACGTATTAACTAAACCTCTTAGCGGGGATAAAACGCGTAAATGTGTTAACCAACTTGGGTTAAATAGTAATGTAGTTGGTTAATGTTTGATATATAGTAAGTTTAGTTTGAGGGCCAGTGTTAGACCTCTGTTGTAGTTCAAACTAACCTTTATATTAATTTACTCGTTTTATATGTTTGAATATGGAATATGTTTTGTTTATGTCTTATTGAGAAAATTACATTGAATTGGACCAACGTAATGTTCGTTTTACTTCCACGGAATAATATAATAAACTAGTTATTTTCAGCCGTCTGCACCTTTGATTTTCCCGGGGCTGTGACGGGCGAGGCCGAGGCTCTTCACGGCCCTTCAACGTGAGCCCGTGGGCGGAGATCCACGGGCCACCCACGCCACACGCCGCTCGCTATCTTACCTTATAAGGCATTCGTCTCCGAAATTATGGCTATTTTCGTACTTATATTTTTCCACCAATTTTCCACCAAAATAATAGGAAACTACCTACCTACCAAACATCCACCCACACACACAAACGTTCTCTTTATGCCTTGAAATCAATCTGTAATTTCGTGTACCTATACCAAGGATTCTTTTTACAACCATTTATTTACTTTCACCTATCCGTTGTCTGTCTGCCTGTTTTCAAATCTTGAAGTTTAATTTGATACACTTCCCAGTTTCCGATTAAGCTGATAAGGAACTCCGTAATTAAACGACGCAACCCCATCGAGTTTGGGCTCATTTGATTCGCCTTGACAAGTAGGTGATAATAATAATAGTCTTTTTAAAAATAAAAGCATGTTAATCAAAAGTTTTTTTTAATTTCACTTGTTCATCATCACTACTTCCTTTTTCTGTGGCGTACCTTATAGCCTCCTCTAAATAGTAGCATCGGCCGCTGATCGGCTACCCGGTGGCCACAAGTGCCTTTCACGAAAGGAGTCCTTTTTGCGGGGCGCCACTATCGCACATTTTAAAAGTTAAAATATCCATAACATTTTAACTCCTTATAATTTCTCATATTTAATTTCTTTATTAAATAGGTATTTATTTTATCTAACATTTTTTAAAGATAATATGAAGTCCAGTAATAATTATCGATAAAATTAAATTTAGTTCCGCTAAGGACTCTAGTAGCAACAGCCTCGGGGTGGCAGTTTAAGGGGGTGGCCGATGGGAATAGACCATACACATTACCAAACTGCCACGTAGCCTTTTGCTAAATTTGGAGCAAATCCTGCACAAATGTAGTTCTAGGTTCTAGCTAGTGAAGCCGCATAACATAATGCTAGTTACTAGCCTAACTGATGAAAATAACTAGTTTATTATATTATTCCGTGGAAGTAAAACGAACATTACGTTGGTCCAATTCAATGTAATTTTCTCAATAAGACATAAACAAAACATATTCCATATTCAAACATATAAAACGAGTAAATTAATATAAAGGTTAGTTTGAACTACAACAGAGGTCTAACACTGGCCCTCAAACTAAACTTACTATATATCAAACATTAACCAACTACATTACTATTTAACCCAAGTTGGTTAACACATTTACGCGTTTTATCCCCGCTAAGAGGTTTAGTTAATACGTCCGCCATCATATCATTCGTACACATATATTGCAGATCAACAAACCCTTGCTTAACAATGTCTTGTACGAAATGATGACGAATGTCAATATGTTTCGTTCGGGAGTGATACATCGAGTTTGTTGCCCTGGCCAACGCAGATTGATTATCATTATAGATACGTACAGTAACGTTAACGCCAAGACATTCATGCATAAAACTCCTTATAAACAAAGCTTCCTTACAAGCATCTGATAGACCTAAGTATTCCGCTTCCATGCTTGAAAGTGCTACTGTTTTCTGTTTCCTGCTTTGCCAGCTGATAGCACAGTTACCAATCTTGAAGATGTAACCAGTAAATGACTTCCGGTCCAGCTCATCAGAGCCCCAGTCTGCATCTACATATCCACTGACAGACAAACCACTCTTTTTATAAGTTAAACAATGGTTCAGTGTACCTTTCAGGTAACGTAATACTCGCTTCGCAGCCTTCCAGTGATCCTCTCCGTAGCTTTCGTTAAACTGGCTGAGGACACTCACTGCGTGCGAAATGTCAGGTCTTGTACAAACAGCTATGAACATCAGACAACCCACCAACTCTCGATACTGCAAGTTTTCACATTTGGAGTCATTTTTCAACAGTTTCAAACCACACTCCATTGGGGTAACAGCCGGTTTACACTCGGCCATATTTAACCGTTGTAAAACATTTTTAATGTAACTTGACTGATCCAAGGTGAAACCACCTTCTTCCTTTCTACAAAGTCTCATGCCGAGAAAGTGATGCGCTGGCCCTAAATCTCTCATATCGAATTGAGACATCAGCTGTTTCTTGATTGTAGACTTATCAATCTCATTATTTGAAAATAAGATGATATCGTCAACATACAGACAAATAAAACTCAAACCTCGAGCAGTATTTCTCATGAACACACAAGGTTCCGACGAAAACTTCTTAAATTTCAGTTTTCTTACTAATACGTCATTTATTTTGTCATACCAACTTTTGGACGCTTGTTTAAGACCATAAATTGCCTTATTTAGGCGATATACTTTTGTAGGATTCCTCTTGTCACGAAATCCTTCTGGTTGCTCCATATAAATGGTTTCAGACAGATCACCATTTAAAAACGCTGTCTTAACATCAAGATGATCCGCCTCCATGTTATGTTCAGCGGCTAGAGCAAGTATTGTCCTTACAGTTGAGTATCTGACTACAGGTGAGTACGTCTCAAAATAATTTTCTCCATACCTTTGTGTATAGCCCTTGGCTACCAAACGAGCTTTAAATCTCAAAACTTCACCATTAAGTCCTCTTTTCTTCTTAAACACCCATTTACTCTTCACAGTCTTTTGTCCTGCCGGTAAATCAGTCAGTGTCCAACATTTGTTGACAATAAATGACTTGTACTCATCGTCCATCGCCTCTCTCCATTTCGCAGATTCCTCGCCTTCCAGCGCCTCCTTCACAGTGAGTGGCTCGTCGTCAGCACGATCTACTTCAGCCACGAAGATGCATTGTGATGCCAGCTGAGCGTTCTCGTTGTATTCCAACGACTCGTACGACGACGATTCATCTGGAATATAATTTTCATCGCGAAAATCATCTGTTTCACTACTGTCAGTAACATCTAGAGACATATCTCTACTTCCATCTGCCTGCCCAACTGATTCATCAGCTCCAGCATTACTTGGAGTTATAGAATCATCATTTGAATCTAAATGTGCAGGGTCTACTACACTAACAGGCTGACAGTTACATTTAGATGGAGAGATGTGGACAAGTACATCACGTTCTTTTAAAGAACCGTTATCCTTCTCAGGACGATAGAAAACATTTTCCAGAAATGTTACATTTCTGGCCTTCGTTATGCATTTCATGCTCGTAGGGTCAATGAACCTATAGCCCTTGGTGTCTTGACAATATCCTACAAAAATGCACGGTTTAGTTTTTGCATCAAACTTCTTTCTGTTTTCTATCCGTATATGAGCCATACATCCAAATACTTTAAGGTGAGTTAGATGTACCTTTTGTTTGGACCATTTTTCTTCGGGCGTAGTTCCTCTAACAGCTTTCGTGGGGGACCTATTTTTCAAATATACGGCGGTGTTTACAGCTTCCGCCCAGAAGCTTTGATCCAGCCCGGCACCAAGAAGCATGCACCTGGCTTTCTCCACGATGGTGCGGTTGGCTCTCTCTGCCACACCATTCTGTTCTGGCGAGTGAGGAACAGTCGTCTCATGGCGAATACCGTGTTTCTTTAAGAAATTCTGAAAACGAGTATTAATAAATTCAGTGCCGTTATCGCTACGAATGCTTTTCAGTGTTTTCCCGGTCTGATTTTCAACTAAAGCCTTAAACTCCATGAATTTAGTAAAAGCTTCATCTTTAGTTTTCAGAAAATAAACAAAAGTCTTTCTCGAAAAATCATCTATAAGTGAAAAGAAATATCTTGAACCACCAATCGATTTTTCCGGCATGGGCCCGCATAAATCCATGTGCACTAGCCCTAATATCTCAGTCGCACGACTGAAAGACTTTTTCGGGAACGGTAATCTAATTTGTTTACCCTGAATGCAAGAAATACAAGACTCGAACGTAGAAGTATCGTAATCTATTCCAGAGTTCATACCTTTTAGGACTTGCATACTACGCACGTTAAGGTGACCTAGTCGTTTGTGCCACTCTACTTGTGACGCCTTTTGGGTTTGTGGTACATCCTCTTGCACCGCTGGCGAAGCTTTTGAGCCTGTTTGACTCTCCATCGACACAGCCTCGTTGCATTCTGTAAAAGCTGAACAATTATTATGCCCTACAACTGATGTATCACTCCGCTCAGACTCTACAGTTTCAAGCCTATACACACCACATTCGCGTTTAGCTGACGCTATCAAGGTATCATTTTTATATATTTTACAATTTTCATCTATAAAAATAACTCTGAATCCTTTTCTTGTCAAAGCACTGACAGATAACAAATTGGTTGCCAAATTTGGCACGTAATAGACATTACTTATTGTCTTTACACTATGCTTTAAGGTTACTATCACATTGCCGCGACCGCGAGTAAAGAGTTTTTCACCATTCGCCACTTTCACTTCAGTTATGAAACCAGGCACAAAATCAGTGATCATGTCCCTGTCGTTACACATGTGGTTGCTGGCACCGGAGTCGACAATCCACACATCCTTACGCACGCACGTCGATAATGCAGTTAACATCGCCTCTCCGTTACTATTCTCTTTCTTGTTACTTGCTCCCCCCTTGCATTGTTTTGATGTGTGTCCTAACTTCTTACACTTGAAACATCTTATTTTCTTATGTGAAACAAGCGCTGTTGTTGAGCCTTCTTCATTTTTGTCACCGCGCCGCTGTACTTCCTGCATCAATTTGGCTTTTACAATTTCACTTGATAGTGAAATATTTGAGTTTTCTAGTGCCATGATTAAGGGATCATATTCGGCAGGCAAACCGCTCAACATAATAACCGCGACAAAATCATCATCAAGAGGTGACTGAATGTCGCTCAATTGTTGACTCACATCACAAATTTTTGCAATATACGCCTCCATGTCTTTGAAGTCACTCAATTTGGTGGCAAACAATATTCTGAGGAGACTCAGTCGTCGCGTAAGGCCTTTATCCTCATAAGCCTTTTTCAAATTGGACCAGGCTTCACGGGCTGTCTCCGCCTTTCGGACATGCATGTATGCAGCTGGCTGTACTGACAAACAAATTTTTGCCAGTGCTTTCAACGACCTTTTCTTAAAATTTGGGTCTTTTTCAGCACTTTCAGCCTCATCCTCGGAGATAACATCCCACAGGTCTTCATGTATGAGCAGCATTTTCAATTGAAACTTCCAGTTTACATAATTTTCATACCCTTTTAATTTTTCAATTACTGGTATAGCTGCTGCTGCAGGATTACCTGCTGTTGAAGCCATGTTCTCGTGAAAGGACCATAACCTGATGAAAATAACTAGTTTATTATATTATTCCGTGGAAGTAAAACGAACATTACGTTGGTCCAATTCAATGTAATTTTCTCAATAAGACATAAACAAAACATATTCCATATTCAAACATATAAAACGAGTAAATTAATATAAAGGTTAGTTTGAACTACAACAGAGGTCTAACAGTCTAACAGAACAGAATGGTGTGGCAGAGAGAGCCAACCGCACCATCGTGGAGAAAGCCAGGTGCATGCTTCTTGGTGCCGGGCTGGATCAAAGCTTCTGGGCGGAAGCTGTAAACACCGCCGTATATTTGAAAAATAGGTCCCCCACGAAAGCTGTTAGAGGAACTACGCCCGAAGAAAAATGGTCCAAACAAAAGGTACATCTAACTCACCTTAAAGTATTTGGATGTATGGCTCATATACGGATAGAAAACAGAAAGAAGTTTGATGCAAAAACTAAACCGTGCATTTTTGTAGGATATTGTCAAGACACCAAGGGCTATAGATTCATTGACCCTACGAGCATGAAATGCATAACGAAGGCCAGAAATGTAACATTTCTGGAAAATGTTTTCTATCGTCCTGAGAAGGATAACGGTTCTTTAAAAGAACGTGATGTACTTGTCCACATCTCTCCATCTGAATGTAACTGTCAGCCTGTTAGTGTAGTAGACCCTGCACATTTAGATTCAAATGATGATTCTATAACTCCAAGTAATGCTGGAGCTGATGAATCAGTTGGGCAGGCAGATGGAAGTAGAGATATGTCTCTAGATGTTACTGACAGTAGTGAAACAGATGATTTTCGCGATGAAAATTATATTCCAGATGAATCGTCGTCGTACGAGTCGTTGGAATACGACGAGAACGCTCAGCTGGCATCACAATGCATCTTCGTGGCTGAAGTAGATCGTGCTGACGACGAGCCACTCACTGTGAAGGAGGCGCTGGAAGGCGAGGAATCTGCGAAATGGAGAGAGGCGATGGACGATGAGTACAAGTCATTTATTGTCAACAAATGTTGGACACTGACTGATTTACCGGCAGGACAAAAGACTGTGAAGAGTAAATGGGTGTTTAAGAAGAAAAGAGGACTTAATGGTGAAGTTTTGAGATTTAAAGCTCGTTTGGTAGCCAAGGGCTATACACAAAGGTATGGAGAAAATTATTTTGAGACGTACTCACCTGTAGTCAGATACTCAACTGTAAGGACAATACTTGCTCTAGCCGCTGAACATAACATGGAGGCGGATCATCTTGATGTTAAGACAGCGTTTTTAAATGGTGATCTGTCTGAAACCATTTATATGGAGCAACCAGAAGGCTTTCGTGACAAGAGGAATCCTACAAAAGTATATCGCCTAAATAAGGCAATTTATGGTCTTAAACAAGCGTCCAAAAGTTGGTATGACAAAATAAATGACGTATTAGTAAGAAAACTGAAATTTAAGAAGTTTTCGTCGGAACCTTGTGTGTTCATGAGAAATACTGCTCGAGGTTTGAGTTTTATTTGTCTGTATGTTGACGATATCATCTTATTTTCAAATAATGAGATTGATAAGTCTACAATCAAGAAACAGCTGATGTCTCAATTCGATATGAGAGATTTAGGGCGAGCGCATCACTTTCTCGGCATGAGACTTTGTAGAAAGGAAGAAGGTGGTTTCACCTTGGATCAGTCAAGTTACATTAAAAATGTTTTACAACGGTTTAATATGGCCGAGTGTAAACCGGCTGTTACCCCAATGGATTGTGGTTTGAAACTGTTGAAAAATGACTCCAAATGTGAAAACTTGCAGTATCGAGAGTTGGTGGGTTGTCTGATGTTCATAGCTGTTTGTACAAGACCGGACATTTCGCACGCAGTGAGTGTCCTCAGCCAGTTTAACGAAAGCTACGGAGAGGATCACTGGAAGGCTGCGAAGCGAGTATTACGTTACCTGAAAGGTACACTGAACCATTGTTTAACTTATGAAAAGAGTGGTTTGTCTGTCAGTGGATTTGTAGATGCAGACTGGGGCTCTGATGAGCTGGACCGGAAGTCATTTACTGGTTACATCTTCAAGATTGGTAACTGTGCTATCAGCTGGCAAAGCAGGAAACAGAAAACAGTAGCACTTTCAAGCATGGAAGCGGAATACTTAGGTCTATCAGATGCTTGTAAGGAAGCTTTGTTTATAAGGAGTTTTATGCATGAATGTCTTGGCGTTAACGTTAATGTACGTATCTATAATGATAATCAATCTGCGTTGGCCAGGGCATCAAACTCGATGTATCACTCCCGAACGAAACATATTGACATTCGTCATCATTTCGTACAAGACATTGTTAAGCAAGGGTTTGTTAATCTGCAATATATGGGTACGAATGATATGATGGCGGACGTATTAACTAAACCCCTTAGCGGGGATAAAACGCGTAAATGTGTTAACCAACTTGGGTTAAATAGTAATGTAGTTGGTTAATGTTTGATATATATAGTAAGTTTAGTTTGAGGGCCAGTGTTAGACCTCTGTTGTAGTTCAAACTAACCTTTTATATTAATTTACTCGTTTTATATATTTGAATATGGAATATGTTTTGTTTATGTCTTATTGAGAAAATTACATTGAATTGGACCAACGTAATGTTCGTTTTACTTCCACGGAATAATATAATAAACTAGTTATTTTCATAAGGTTATGGTCCTTTCACGAGAACATGGCTTCAACAGCAGGTAATCCTGCAGCAGCAGCTATACCAGTAATTGAAAAATTAAAAGGGTATGAAAATTATGTAAACTGGAAGTTTCAATTGAAAATGCTGCTCATACATGAAGACCTGTGGGATGTTATCTCCGAGGATGAGGCTGAAAGTGCTGAAAAAGACCCAAATTTTAAGAAAAGGTCGTTGAAAGCACTGGCAAAAATTTGTTTGTCAGTACAGCCAGCTGCATACATGCATGTCCGAAAGGCGGAGACAGCCCGTGAAGCCTGGTCCAATTTGAAAAAGGCTTATGAGGATAAAGGCCTTACGCGACGACTGAGTCTCCTCAGAATATTGTTTGCCACCAAATTGAGTGACTTCAAAGACATGGAGGCGTATATTGCAAAAATTTGTGATGTGAGTCAACAATTGAGCGACATTCAGTCACCTCTTGATGATGATTTTGTCGCGGTTATTATGTTGAGCGGTTTGCCTGCCGAATATGATCCCTTAATCATGGCACTAGAAAACTCAAATATTTCACTATCAAGTGAAATTGTAAAAGCGAAATTGATGCAGGAAGTACAGCGGCGCGGTGACAAAAATGAAGAAGGCTCAACAACAGCGCTTGTTTCACATAAGAAAATAAGATGTTTCAAGTGTAAGAAGTTAGGACACACATCAAAACAATGCAAGGGGGGAGCAAGTAACAAGAAAGAGAATAGTAACGGAGAGGCGATGTTAACTGCATTATCGACGTGCGTGCGTAAGGATGTGTGGATTGTCGACTCCGGTGCCAGCAACCACATGTGTAACGACAGGGACATGATCACTGATTTTGTGCCTGGTTTCATAACTGAAGTGAAAGTGGCGAATGGTGAAAAACTCTTTACTCGCGGTCGCGGCAATGTGATAGTAACCTTAAAGCATAGTGTAAAGACAATAAGTAATGTCTATTACGTGCCAAATTTGGCAACCAATTTGTTATCTGTCAGTGCTTTGACAAGAAAAGGATTCAGAGTTATTTTTATAGATGAAAATTGTAAAATATATAAAAATGATACCTTGATAGCGTCAGCTAAACGCGAATGTGGTGTGTATAGGCTTGAAACTGTAGAGTCTGATCGGAGTGATACATCAGTTGTAGGGCATAATAATTGTTCAGCTTTTACAGAATGCAACGAGGCTGTGTCGATGGAGAGTCAAACAGGCTCAAAAGCTTCGCCAGCGGTGCAAGAGGATGTACCACAAACCCAAAAGGCGTCACAAGTAGAGTGGCACAAACGACTAGGTCACCTTAACGTGCGTAGTATGCAAGTCCTAAAAGGTATGAACTCTGGAATAGATTACGATACTTCTACGTTTGAGTCTTGTATTTCTTGCATTCAGGGTAAACAAATTAGATTACCGTTCCCGAAAAAGTCTTTCAGTCGTGCGACTGAGATATTAGGGCTAGTGCACATGGATTTATGCGGGCCCATGCCGGAAAAATCGATTGGTGGTTCAAGATATTTCTTTTCACTTATAGATGATTTTTCGAGAAAGACTTTTGTTTATTTTCTGAAAACTAAAGATGAAGCTTTTACTAAATTCATGGAGTTTAAGGCTTTAGTTGAAAATCAGACCGGGAAAACACTGAAAAGCATTCGTAGCGATAACGGCACTGAATTTATTAATACTCGTTTTCAGAATTTCTTAAAGAAACACGGTATTCGCCATGAGACGACTGTTCCTCACTCGCCAGAACAGAATGGTGTGGCAGAGAGAGCCAACCGCACCATCGTGGAGAAAGCCAGGTGCATGCTTCTTGGTGCCGGGCTGGATCAAAGCTTCTGGGCGGAAGCTGTAAACACCGCCGTATATTTGAAAAATAGGTCCCCCACGAAAGCTGTTAGAGGAACTACGCCCGAAGAAAAATGGTCCAAACAAAAGGTACATCTAACTCACCTTAAAGTATTTGGATGTATGGCTCATATACGGATAGAAAACAGAAAGAAGTTTGATGCAAAAACTAAACCGTGCATTTTTGTAGGATATTGTCAAGACACCAAGGGCTATAGGTTCATTGACCCTACGAGCATGAAATGCATAACGAAGGCCAGAAATGTAACATTTCTGGAAAATGTTTTCTATCGTCCTGAGAAGGATAACGGTTCTTTAAAAGAACGTGATGTACTTGTCCACATCTCTCCATCTAAATGTAACTGTCAGCCTGTTAGTGTAGTAGACCCTGCACATTTAGATTCAAATGATGATTCTATAACTCCAAGTAATGCTGGAGCTGATGAATCAGTTGGGCAGGCAGATGGAAGTAGAGATATGTCTCTAGATGTTACTGACAGTAGTGAAACAGATGATTTTCGCGATGAAAATTATATTCCAGATGAATCGTCGTCGTACGAGTCGTTGGAATACAACGAGAACGCTCAGCTGGCATCACAATGCATCTTCGTGGCTGAAGTAGATCGTGCTGACGACGAGCCACTCACTGTGAAGGAGGCGCTGGAAGGCGAGGAATCTGCGAAATGGAGAGAGGCGATGGACGATGAGTACAAGTCATTTATTGTCAACAAATGTTGGACACTGACTGATTTACCGGCAGGACAAAAGACTGTGAAGAGTAAATGGGTGTTTAAGAAGAAAAGAGGACTTAATGGTGAAGTTTTGAGATTTAAAGCTCGTTTGGTAGCCAAGGGCTATACACAAAGGTATGGAGAAAATTATTTTGAGACGTACTCACCTGTAGTCAGATACTCAACTGTAAGGACAATACTTGCTCTAGCCGCTGAACATAACATGGAGGCGGATCATCTTGATGTTAAGACAGCGTTTTTAAATGGTGATCTGTCTGAAACCATTTATATGGAGCAACCAGAAGGATTTCGTGACAAGAGGAATCCTACAAAAGTATATCGCCTAAATAAGGCAATTTATGGTCTTAAACAAGCGTCCAAAAGTTGGTATGACAAAATAAATGACGTATTAGTAAGAAAACTGAAATTTAAGAAGTTTTCGTCGGAACCTTGTGTGTTCATGAGAAATACTGCTCGAGGTTTGAGTTTTATTTGTCTGTATGTTGACGATATCATCTTATTTTCAAATAATGAGATTGATAAGTCTACAATCAAGAAACAGCTGATGTCTCAATTCGATATGAGAGATTTAGGGCCAGCGCATCACTTTCTCGGCATGAGACTTTGTAGAAAGGAAGAAGGTGGTTTCACCTTGGATCAGTCAAGTTACATTAAAAATGTTTTACAACGGTTTAATATGGCCGAGTGTAAACCGGCTGTTACCCCAATGGATTGTGGTTTGAAACTGTTGAAAAATGACTCCAAATGTGAAAACTTGCAGTATCGAGAGTTGGTGGGTTGTCTGATGTTCATAGCTGTTTGTACAAGACCGGACATTTCGCACGCAGTGAGTGTCCTCAGCCAGTTTAACGAAAGCTACGGAGAGGATCACTGGAAGGCTGCGAAGCGAGTATTACGTTACCTGAAAGGTACACTGAACCATTGTTTAACTTATGAAAAGAGTGGTTTGTCTGTCAGTGGATATGTAGATGCAGACTGGGGCTCTGATGAGCTGGACCGGAAGTCATTTACTGGTTACATCTTCAAGATTGGTAACTGTGCTATCAGCTGGCAAAGCAGGAAACAGAAAACAGTAGCACTTTCAAGCATGGAAGCGGAATACTTAGGTCTATCAGATGCTTGTAAGGAAGCTTTGTTTATAAGGAGTTTTATGCATGAATGTCTTGGCGTTAACGTTACTGTACGTATCTATAATGATAATCAATCTGCGTTGGCCAGGGCAACAAACTCGATGTATCACTCCCGAACGAAACATATTGACATTCGTCATCATTTCGTACAAGACATTGTTAAGCAAGGGTTTGTTGATCTGCAATATATGTGTACGAATGATATGATGGCGGACGTATTAACTAAACCCCTTAGCGGGGATAAAACGCGTAAATGTGTTAACCAACTTGGGTTAAATAGTAATGTAGTTGGTTAATGTTTGATATATAGTAAGTTTAGTTTGAGGGCCAGTGTTAGACCTCTGTTGTAGTTCAAACTAACCTTTTATATTAATTTACTCGTTTTATATATTTGAATATGGAATATGTTTTGTTTATGTCTTATTGAGAAAATTACATTGAATTGGACCAACGTAATGTTCGTTTTACTTCCACGGAATAATATAATAAACTAGTTATTTTCATCACCAATTTTGATGATCTATGGTTTCTAATATTCGTCTTCTTCTCGACCATATTAAAACAATCAACCAAATGTACGAAAAAAAAAATAATATCGAAAGAAATTTGTCAAAACCGAACTTCACCGAAAACCGAACCGAATCCGCATCCGAATTAAAAAATATTTGTCGAAAAAAAAATTGAAAATCGAAATAAATTTGTCAAATCCTAATTTCACCGAAAACCGAACCGAATCCGCATCCGAATTAAAAAATATCTACCAAAAAAACTACGAAAAAAAATTGAAAATCGAAATAAATTTGTCAAATCCGAACTTCACCGAAAACCGAACCGAATCCGCATCCGAATTAAAAAATATCAACAAAAAAAACTACGAAAAAATATTTTAAAATCGAAATAAATTTGTCAAATCCTAACTTCACCGATAACCGAACCGAATAACAAACCGAATTTCACAAAATGAGCCGAACATCTACATGTTTCTGGTGTCCTGGTACTTCGTAAAATTTTCAATACTCATAACTCAAGAACGCCTGGACCGATTTTGATATATAGGTTTCTTAGATTCTTCTTCTTCTCGACTATATTAAAACTATCAACCAAATGTACGAAAAATATTTGCATATCGAAAGCTATTTGTCAAATCCGAACTTCATCGAAAACCGAGTTCGTCGACTGCATTACCACACTGACAGCGGTGACCTACATAACATGCTGCACCCAGGCGCAAACTAACACCTACACGAAAAGCAGATGAATCTAAAAGATTACCAGTATTAAAGGAAGGGATGGCTTGCAACCAAAAACCAGATTCCCTAACAGAGACTGCTAGAAGTCGGGCACGGTCTGACGAGTTGAGACACGTCTGTATTAGACAATGCCGTATCAACTCGCAGAGAGGCCCATCCCACAGTCTCTGTGAATCGGTATTGAGGCAAGCTGCCACCCAAGCATTTTTTGCCTCAGCCGAATTAGCTATAGCCAAAGATGATAATGCGGGGTCTCGCGAGGGCGCGAGTATTTTTTGAATGAGATTGTCCGAACTATGCACTGAGGACAAAAAGCCGGGAGAGCAACACTAGAAATTTTACGGACCCCCAGGCCCCCAAACCTGATAGGTAAGGAGGCTTGAGACGAAGCCCTGTCATCCAAGCTCAAATTCAGGATCGACATCAGGGTATTTTTTATGACGTTGTCTAAGCTAACGAGAAGCTCATTGTGTTTCCACAATGGACAACATCGTAAAACGTATGTAAATTTTGGTACAAACAAACAATACCTGATAATAGCATCACTAGCTTCTTTCAAACATAGAATCAAAGCTCACTTCCTTTCACTATAATATCTAAATATGTATGCATATGTGTATTTATTATTAATTATGTATTGTAATATTTATTCTTAGTATATTTAATATTAAGTACCTATATTTATTATACACTTAATAATATAGTCCCATTATTCTCTATGTATTGTAAGCTATAATATAATGTTTCTCTGTTTTCCTATATATCTTTATAGCCACCGTCATTCTAAAAAAATTGTATTTTTCCTTTCCTGCTTGGTTGTCTGGAAGAGATCGCTATTAGCGATAAGACCGCCAATTGTAACATTGCTTAACTGAAATGTACTTATTTAGTGTTAATTGTTTTCTTTGTTGCAATAAAGAGTTATCTATCTATCTATCTATCTAATAGTAAATGCCATGTGGGCATTAATTTTGATCAATCTGTCCGAGGCCATCATAAAATTTTGAATTTTGTTTTTTTTTAAAAGTTCCTCGGCTGTAGTTTACGTAATTCGCTTAGTAGGGCAGTATATAATTAATAATTATTTTTTACAGGCTGTCAGGGCTATTCCCCTTCGACGGAGACACGTGGTTTTCAACTTCGGTTAATATAATACGCGCCAATTACAACTACGATGACCTCACTTTCCACGAGATATCTGACTTGGCCAAGGACTTCGTGGACCACCTTCTCCTCGTCAAGCCCACAAACAGGATGACGGCAACGGACGCCTTAGCCCACGCGTGGATCAGAGAAGGCCCACCTCAAGGTAAATTATTAATCCCGCGTTCTATGTTTATCCTGCTACCACATTGCCACTTATGAGCGTATATACCGAGTGACGCTCTGTAGCTCGCACCATTTGACGAATTTTGAAATATAAATTCATGGAATTAATTTATTGAAAATTCCTCTATACCAGCCCTCCATAACATTATTGCACACATTTTATAAGTGTTTTCATTTAGATATGTTAAAAACTGGCATAATTAGATGTTTTAAAAAAATATATTATGTTTTTCGATATTGCTCCCCATCCCATTATTTAATATATCATACTGAAAACACTCTTAAAATGTGTGCAATAATCAAATCAAATCAAATATCTTTATTTCAGAATAATGTTATGGAGGGGTGGTATAGAGGAATTTTCAATAAAATTAATTCCATGAATTTACATTTCAAAATTCGTCAAATTGTGCGAGCGAGAGAGCGCCACTCGATATATACGCTCTTAATATCGCGTGAGATCGTGGTCAAAGGCTAACCTTAAATTTATAAAAAAAATCCAAACCCAAAAGTAACTTTTTTTTCATTTGTCTGTCTCCCTGATGATGAATAAGCCTATGCCATGTCCGTAAATTCATTTGTTCAAAATTCCTATTGTGTTTTTACAAGCTTTTATTTACTTTCACCTGTCTGTTGTCTGTCTGTCGCTCTCTTTGTAATCAAATCTCGGAAGTTTAATTTGATCCACTTCTCGATTTCTGATTGAACTGAAATTTGGCATGCATGTATAAATCGGATGACAACGCCATTTTATTGTGACATGGAGCTGATCTGATGATGGAGCAGGAAGGCGGTCATAGGAACTCTGTATTTAAACGACGCAACCCCATCGAGTTTGTGCTCATTTGATTCGTCTTGACGAGTACTTTGGTGCTAGATGGTAGGAATAATAATAAACGCTATAAGAAAGTTTTTTTTTTAATTTGACTTGTTTAATGTTGGACCCATATACAAGTAGATAGCCTGCCTGATGGTGAACGATTACCATCACCAGCCAGTAATTAGGTGATGGTAATAAAATTAAAAATAAGCTTTTATTATTATTACCATCTAGCACCAAACTACTCGTCAAGACGAATAAAATGAGCCCAAACTCGATGGGGCTGCGTCGTTTAATTACGAAGTCCTTATGGCCACCTTCCTGCTCCATCATCAGATCAGCTCCATGTCATAATAATCAGTAAATACCAGTGGTGGTTGGTGATTGGTGCTGTGGTGTCGGTCATTCTCGACGTATTGAAGTGGAGACCCTTTCCTACGATTACCTGACGTAGCTTTCTGTTGGTGAAAGATATTTCGAAATTAGATTTTTGTTATGCGATACGTTGCGGTACGGCACGCCTAATTTGCGCCTGCCTTTAATATCCAACTTGGGTCAAGTTGTTTGGAGCGAGGTATACGTTACTATAAAGTTGACGCCAAACAGCTACGTGAGGAAAAGCGGTCGCGATTTTTGTTCTGACTGCGTCCGCTTATACATGTGGCATTCCAAAAATTTCGGCCCTCATGCCCGCGCGATCATGCGGTTGTATGGCATCAACTTAAATGAGATAAAAGACAATTATTTTAATTTAAAGGTTTCAAATCTGGACCCATGAAACGGACGAAGCAGAATTTGAAGTCATACCTGGCAAACTACAAGGCGAGGTGGCAGGTTAGTCTCGTTAACCCTTTTTAAACTATAGGTATTGTTACGTTTACCTATAGTGGACTGTATTACTTATTATTTTCCTACTGGATTTTACTGTTCTATTTAGAGGGGTTTTTAAATAACAACTTTGATTTACACTTTCACTGCATTTATTAACTTATAATTCCCAATCTAGGTTACCTAGGCACAATTTTACACTTTTACGACTAACTTGTTTACATTATGAGCGTTAGGAGACGACTGAAGATACTGAACACAATATTAAAATCTCAACCTATTTATATACATTTTTAAGGTCTCCCGCCCATACGATACCTATGATCGCTAATTGTACATTTTTTATTGCTATTTCCTTCCGTTATATAGGCTTGTCTCTGTCATGCATTTAACGGTCATTAACGGTCTGTATGTCCGTCCTTGTCATGCCTCTAACGGTTAATAATTATTATTACATTGCAATACCTTAAAATTAAGTTTAATTTTACCAAAGTTTTCCTAATCTAATGTTCTTAATATCTAAAGGGCTGGCGTTGTCCTTAACATTCTCCCCCCAGCGAAGACTCGTCGCAGCTCTCCACTGGAAGGACAGCCAGCTTCGTCGCAGGGCGGCGAAATGTTCCTCCTCTGGTCCGGACGTCGGCGACGCGCACGTGCCCGTCGCTGCCGGGGAAGACTCGCTCGACGACTCCGCGAGGCCAGGTGTTGCGTGGTAGAGTTGGGTCGACCACCACCACCAGGTCTCCTTCGCGCAGTGGGCGGATCTCCGCCGCGGATGCTCGTCGTGGCGTGAGACTGGGCAGGTACTCGCGCACCCAGCGACGCCAGAACTCGTCGGCGAGAGCTTGTGCGGCGCGCCACGCGCGCCTGTCGGCCGGCTCGCAGGGTCCCGTCGTAGGCAGCCCCGACGACGTCCCCAGCAGGAAATGGTTCGGCGTTAACGCCTCTGGATCGTTAGGATCGACAGAGACGTGGGTGAGAGGCCGAGCATTTATGGAATGCTCAGCCTCCATCAGCAGGGTCAGAAGCACCTCTTCTTTGGGCGCCTTCTGACTGAGTGTGTGGGAGAGTGCGGCCTTGACAGACCGCACGAGGCGCTCCCATGCGCCTCCCTGGTTCGGAGCACCGGGCGGTATGAAACGCCAGGTGACACGATGCTGCAGGCCGTAGTTTTGCAGAGCAGGCGCCCATTCCTTGTAGGCAGCCCGCAGCTCTGCGTCGGCTCCCCTGAAGTTGGTGCCGTTGTCGCTGTAGATGACGGTCGGCCATCCGCGACGCGCAGCCATTCGACGCAACGCCATGATTGCAGAGTCTGTGGATAGAGAAGCTACCAACTCGAGGTGGATAGCGCGTGTAGTGAGGCAAGTGAATAGCGCCCCCCAACGTTTCTCATGTCGTCTTCCAATGGTCACCACCATTGGACCGAAGTAGTCGACCCCGCAGTTGGAGAAAGGTCGCACGAACGCTTGGATTCTTGCTATTGGCAGGTCTCCCATGACTGGCACTTCAGGCTTGGCTCTTCTTATACGGCACACGGCGCAACTCGAGGTGGCTGCTCGTACGGCTGGTCTCAGCCGGAGCACCCAGTACTGCTGACGCACGTCGTTCACCACTCGTTCCGGGTTGGCGTGTCCTGCATTCTTGTGGTGATGCTGGACCAACAACTTCGTGAAGGGGTGGCGGCCGTCCAGGATGACCGGCCGCTTCATGCTGCCCGACACGTCAGCAGCTCCTATTCTCCCGTTGAGCTTCAGGATCCCGTCGCAGTAGGTTGGGTCGAGCCTGAACAGACGACTGGATTTCGCTATTTTCTTACCTAGTCGTAGTTGCTGCAGCTCTGTGTTGAAGCTTTCTGCTTGGCTTCTTTGGATCCAGAGTTTCTCGGCTTCTCGTAAGTGTCTGGCATCCAGCGGGTGTCGTGTCTTCCGACGACATCTCTCGATGAACAGGATGACGACTGCCGTGGCTCGTATCAGACGTTCGAAGTTGGAGAATCTGTGAATATCTGGCAGGCTGTCGTTAACTGTTACCTGTAGTTGAAGTACGCTTTCTTCCGTGTCGCTGGAGTTTTCGTCCCGTGTGAATTGAGGCCAGTTACACTTCTTGTCCTGAAGAAAACTCGGTCCTTTGAACCATCTGTCTTCCCTCGAAGATGGCACGTAGTTTGGGCGAGTGGCTATGTCTGCCACGTTAAGCTCGGTAGGAATCCATCTCCATTGTCGCGGTCGCGTAGCCTCGGCGATCTCTCCCAGCCGATGTGCTACGAATGGAGTATAGCGCACGGTATCGTTCTGGATCCACTGGACCACCGTTCTGGAATCTGTCCAATATATTATTTCGTCAACTTTCCACCTGTGTCCCTGTTGGACAGTTGAAGCAAGTCTTGTTCCGATGACTGCTGCTCGGAGTTCCAAACGTGGGATCGTTTGGCTTCGTAGTGGTGCCACCTTAGCCTTGGCAGCTACCAGAGCGACTTCTGCTGTGCCGTCCGCTTTCTCCATCCTCCAGTAGATGGCTGTAGCGAAGGCTTCTTCACTTGCATCGCAGAAGACATGTAGCTGCCTTTCCTTAATCTCGAAGGCGGATGACTGGTACCACCTGGGTAATCGTAAATTACTCACAATTTTCATTTGGTTTATCCATTCTCCGAAATCTTGGGCGAACTCATGTGGCAATGGTTCATCCCAAGTCAACTTCTCGCGCCACAGCTTTTGTAGCAGGATTTTCCCGGTGATTGTGTAGCAGCTCAGCAGTCCTAGAGGGTCATACAGAGACATTACCGCGCTCAACGCCTCCCTCTTTGTCGGCGTTCTGCTGAGTTGACGGACTTCGGTTTTCACTCGGCTGAGTGATGTGTTGAAACCCAGTGAATCTTCGCAGGTGTCCCAGCGTAGTCCCAGAGTCTTCTCTTGCTCGTGCGACCCAGTGAGCATCTGAGTGGCGCTCTCGGCTCGCAAGTCCTCCGGTATGCTACCTAAAAGCCTGCTGTTGTTGGAGTTCCAACCACGTAGCTCGAAACTTGCTTTCCTGTGGATCTCAATAATGTCATGTATGAGTTCTTCCCCCTCCTCGATATTGTGGAAGGAGTCTACATAGTCGTCCATGTAATGAGATTCCGTGATTGCCCTTGCTGCCTCTGGATAGCTGTGTGCATGCTCCCTTGCGTTAAGATTTCTAACGCTGTGCGCCATGAACGGTGAACTTCTAGCGCCGAAGATCATAGACGTCATCTTGTACTCCTGGGGCGGTTCCTGTTTATCTGATCGCCAGAGGAATAATTGAGCCGGTTGATCTTCCTTACGAATTTTCACCTGTAGAAACATTTCCTTTATGTCTGCTATCACCCCATACTGGAATTCTCTAAACCGGAAAAGGATCCTCTGTATGGATAGCAGGAGGTCCGGTCCGTCCAGGAGAAAGTCATTCAGACTTACCCCACGTGATTTGGCTGCGGCGTCAAATACTAAACGTACTTTTCCAGGTTTGTTGGGGTTCAGTACTGGAAAATGTGGCAAATACCAGTGCTTCCCACTGTTTTTCTCCGTTCCGTCACACAGCTCCGCGTACCCTTTATCTAGAAGATTTTTAATCTGTTGATTATACTCACTCTTCATGTTCTCTGACTTGCTGAGTTTTCGCTCAAGGCTTTCCAGCCTTTGCAGGGCTGTGTGATAAGTCGGCGGTGTTTGGGTGTTGTCCTCTCGCCACGGTAGACCAACTTCGAATCTTCCGTTCACCCGTTTCGCTGTTTGGTTGAAGATGGCGACTGCTCGTTCATCTTCCTCTCTTACCTTGGGTTTTAATGCCACGCCCAGAGCATCGATCCTGAAGTGTCGCTCGACCAGTTCTTCGAGTCTCTCGTTGATTTCCACGACGTGAAGCACATTATCGGCTTCTTCCTGGAGTATGCGCCTTGGCACCGTCCCGTGGATCACCCATCCTAGTTGAGTCCTCGAAGCGCCTGGTTCATTTCGTTTCCCGAGCCTCAGTTCTCTGGTGACGATCAATTCCCAGTTGTCCGAACCTATTAAAAGTTGCGGTTTACCATCGTCGTAGCACAACCCGTCGGCGTCTAGATCTTTGAGATGATCGAGACGTAACAAATCTCGGGGCATAGACTGTGGAGATAGTTTCATATCACCAATGGTTCTCGCCTTGATCGTGTAGTCACGACCGTTTGCTCCCGCGATCTGGAATTTTACCAATCGGCTTTCGTGGTCCTGTTGACACGCGTTCACGCCTCTTATTCGCAGTGTTCCGGTTGGCCCCTTTGCGCCGATCTTCCTTGCGACTTCTTCGTCGACTAGAGACACTGTAGATCCTTCGTCTAATAGTGCATACACCTTCGCCTGACCCTTGGGTCCTGTTAAAGTTACTGGGCATATTTTTAATTTTACCTGTCCCAGGTCTGAGGTTGCTGTAACTGTTTCGGCATTAGCAGGCTCGTTGGATCCGTGCGGTGTCTGCGCTCCCCCCGTTGAGGGAGCAGTGTGATGTTCGTGCAACAGCTGGTGATGACCCATCCTGCACTCCTTGACACCGCAGGCCTTAGCCCGGCAGTAGATTCGTCGATGCCTGCTGATTAAACATTTGAAACATAACCTTTCCTTTTTCACGAGTTCCCACCTGTCCGTTATGTTCATTTGTAGGAACTTGCCGCATTTGGTTAATGCGTGATTTTGCTGACACACCTGGCATTTTCTTAATGTTTCTGAGTCGTTCGTGGTTGCATACACCTGTTTTCCTCTTCTTTGTTCCGCCTTGGCAGGTTCCTTCTTCTGTGTGTTCGTCGCTGTGCTTATGTACCCGAAACGAAGAGCTCTGCTGGCTTCCTTCATTAAAAATTGTGACATAGCGATTATTTCCACTTCGGAAGTATTCTGCTCGGCGTATTCGTACCATTTGGATAACATGTGCGGACTCAGCTTTGTCATGATGTCTCGTGTCAGCTGTGGGTTATACAGGTATCCCCTTTTATCTATTGATTTTAGTACCCAGACTATATTTTGCACTTTTACCGCGAAGTTATTGAGTTCTGTTGCAGCTACTCCTGGTCGCGGCAGCTTCTTCAGATCCTCAATAGTTTTTTCCACTATAACTTCTGGTTGACCGAAGGTTTGATCTAGAGTGTTCATTATTACCTGAGGGTCTTCCGCCGTGTGTAGTAACACGGACACTGCTTCCCTGGCTTCCCCTTTGAGACAATTTCTCAACCTGGCCATATTTTCCGCTTTCGACAAATTATAAGTTTTTGTCGTATCTCGCATTGCTGCCCGGAACGCGAACCATTCGATTGGCGCGCCCGAAAATACTGGCAGCTCGTACGCCTGTCTCGGTGGTGGCCTATTCCTCGCTAGTTTCTCTAGAGCCTCCACGAGCTGATCCACCCCACGGCCTCGGGATCCTTTGCCTGGAGTTGGCGATCTAGGTCGTTCAGCTGGACGCAGATCGCTTACCCGATGCTCCGTGTTGTGCGGCGTGCGGTGCTCCTTGGCTTCATCCAGCCATGTTTGTACCCTCCTCTGTTCCAGAGTAGTACCTTGTGGTTCAGTATCCTCTTGTTCAGTTATAGCCTCCATATCGTAGGCAAGTCGTCTCTTAACCCGTTCTGTTTCCAGATCCAGCTGCTTCTGCCTAATCAGCGCCAGACGTTCTTCCGCCTCGAACTGCGCCTGACGAACCCTCGCGTTAACGCTGCTGTTAGACGCGATTGACCTTGCAGGTGATACCTGTCTCCTCGGTGGTTCGTCTGCTCCGGTTCCCGCAGTGAGGCGTGACGTGGATGGTTCTACTCTGGACTCCGTAATGGGTGACATATATACCTCTCTCCCCAAAGGTGCTGCTCCTCCAGTTCCTCTTCTTTCCAGGATCGTGGCGGCGGCTGAGAGGCCCGCGGTCGGTCGCTCAGTTGACGGTGATCGTGGCGGATCATCGAACCGAGTAACCTGTGGGACCGCGGCGGCCTCGTCCTCTGGTTGGCTACGTGTCTTCACCATTATTTCCGCGGAGTTTATCGAGATACTAAAATTCGCGCTGATTTACGCACTTTTCGATAAGGAAACAGTTACTAGGATAGTACACTTAGTCTTAACACAAATAGTTTAACACAAAGTTATTCGCACATAAAAAGTCAAATTTAAAATCTAAAAGTACACTGAGAGCCTAATTTAATATTAAAGTACACGCGAGAGTTTAAACTATTAAATTAAAACACTGGCTCTATAAATGTGCGACACTGTTTAGATTTATTAACGCACTGACGTTAAACTTTCCCAAAAATACACTGATTCTAGGTATAAGTGCAAGAAAAACTGAATCTAGACTTTTCAAACACTGACGTTAAACTTTTCCAAAAATACACTGATTCTAGGTATAAGTGCAAGAAAAACTGAATCTAGACTTTTCAAAGCACTGACTTTAAACTTTTCCAAAAATACACTGATTCTAGGTATAAGTGCAAGAAAAACTGAATCTAGACTTTTCAAACACTGACGTTAAACTTTTCCAATATACACTGAATCTAGGTATAAGTGCAAGAAAAACTGAATCTAGACTTTTCAAACACTGACGTTAAACTTTTCCAAAAATACACTGAATCTAAACTTTACTAAAAAACACTGACTCTAATTTAGATTTAATTCGGTTTACGAAGGACCAAAATGTTACGTTTACCTATAGTGGACTGTATTACTTATTATTTTCCTACTGGATTTTACTGTTCTATTTAGAGGGGTTTTTAAATAACAACTTTGATTTACACTTTCACTGCATTTATTAACTTATAATTCCCAATCTAGGTTACCTAGGCACAATTTTACACTTTTACGACTAACTTGTTTACATTATGAGCGTTAGGAGACGACTGAAGATACTGAACACAATATTAAAATCTCAACCTATTTATATACATTTTTAAGGTCTCCCGCCCGTACGATACCTATGATCGCTAATTGTACATTTTTTATTGCTATTTCCTTCCGTTATATAGGCTTGTCTCTGTCATGCATTTAACGGTCATTAACGGTCTGTATGTCCGTCCTTGTCATGCCTCTAACGGTTAATAATTATTATTACATTGCAATACCTTAAAATTAAGTTTAATTTTACCAAAGTTTTCCTAATCTAATGTTCTTAATATCTAAAGGGCTGGCGTTGTCCTTAACAGGTATTATGCCAACTATATGTATGTAGTCAACAAGGAAGTCTGTCTGACCGTCCGTCTATCCGCGCTGGCGTCCGATGTTTATGCCTTTGACGACCACGGGTACACCCGTGTCCCAAACACAAAAGTTTAAAAATCTAAATAAATACTAGGGCAATTTTAAATATTTTTTTGTTGTCTAATATTTAAATGTCCATTTTAACCATTCATAACTAGCAGACCCATAAAAATTGAACTATATTGTGTCTATAATCTATAAAAGATGACATATCGACTAGTGCGAAAATGAAAAAGTTTTCACAAGATGTTAAAGTGAGAATCATAAATTAATTTTATGAAAAAGCTATAGCCTGGTTAATGTGATAATTTTATAAATTACTATACTATTAGATAATATGATCCTAATAATGCTATAAAGTCATAAATAAAAAAGGGACAGTACTGTCCCTATGGTCGTAAAGGGATACTTTTTTCGGACGACAATATGAACAAAATATTATGATCGTTATTCAAAAAACGAATAGTTACCAAGCAATTTCAATAAATAAAAATAACTGATTTCAATAAAGTCATAAACCTTTAAAAATATCGTGTAATGAATAGAAACACCCAACTGTAAAACAATAATATAGATTCTTAGGATAGCCTTAAGATAATAGTAGTCGTCATAAAATGCATTCTTGTATCTTATAAAAAATCCGCGTGATTTCGGGTGAACTTTCTACCTGGATAATTAACGGTACCTACGGCTTTAGAGCCGTATAATTAGTATACCCATGTGCAAAGCCTCTCTTACTGTCCCGTTAGGACGGGGCGCATGAGTCACTGTTTAGCCAGACTGGAGGGTAAGATTGATTGCATAAAAGTGCACCAAGTGATGGTCAATCATGTCATTCCAATAATTGAAGCTGGCTACCAGCCAAGCTTCCAGCTGATTACCATAGTAAAGTCGTAACGCCCAATTAGGTACGATTTTTTTCCTAAATATGTTTCGTATCACATTACAATAAAAATATGGGTGGCATTGGTCTAATGCAAGGGCGGATCCAGGATTTGGTTCTGGGGGGGGGGGGGGCTTGGCCCCCTGCCCCCCCCCCCCCCCCCCTTAAATCCGACTATGGTCTAATGGATCAACAAATGTAACACACGAGCTTGATCGCAGGTCAAAGATAAAATAAGAATAAGAAGATAGATATAATATTATCTAAGATTATATTCTTCGATCTTTTTGACATAACAGTGAACAACGCATATACGATGTACACAGAGAAGCACGGTCAGAATAGACTGATTGGTTGTTTGTAAATCAGGCAAGTCTCTGTGGTTTCCTGAAAAAATGAGTACCTACCATATTATGCAAAGCTATAAAACGATCTACCCTATTAAAACCCATCGAAAAATCGATAAACAGAAAACGATGCGCGTATTGTGCACGTTCCAAAAGATTATCGCACTAACAACACTTGCATATTATGCAAAGTTCACATCTACTATACGACCGATTGAATTGTTTTATTCTGTACCTTGACTCATTTCTTATTAATTAATAATTTTAGGTAGTGAATTTGCGTTTTAAATAAGTGCTTAGATCCTTGATATTCCTCTAGCCTTGAAACAAAACTGTAAATAATTTCGAATAAAATTTATCGTTAACGACCATAGGGACATCCATGTACCATGAAATTCCAAAAAAATTAAAATAGGTTTTCACTTTTTGACCTTAAAATATGTTTTATAGACATAAAAAAGATCATATTATACAGAAATAACAATAACATTACCTCTCCTAGTCTTATGGTCCTGAAAAGGTTAAAAGGCTAAGTGATAAATAGTGATTTTGAGATGAGCAAAAACGTAAAATTTATTATTCTAGAAAATGTCAAAATACTCTTAATAAAGTATTTATGGTAAACTAGCTGCGCCCGGCGGTGTTATCCGCAGTAATTATGTAGCCTATGTGTTATTCCAGGGTCTAAGCTATCTCTATACAAAATTTCAGCTCAATCGGTCCACCCGTTTAGGCGTGAAAGAGTAACAAACATCCAGACATCCCCACATCCAGACATCCATTCTTACAAACTTTCACGTTTTATAATATTAGTAAGACTCGTAATGATGACTTAATTTTATGCGTTGCATCTCAGGCATAAAATATATAATTCTATTCATATAATTATTTATAATTTATTCACAAACCATTAAGAATTTTATGGTGTGTGAATATATTATAATAGTGTAAAAATATATAATTAAGAATTTGATGGTTTGAAGTTTGTAAGAATGAATGTATATAATATGTACGTATGTGTATGTAAATGTATGTATGTACGTTTGTTACTCTTTCACGTCCAAACGGGTGGGTCAATTGCGCCGAAATTTAGTATGGAGATAGCTTAGACCCTGGAATAACATATAAGCTACTGTACAGCGGGTAAAAGCATAGTACAGCTGGTATATTATTTATTTATTATTTAGCCTATAATATTGTCCCACTGCATGGCAAAGGCCTCCCTTCTCTCCCTCCACTCATCCCTGTCTATTGCGGTTCGGGTCCAATCCGGTAAATAAGAGTCAAGCTCATCTCTCCATCGTATTCTGGGCCGGCCGCGGCGTTGTTTTCGGTTTGGTGGGCTCCACTGAGTGGTCCAGGCCCATCGTTCTTCCGCCATGCGGTTCACGTGTCCGGCCCAGTTCCATTTGAGGCTGGCGGCTTTCTGAGCTACATCTGCTATTAGAGTTCTGGAGCGCAGTGTTGTTTTTACCCTGTCCGTGAGTTTCACTCCCAGGATACTGCGCTCTCTAGCTTTTTGGCAAACTCCGAGGGCGGACTTTTGACGTTTGGTGAGAGACCAAGTTTGTGCGCCGTATGTGATAGTGTAAATAGGTATATTATAGTGTAAATATTATTTGCAGAGGGCCGGTAACGTGTTGATCGCAGCGCATCGCCTGCGCACGCAAGCAAACAGCCAGCGATCCGGTGCTGGGAAGGATTCCGGTTCACATACTATTTAAATCAATATTATTAAAACAGTAATAATTCTCATGATCATTGTTGAATAAAATAATTTATTAATTATTATGAAAAAACATTTAAGAAAATCATTAAATTATATAATATCTACTAAAAAAAATGATGATTTTTTTCAATCATTAAATTTAAAATTATTTAAAAACTGTTATAGTGGTATAATATTTTAATTTAAAGAAAATCATTAAATATAAGTACTTTAAAATTAAAATAAGATTATATGCCGTTGAAAAAATATTATTGTATAATTAATCATTAATTATTGTGAAAATATAATATTATTGTAAAGAAAAACATTAAATACCCCATAAAAAATAAAAAACACTTAAGATGTTGTGTGAATTTCATTAAATTTAAAAAAAAATATTCGTTATTATAACAAAACATGTAATATACTATAAAACATATGAATATTGTAAAGAAAAACAAAATATCCTGATAAAGAAAAAAAAACATGTTAAATTTTTTTATTAAATTTAAAATAAACTATTATGACAAAACATTTATTCTTTAACATTTTAAAATATTTATTCATTGTTAAAAATCATTAAATTATATCAAAATATTTACAAATTAATATTTTATAAAATTTAAATATATATTATATTCACGTTGTTGAAAATCAAATTAGATATGTTGGATATTAGGGTGGAGCGAAAAATTTTTTTTTATGAAACGGTAATGTAATAGTTAAAATTCGATGCATTTTAGGCTCAAATTAAGTTATGCAAAATATGATTCAATTTGGTTTAGAGTAACTGCCTCCGCAACGTCATTGAAATTATGAAAATAGTTAATTTTAGATCCTATTAGGACGCTATGTTAACGTAAGCTTTTTTAATAAATGGTCCATTGTTTAACGTAAAAACGATAACTGATATTGTTAATTTTCGATTAAAAAATCTTAACGTTGTTTTTTGATTCAAATAAATGGTGTGAATGGACATTTAAGTACATACATTTGTCGCGAAAATCACCACTCAAACAAAGGGTTACATTGCTCGCGCGTTGCTTCAGTGCTCTAATGTTCTAAGCTCGTATTAGTCAAACCCTCGATTTTTTATCGCTGCAATTATGCAAAGAACTCGGAGTGCATTGAAATGTTCTCTTTTTGGTGATATTTGTGAGATAAAAGGACATGTTCTACCTACTTACGAAGATGTAATGAAGTACTATGAATGGACGAGACATCAACTGAAATTACAATTAGAAACTGCAAATGAACCAACATTCGCAGAGATAGCAGATACAGTGATATCCCGGATTGAAAATATATGGCAAACTGCATCTATTCCAATAGTGACTAGAACAAGAATCATAAAGATGTTAAAAGCATATCATTTAAAATGTAAAAACCTACAAAAATCTATTAAGAGGCTCTCCCCGGAAAATTTACAAAGTTTTCGACAAAACAGTGAAATACTTTTCAATATTTCAGCATGCAAATGCAAAGACTTTGCTCGATGTATTTGCCCTAAGATAAAAAGGTACCTAAACAAGAGCAACCTTTTTTAATCGACCAAAGAACGTCGCGAATATTGGTAATCAGCGTCATCGACGTAACTGCTACTTGCAAAAACTTTTAAAATTAAGCATGAACGAGAAAATCGCCCAACCACATCCTTATTAAGCACTTCAACGTTAGAGGAATTAGATGTTAGTACATCTTCAACGACATCATCAGCATCAGATTAACCAGAAAATACTACGATCGAAAGCGGTCCTGAAATAAAAAGAAAGAAAATGATTTCTTCGATTTCCCTACGTTATCGATGACCTGTGATAGGTATGGGGTATCAGATAGAGCAGCAGCAGCAATAGCATCATCTGTATTGTATCTGATTTGGAGGTTATCGATAGATATAAGCTATGTAGAGAGAGAAGCAAAAATAGAGAAAAATTAATGAAAAATGCACTGTCACAGAGCTTTCGTCTTTATACTTCGATGGCAGGAAAGATGTTACTTTGAAGAATGTTAAAAAAGATGGTAATGGATGTTAAAGGGTTGTGATGGTACCAATGTCAATACTGGAAAGTATGGTGGGATCATAAGGCTGTTTGAGAAAAGATTACAAAAACCACTTCAGTGGATAATTTATTGTTTACTGCACATGAACTAATTTCCTTTTGGACACCTGTTTCTTAATCTCGACGGATGTACTTCGGGGCCTAAATCTTATTCTGGTCCATTAGGGAAAGCTCTAGAAACCTGAGAAATGCTGCCTGTTAAAAAAATTACATCCATCGAAGGACAAGTGCTCCCAGAAATGGCTAAAGATTTAATTAGTAACAGCGAATTTTTTTTTAGGCTTCCCCGTCATACTTAAGCGGTTGAAAGAGCTGTGACTATTACAACAGAAGCTTCCATTTCACAGTGCACAAAAAAAGCAAGATTGGGTGCAATAAAAGCCAAGATGGAATCACGCAATGTAATGCCTAAATTTAAAACAAAAAAAGGTTTTGGTGCTAACTAATAATATATATTTTATTTTATTTCTTAATATTTGCACGGGTTTTTATATTGTAGAATTTAAATAAATGTCAAAACTTTAGTTTTTTATTATTTAATACATAATAACCATTATGTTAAGCATAATTTTTCACCTCAAAAGCTCGTTAACTATTTTACAATTTTTTTAAATTTTTCATGTCACTGCGGAGGCAGAAGAAGTCCGTCAAATTAAATGAAAATTTACATATATTTTGACAATAATATAAGGCACTAATCCCGCACTATTAGAACTCAGAATCTAAAAAAAAAATTTTTTCCATACATCCGCGCTCCACCCTATTGGATATGTTCTATTTATTACTGTAAAAAGAAAACATTATATTTATGAGGATAATTTACATAATATGATATTACTGTAAAAAGAAATCATTGTATTTATGAGGATAATTTACATAATATGATATTACTGTAAAAAGAAAACATTATATTTATGAGGATAATTTACATAATATGATATTACTGTAAAAACAAAACATTATATTTATGAGAATAATTTACATAATATGATATTACTGTAAAAAGAAAACATTATATTTATGAGAATAATTTACATAATATGATATTACTGTAAAAAGAAAACATTATATTTATGAGAATAATTTACATAATATGATATTACTGTAAAAAGAAAACATTATATTTATGAGGATAATTTACATAATATGATATTACTGTAAAAAGAAAACATTATATTTATGAGGATAATTTACATAATATGATATTACTGTAAAAAGAAAACATTATATTTATGAGAATAATTTACATAATATGATATTACTGTAAAAAGAAAACACTATATTTATGATGATAATTTACATTATATGATATTACTGTAAAAAGAAAACATTATATTTATGATGATAATTTACATTATATGATATTACTGTAAAAAGAAAACATTATATTTATGATGATAATTTACATAATATGATATTACTGTAAAAAGAAAACATTATATTTATGATGATAATTTACATTATATGATATTACTGTAAAAAGAAAACATTATATTTATGATGATAATTTACATTATATGATATTACTGTAAAAAGAAAACATTATATTTATGATGATAATTTACATTATATGATATTACTGTAAAAAGAAAACATTATATTTATGAGGATAATTTATATAATATGATATTACTGTAAAAGAAAACATTATATTTATGAGGATAATTTACATAATATGATATTACTGTAAAAAGAAAACATTATATTTATGAGAATAATTTATATGATATTACTGTAAAAAGAAATCATTGTATTTATGAGGATAATTTACATAATATGATATTACTGTATAAAGAAAACATTATATTTATGAGGATACGTAATATTATGATATTACTGTAAAAAGAAAACATTAGTCCAATCAGCCTGTTGACTACCTTTAAGCAGATGGGTGTGATGCGTGCTACTAGGCATTAATAGGTGTCGTCTTCCAATAAGAGAAGTAGCCTCTTCTTTCACTATTTTAATCACTTGTGGAGTCAAGGGTTCGTCTCTTTAGGCGCCTTAGTGTGTTAATAATATATGAATTATTTTTTCATGATGTCAAATCATATCTCTAAAATTAATTAATTTTATTCTTAGAAAAACTACATAATATATTTAATCTAATTCTTTAAAATGTTATGTACCAATTATAGGAAAAAAACCTATTCAATAATATTACCAAGGTTGTTAAAATTCTACGGGGTTAATAATAAATGTGTAGATACCTCATGGTTGTTTTATTTATTATACTTGTAACTACTATCCTTTTACATTTATAAAAGATGATCTTGCTTTATATAATTTATGTAATATTGTGATACATTGGATTAAAATTTAAAAGATGATCTTATATAAGACTAGCTTACACTCACGGTTTCACTCACATTTTGCCACGTGGGGAAAGGCCCGCGTGGCAAAATCCTTTCTTAGCGGAAGTCTACGTCATAAAACCTATCTGTGTTCCAAATTTCAACCCAATCCGTCCAGTGGTTTAGGCTGTACGTTGATAGATCAGTCACTCAGTCACTCATTCTTTATATATTTGGACTAGCTGACCCGCGCGCACTTCGTAGCGCGTGACAGTCAATCCATAACGCGATAATTTTGTTGCAGCTATTTCGAAAACTATTTGATGTCTATCCCCGCGGCTTCGTGGACGTAGAATATATTCGCTTCCGCTCGGACTCTGGATAGCCAAGAATATAACAAAACTGCATAGAATGCGTATTTCTATGCAGTTTTGTTACGCTACCTCAGTAAACAATCCTGTGTGCTTTCCTAGAATTTAAAATATCTCGATACCAAATTACAGTTACATCAATTTAGCGTATATTGATTGCCTTCACAAACTTCCACGTGCCTTTTTCTGGAATCAAAAGTATTTGTTGCCCTTCCCCGATAACTTTTAATTATCTTTATTGTAATGTAAGCTAAATCGTTTACTCATTTGTCACACTATCCTTTCCACGACACAAATCGATTTTGTGTCTAAATCAGTCAGAGATTACTGATTTCCTACTAAAACTTCCACCCCCCTCGTCCCTACCATAAATATTGATTCCTGAGATAAAAAGTATTTCATATCGTTTTTGAGGACTCATGCTACCTTCATACCTAATTTTAGCTCAATAGGATCAGCGGTTCTAAATCTTTTATACAATAAATGTTGACCCCCTAAACCAATTATAAGATAATTTCTGACAAAAAAACTATTTATTGTTCTTCAATCAAGTGGAAATCTCGCAAAATCCCTTCTTATGATTCGCCAAAGTCACCTAAAAACGCTGTATAAATATCAGCTAAAACAAATAAACTGGCCAAGTGCGAGTCGGACTCACCCATGAAGGGTTCTGTAGTAGCAAGTAACAATAATATTATGAAATCTTTGAGTTGATTCAATGAAAGGTAAAATTTAGGTTGACGATTTATAACGTATTAAAAAAATACTAAATATGTGATCTCGTTCAAACCGCGCAATTTTCGGTGGTAGTTTGCATGCTAACATCATATATTATTTTTACAATTATCAGTCCCTTCCACTTTGGAAGCGTCTCTCATTATTTTTGAAGACCTATCCATAGATACCCCACACGTATCGTTTTGATAAAAAAACTATTTTTTTGTTGTTTCAGTTCTATGTATGGGAAGCCCTAAACATTTATTGTTTTTTTTCTATTTTTGTGAGAAAATCTTAATGCGGTTCACCGAATACATCCATTTACCAAGTTTCAACAGTATAGTTCTTATAGTTTCGGAAAAAAGTGGCTATGACATACGAACGGACGGATGAACATGTAGAATCTATAAGGGTTCCGTTTTTTGCCATTTGGCTACGGAACCCTAAAAATTACATTGGAAACCTCAATATCATTTTTGAAAACCTATCCATAGATACCCCACACGTATGGGTAGATGCAAAAAAAAGAGCGGTTAACGATTTCTTACACAAACTTGCACCCCCTTTTCCCCCTCTTAAAGGTTGATTTCTGGGAAAAAGTATCCCATATCCTTTTTAGAACTCAATCTGCCTTTCTACCAAATATTAGCTATAGGTTCAGCGGTTCTAAATTTCCCATACATACTTTGAACTTTGACCCCCCTTTACCCCCCCTTAAAAGTTAATAAAAACTATTCAATGTTCCTAAACGCAATCTAAATAATCGTTTTACAAAATTTCCAATCGGTTCAGAGGTTACTGAGTTGGTTTAGAAACGAATTTCGGGTATAATTCTCGTTCCAGTGGGAATTTTGCAAAATCGCTTCTTAATGGTCGTCTACGCCACGTATAAAATACGCTGTCCAAGTTTTAGCTAAATGGAGTCAGAGGCTACTGATTTTCTACACAAACTTGAACCCCCCTTTCTCGCCCTTTTCACGTTGATTTTGAGAATAAAAACTAATCATATCTTTTTTCAAGACTCAAACTACCTCTAAACTAAATTTTAGCTCAATAGAGTCAGCGGTTCCAAATTTCTCATACAAATTTGGACCCCCTTCCCCCTTTAAAGTAAATTTCGAACATTAAAGCTATTTAATGTTCCTAAACACAATCCAAACAACCGTTTTACAAAATTTCAGCTCAATCGATTCAGCGGTTACGGATATGCATACAACCGTTTTTCGGGAATAATTCCTGTTCCAGTGGAAATTTCGCAAAATCGCTTCTTAGCGGTCGTCTACGCCATCTAAAGAACACGCTGTCCAAATTTCAGCTAAAACAAAGAAGCTGTTAACGATTTCTTATACAAACCTGCATCCCCCCTCTCCTCCTCTTAAAGGTTGATTTCTGGGATAAAAAGTATCCCATATAATTTTTCATCTCTTTCATCTACCCCTGTACCAAATTTTAGCTCAATAGGGTCAACGGTTCTAAATTTCCCATACAAACTTGGACCCCCCTTTACCCCCCCCCCCCTTCAAAGTAAATTTCTGACATAAAAACTATTTGGTGTTCCTAAACATCGTCCAAGCTATCGTTTTACAAAATTTCAGCTGAATCGGTTCAGCGGTTACGGATTTTCACACAAACGTTTTTCGGGAATAATTCCCGTTCCAGTGGGAATTTCGCAAAATCGCTTCTTATCGGTCGCCTACGCTATCTAAAAACACGTGTTCCAAATTTCGCCTCAATCGGTCCAGCGGTTTCGTCTCTACGATGATGAGTCAGTCAGTCAGATTACCTCTTTATATAATAGTATAGATTTCAGCGTTACATACAGGCTTAGCGGTTACAGATTTCCATTTTGTTCCCGTTCCCATAGGTATTTTGGAATGAAACGATCTTGAATCCATTCATGGTAGTTAAATTACCTTTATACCAAATTTTAGCTTAATAATAGGCCTAGTGTTTACAGATTTCCATTTTGTTCCCGATCCCGTAAGAGTTTTGAAATAAAAACTATCTTGAAACCATTCATGGTAGTTAAACTACCTTTACACCAAATTTCAGATTGATAGACTCAACGGTTACAGATTTTCATTTTATTCCCGTTCCCGTAGAAATTTCACAAAATCCTTTTTTATCGGTTTCCTACGTTACCTAAAAAATGTTACCTAAAAATTTAGAAAAATCTACCAAATGGTAGAAAATTTATTGGTAGTTTTTGGTAGAATATTTTTATGGTAGACATTTTGAAACTTCTATCAAATGGCAGAAATTTTGAAAAATCTAGCAAATGGTAGAAATTTTAAATTCTAAATTGTTGTATAATATCAACAAAGAATATTATTTATTGTATTTCTTTCTTTTTTTTTTCCTCTTTGTAGGTTTGCGATTTTATTTCGAAAGAACTTTGCAGCAGAAAACACCGCGGGGCCCAGCTAGTAATACTAATAAAGTTCATAGGACGGGATTCAAATTCGGTGATCTAGAAAAAAACTATATCGTCAGTAAAGTAATTAAAATTAATTATATTGAATTTGAAAAGTAAGAAGTAACAAAGTCCGAATATCACTCGTGTACGTACACCATAGACAACATAATAAACTTATCTATGACGTACACTCATGATATCAACCTTCTTTATGTATTGTACAATGAGTTTTATTTTCGTACTTCAAAGACAGGGTGCAAAATCAACTTCTGTGAAAATCAATGTTGCCGCTCGGATCTCTTCGGGTTATTCCGGTCCAAAATTGCTTCTCGTTTTGCTAGCACCCACTGTCAAATTTGAACAAAATTTTGAAAAAATCTTGAATTTTTTTACGGCGCCAGTACAAACTCAAATGCAACTTTTTTTTTATTTAGCATCTTTTGGTCGCCTCAAAGTGGCGTTTTTGAAAATAGAAATGTATTATTATATTAGCCATTTATGTCCCACTGCTGGGCAAAGGCCTTCCGTCTGGCGTGACGGAAGGGAGGCCTTTGCCCAGCAGTCCGTTCCGTCCTATCCAGAGCTATATTTTTCCAGGTGGTACAATGAGAGTCAAGCTCGTCCCGCCAGCGTTTTCTAGGCCTACCACGACGACGCTTTATATTGGATGGTGACCACATAGTTGTTATTTTGGCCCAATTGTCGTCATTCATACGGCAAATGTGGCCGGCCCAGTCCAGAAATGTATTAATTGGTTTTTTTTTGCTTACGTTTTGCTGCGCCGTCGTCTCTTTTTTGTGCAGAATTTAGGCCCCGTCGCGTATATTGAAACCCTACCTCTATTCAGCACCGCGACCGAACTGAGATGCGGGAGCCTTTCCATACGTGAATTATCAAAATGCGACTTTAATCCCTTCCGCTATTCAGCACCGCGACCGATCTGAGCTGCGGGAGCCTTTAGGTGCATTCATTCTCTAATTGAGACTTTAATCCCTTCCGCTATTCAGATCGATCGATCTGAACTCGGGGATTGTTTTCAGAGTAATATTTAAATCTGTTTGATGATAACACATGTCTATATAGTACTGTAGACAGTGCTTCAAGAGGAAAGTTTATGTATAACTAGTGGACCCGCGCGCACTTCGTAGCGCATAAAACAGTCTACAAATACCTTTAGTCATTTATTTATTTCTAAAATAAAAACGATTTACTTTACTCTTGTTCTTACTACTGTTACTCTTACTCTAGACTCTGACTCTTACTCTCGACTCTTACTCTGAACTCTTACTCTCGACTCTTACTCTCGACTCATACTCTCGACTCATACTCTCGACTCTTACTCTCGACTCTTACTCTCGACTCATACTCTACTCTTACTCTTGACTCTTAATCTTGACTCTTACTCTTGACTCTTACTCTTACTCTTGACTCTTGACTCTTACTCTCGACTCTTACTCTTGACTCTTACTCTCGACTCTTACTCTCGACTCTTACTCTCGACTCTTACTCTCGACTCTTACTCTCGACTCTTACTCTCGACTCATACTCTCGACTCTTACTCTCGACTCATACTCTTACTCTTGACTCTTAATCTTGACTCTTTTATTATATTTATTTTATTTTATTCAATTCATTTCAATTTAATTTTAGAAATAAATGAATGACTACATGTAGGGAAGTATTTGTAGACTGTTTTACGCGCCACGAAATGCGCGCGGGTTCAAGTCAACTACCCACCTAATACTCACTCACCAATAACTACCGTCATCATCTGATCAACTCTACTCTATGGTACCATAATAACCTATACCCCAAATATGAGTGTGAAACTCAAACTGAGTCAAAACTAGTAAAAAATTACATTGCAAATATCAATAATAAAAACAAATAAAGTTTATAGAATAATTATATTATTGTCGTATTATTTTATTACATTTCCTTAACAATGCCGTCTCATTCAGTATTCAGAACTATAAGAATAGTAGCAAACAAACAATAAACATTCAATATCAAAAGTTTCCGCAGATCAAAAATACTTGAGTGCTGAATACTGGAAGGATTTCCAATCTATAATGGTAATATTGCGTACGTAAACCCTCCCGCATGTCAGAACTAAAAGTAGGGTAGCATTTAAACTCTCAAACTGCATGTTTTGTCGTTTAAAAGCTCCCGCATCCCAGATCCATACTGGCGCTGAATAGAGGAAGGGTTTCCATATACGCGGCCCCGTCCTTCATTTAAATCACTTATCCAATAAAAATATTGGATACACATTTTTTCTTATAAATTAAAAACGAATAAGCTTCAGTGCCCAAAAGTTACGGAGGAGGAGGTAATGACGTCACAACTAGATACCCACAATTTGATATTCGTTAAATAATATTTCAATTTTGTCAAACAATAAAATACGTAGCAATTTTTTTTTATTATATGAGTATTAAAATTACAGACTAATTAAAGAGGTATTTTAAAAAAATTAACGGCTGGGGCGGGTTGGTATTGTGCTTTGGTTTCGTACAGAATGGTGTAAATATAAGCTCCCCACTGTTAAAGTTATCTCGAGTCCTGGTATAATTATGTATTTGTGCTATTTTAGGGTTCCGTAGCCAAATGGCAAAAAACGGAACCCTTATGGATTCGCATTGTCTGTCCGTCCGTCCGTCCGTCCGTCCGTCCGTATGTCACAGCCACTTTTATCCGCAACTATACTGTTGAAACTTGGTAAGTAGATGTATTCGGTGAACCGCATTAAGATTTTCACACAAAAATAGAAAAAATCAATAAATTTTTAGGGCTCCCTATACTTAGAACTGAAACTCAAAATCTTTTTTTCATCAAACCCATGCGTGTGGAGTATCTATGGATAGGTCTTCAAAAATGATATTGAGGTTTCTAATTTTTTTTTCTAATTTATGAGTAAATTCTTCTAAGTCGTGGTAACGAGAGTGGTCGTGGTTGCACTGTGGCTCGGCCTCCTACATGTTTTTTTTTCCATGGCTTTAGCGATGTGACTCCCACGTGCCTTTTTGTCTATTAATGGCGTTGCGAGAAAATGTAGGTAGGTGTCGAAAATAGATAACGAGTAATAAGAATATGAAATTATTCTTTATTTTTGTCTACTTTTCTTTGTTATTGTTTTTGTCATGGTAATATTAAATTACAGTCTTGGTAAGTTATTATATATTAGTAACGAATATTTATAAACATAATTATCTTTGTCCTCCTAAGACGCGCTCTATATTATTATTGATGACTTGTGATTTTATAAAAAAGTATATTAAACTAGCGGCGCCAAGCGGTTTTACCCGCTATACTATAACCTATGTGCTATTCCAGGGTCTAAGCTATTTTTTAACCAAATTTCAGCTCAATCGGTCCACCCGTTTAGGCGTGAAAGAGTAACAAACATAATCCAGACATCCATACATTCTTACAAACTTCTCTTTACCGTGATATTAGTAAGATTACAATGCTAAATGCTAGTTGCCTCGACACACTTCCTTTTTAGGGTTTTGTACCTCTAAAAAACGAAACCCTCATAAAATCACTCGTTCATCCGTCTGTCTGTCAAGACCTTTTTCCGGAGAACTTAATACTATATACTCGAGTCTACGGTTCCCAAAAGCTGTGTAATAATAAAATTTCAAAGTTGAAGTAGATAAATGACATAGCCAAAAAAAAAATCAGATTTAAGGTGTACACTCATAATATATAAGTACAGGAAAAATCTGAAAACTTTTCATTTGTAATTACCTAAATCATATAATGTAAACAATGAGGTTCTATTACCCAGAGACACAGTCTTTAAATAAAAACTATAAAAAAGTGTCCGAGTGCCGTATCATCATCAGCCTATGTTCGTCCACAGCTGGACATAGGCCTCTCCCATGGCACGCCACTCAACTCGGTCCTCCGTCTTTCTCCTCCAACCACTCCCAGCGACCCTCCGGATATCATCATCCCATCTCGCCCAAGGACGCCCTACACTACGTTTGCCGAGACGCGGTCTCCACTCTAGAACACGTCTACCCCATCGGTTATTGGAGTGCCGTATATCATAGATTATATAGATCACATTAATACACATTTTTCGTATTTAGACGTTAGTGTCATTGCTTAAGGTTTACTATCGTTTGCACGCATCACAATGAAACGTCAACTACTGATGGACGGAACAATGGAGTAATGGAGACGCTATAAGCGTATAAAATAAAACAATTTGTTACTCAGAATATACAATAAAGGTATCTATATATATTTTTATTTACTAAGTTTATCAGTCTGTCTGTAATCAAATCTCGCAAGTTTAATTTGATCCATTTCCCAGTTTCTGATTGAAATTTTGTATAAATGTATGTATAAATCGGATGACAATGCAATAATATTATATGATGGAGCTGATCGGATTATGGAGCTGGAAGGTGGCCATAGGAACTCTGTAATTAAACGCCTGCCTTATATGATTTGTCTTGAGGCGTGGTTTAGTGCTAGATGATAATAATAATAAAAGCTTGATTTTAAAAGTTTTTTTTTATATTTAACTTGGTTTATGTCTGATTACGAAAGTTACGCGAAAAACTCATTCTAAATCTGAACGCTACGGCATTATGATTAAAATATTGTCTTAAAATGTCTTGGATGGACTCAATATCTTGGAAAATACTCGCTAAGCTGACACTGTCATAGAAGAAATTAAAGGTGTTGGAGAGATCTTCATTTCAGATGACAGCTGTCAAACTTGAAACGTCAATATCTCGGAAAATACTCGTCCTACGCTGACGCTGTAATAGAAGAAATTAAAGGTCTCGGAGAGATCTTCATTTCAGATGACAGCTGTCAAACTTGAATCGTCAATATCTCGGAAAATACGCGTCCTAGGCTGACGCTGTCATACACGAAATTAAATGTCTTGGAGAGATCTTTATTTCAGATGACAGCTGTCAAACTTGAAACGTCAATATCTCGGAAAATACTCGTCCTAGGCTGACGATGTCATAGAAGAAATTAAGGGTCTTGGAGAGATCTTCATTTCAGATGACAGTTGTCAAACTTGAATCGTCAATATCTCGGAAAATACGCGTCCTAGGCTGACGCTGTTATACAAGAAATAAAATGTTTTGGGGAGATCTGCTTTTAGATGACAGTTGTCAAACCTGAAATGTCAAAATCTGGAAGATCTCCAAAGATTTTTCATTTCTTATATGACAGCGTCAGCCTAGGACGAATATATGTCATCTGAAAGCAGATCTTCCCAAGACCTTTCATTTCTTCCATGACACCATCAGGAATAAACCAATTCGTGTTGGACTTTAATCATAGTTGGACCAAAAACATGTTGGATATAAATCCTAGTTGGACCAAATTATTTTGGACGATATTCGTATTGGACATTATTCTTAATTGGACATATTTCATTTTGGACCAAATTCATGTTGGACATTATTCGTGTTGGACATTTTTCCTAGTTGGACGTAATCCATGTTGGACCAAATTATTGTTTGACCAAATTAGTATTGGACATTAATACTAGTTGGGCATTTTGGATATTGGACATTTGTCGAACAAACTTTGTAATTTATTTTATTTTGGGCTTTTGCTATAATAGCCGTCCATTCGGAATTCCTTATAATATGATTTTGTGGCAATCTAAAAATAAGTTTATATTAAAAAAAAAACACACACACACACACTTTTCGACTACTTAAATAATATCATACAAACAATTGGGATTGAACTTCGAATATTATATTATGTGATTTTTTTAATTGTAATCGACTCTATAGTTTTTCTCTCGAACAAATTTACCTTTACCTGTACCATTTGCTGCCATTTTATTTGTGATATAAAAATAAAAAAATATTCAAGTTTATAACAGAAACGTGCACTGAGGTAACATAAAATCGTATTCTTTTAAAAATCCTTACTTAATATATGAAATACCATCTTTTTTTACACACGTAGTTTGCGTTATTAGAGCAGTTTTTTCAGCATCGCAAGGCGTTGTAGTCAGATTGTTTGTCTCTAATCTAAGGTCTTTGAATGTAAATCATGTTTTTATTTAAAGTATAAAAGTAATCAATCATCAACGTTTAGCTATTTTATGCACACACGTATTTGAATTAATGAAGTAATGAATAGTGTGTAGTATGTTTAACTTTGTTCTGAATTTTTTTTGTACGCAACCCTCGATGTGCTATTCCGACATGGAATTGTCCAGTTTTATTTTGTCTTAACTTTTGAACGATTTTCAAGCAATGAATTAAAAAATATCTCACCCTCGCTTATTGAAAGCACGCTAAAACAAGTGAAATTTTAAAAGATCTTTTTAAAAACAAGCTTTTATTATTACTACCATGAAGTACTCGTCAAGAGGAATCAAATGAGCCCAAACTCGATGGGGTTGCGTCGTTTAATTACGAAGTTCCTATGGCCACCTTACAGCTCCATCATCAGATCAGCTTCATATCATAATAATATTGCATTGTCATTCGATTTATACATGCATGCAAAATTTCAGCTCAATCGGATACCGGGAAGTGGGCCAAATTAAAATTGCAAGATTTGATTACAGACAGACAGACAGACCGACAGACAGACAGACAGACAACAGACAGGTGAAAGTAAATAAAAGCTTGTAAAGATATATAGTAATTGGCTCCCTAGTAGCGGTTGAATTCAAGGTTGCGTGAATTTGCTGTTATTTGGGTAGGGTTCGGAATAGACGTTTTTATGCAGTCAGCTTCCGAATAATGGTTGTGAATTAGTAAAAACATCACAAAGTATTTAATTCTTTTGATATTTTGAGTAATTCACAATAATAACGCCTATTCGGCACCTCGCTGCCTACCGAACCCTACCCAAATCGTTGCAAACTCACGCGACCTTGAGTTCAACCGCTTCCAGGGAGTCATATTACTGTGATCTCCTTACCGTGTTGAAACTCGGACCTCGGAGCCCTCGGAAAAGCGGCCGCGACCCGGGGCGGAATTTCTGTAATGTTATTTGTACGCACCCTGACAGCTAGCATTTATTTTTACTGTTAATATATTATGCTTAAATATAATAATTGTTTGAACGAAAAATACTTAATTAAAAAATAAAGCATTTGTAAATATCCTATAAGGTTCTATTTATGGATGATAATATGACAACTTGCAGTTATAATCAAAATCAGTACTGGGTACTTGTTAATAAAAATGGAATGTTCTACTCGAGTATCGATATTAATACTCGTCGGAACGAAATTGAATGGAATGTTTACAAATAAGTGCTGTATATCGGGTATTGCGTACTGAATTTTTGAAATAAATTATTTGCGAAATCTCGGATGGGTGAAGCATCAATTAGCTATCTCAAACAACTTTATTACATTTAAAGGCCTCGTCTTTGCCTGTGGCCCTCTCGCTCGCACTATTTGACAAACTACACACTATTTGACGCTCGATTTGACAATTTTTTGGTATACTTTCGTAGAATTTAGTCAAACCTTAGACAATATATTTTAGAAGTATTTTCAATTCGATACTTAAAAATTTGCAAAGGTATGAAGAGATACAATATTCGTGTATTTTTAAACGGTTTTTTTAAGCTTTGTTAAGCTTTGTTAAGAGGATAGGTGGTTACTCCTGATGAAGGACATCGTAATTGTCCGAAACCGTGGTTGAGACGTATCTCAGCAAATAGACAACGTGAGTACAGCCGTGTCGTATTTATAATATAGAATTTTACATCATTGCGAAATCCTGGGTGGTACTGTACTGGTGGGCAGCGTTATCTCTTACCATCAGGAGAGCGTCTCGATAGTCTTCTTACTTCTTTTTATAAAAAAAAAGGTTTAGACAGGCCTTTAGACATGCAACACCAGCAGGGCTCAGATGCGTAGAACGATAATAACACTTTATTTTGATAAAATTATCTTACCCACTTTTTTTTATTGACATTACCTATGTTCCTATAGGTATCTATGTAGATCAACTGACATCCTAAAAACACGTGATAAATTTTGATTTGTGTAAAATTAAAATTCTGTACTCATTATTTAACGTAGCGTAGGACGTCCACCCGCAAGGTGGACAGACGACGTTATAAAGGTCGCCGGAAGACACTGGAGGCAGGTCGCTTTCAACCGGTATATTATGAAAGTCCAAAGGGGAGGCCTATGTTCAGCAGTGGACGTCCTATGGCTGAGATGATGATGATTATTAAAACTGTTTAGAATGCCAATATGGTAATTTTAGCAGGTAAACCCGAAGGATCAGGCTAGTTTATAAAACGCATAGTAAAGTAATAAAGGAGAAAATATACGAGAGGTTATTAAAATTCAATTATTGTCTTACATATTAAGTCCATATGAAATATTCCAGCTAGCTAATAAACGCTTCCAGGATTTCATATTTAATTGATTGTAGGATATTACAGCACGATATTACAGCATTTTTTTGTAAACATTCTACACTCGAGATAAAACATTTCATTTTTATTAGCAATTTCCCGATATTGATATAGTTTTAACTGCAACATATTATGTTAAGGTCCTCGCTTTTACTTGCTACTCTCATTCGCACGAAATGACGAATTTTGAAATATTAAAATTCAAAAGTATTTATTTGAATTATCAAATTATATCAGCTTACTTACCCCTTACTAATACCCTTTCTAATATTATAAACGTGAAAGTTTGTTAGAATGTACGCGTCCTTTAACATACACACACACTCACACACGCTTACTCACACTTTTGATACCATAGAATATTCGGCAAGCATACTACCTAATTATTGTAGTTCATGATTTTTTTTTATTTTATGTTCTCTACCTGCCAAAACAATGATCGTTCTCGGCAAACACCTTAGACCGAGCAAGGGGTACATTGAAAATCAGCGCTGGGGGAACATCTAAACTGTTGGATATTCTCCCAGCACACGCTGAATGGACCCCTATTGCCTCAATTATATATTTTTAATTTTTTTTTTGTTTGTACCTACTCGGCGACTCGCGCTATGCGAATCTGCCTATTAGTTGTGTTAATAATATCTATGTTAAGCTTTAGTGTATATTTATCTTTAAATTGGGCAATAAATGGTTTTTTATTTTATTTTTTTTTAAATTGCATTTTCTACCAGTTATTACTATAGGTGGTAAAGAACATCGCGTAGGTTTAAAGAGGTCTTTAAGGCCACGATAACCGCTCACTATCCGGCCGTATTAAATTTATAATATGATTCTGGTGTCTGAGCGTCCTTGTATTCGCTTTCACTGATTTACTTACTTCACTTGTTGTGCTCGTAGCGTAACCAGGATACCAGTTATTCTTGAACCCGGTGCTGTATCGATCGCCATGCCTCGCTGGTTCTTCGTAAAATGGTAGAAGCTCGACAGTTGGATGCGACATAATATTATTATTACCTATATACCTACGCCCAGCGGTTTTACCCGCTGTACTACCTATATATACTTAGCCTATGTGTTATTCCAGGGTCTAAGCTATAAGTAAGAATATAAGCTCTCGGACTCTCTCCGACAATTTTCATCAGCATTCGGGAGTCGCGTCGCCCAATGTATTGTAATGTATTGAATGGTTTCGCAGTTACCTGTTTGGACGTAGGCAGCGCGTGCGCATTGATGATAAGTTCTCGTCATGGTGCAATACGACAGCCGGTGTCCCACAGGGCGGCGTTCTTTCTCCTCTTCTTTTCGCTATTTTTATTAATTCAATCTCTCAACAACTATCTTCTTCCTACCACCTTTATGCAGACGACCTACAAATTTACACGCAGGCTCCAGTCGATGAAATAGATACGGCCATAAGGACTACCAATAGCGATCTACAACGGATTCTAGACTGGAGTAAATCCTATGGACTTAATGTAAACCCTTATAAAACTCAAACGATTGTTATTGGTAGTTCTAGGATGATTTCGAAACTTGACTGGTTCCGTCTGCCTCAAGTGATTTTCGACGGCACTATCATTCCCTTTAGTAAATCGGTCAAAAATCTTGGAATATATTTTGATTGCCATCTATCTTGGGAAACTCAAGTAACCGAAGTGAGTAGAAAGATCTATGCAACTGCGGGTTCTTTACGAAGACTGCGCAATTTCCTACCGATCACCACCAAAACTGCTCTTGCACAATCTCTTCTTTTGCCTATACTAGATTATGCAGACGCTAGCTATCTGGACTTAACCCAAGAACAGTTAAACAAACTTGAAAGACTGCAAAATTTCTGTATCCGGTTCATATTTGGCTTGCGCAAATATGATCACATTTCCGAGTACCGCAGTAAGCTGAAATGGTTACCCATCAGATTTCGCCGGAATACCCACATTCTCTCTCTTCTCTATAATATTCTTTTTAGCCCCTCTACTCCTCCATATCTTAAGGAACGCTTTAAGTTTGTATCAAATACCCATTCGCTATATCTTCGATCTACAAATAATTTTCTTCTTATGACTACGACCCCCACTATTTCTTCGAAATTCACTCAAATGGCATTTACTGATTATGCTGTTCATCTGTGGAACGCCCTCCCAGTCCCCATTAGATGCTCAAAAACTCTTCAAAGTTTTAAAACGCAACTTAATAATTACTATCTCGCACAAAGTTAGATATTCCTTGTCTGTTTAGTATAATATGTATTATAATATTATATATTTTATTTATTTATGTATATTTTAAAAATCATATTATGTATTTAATTTGATATATTATGTATGTATTTATGTATAATATATTAATTTATTTATGTATATGTATGTTTATAAATTCAACTTATCCTATACTATATATCACCCTACTCTTTCAATCAACCTCTCCATGCAAAGTCGGTTGCCTGGAAGAGATCGCTTTAAGCGATAAGGCCGCCCATTGTGGACCAGTGTTCTAAATTTTAGTTTTAATTAGTTTTAAACGCTGTATACATAATATTATTTTTTAAGCAAATTCTTTGTAAAATGTTTTTAATTTGGTCACAATAAAGAGTATTTGTATTGTATTGTATTGTATTAAGTGGCATCCACTCGTTGATCACGCGGCGTACACTCGCTGACCGCGCGGGGTCCACCGGTTGACCGCGCGTCGTTTATTGGTTATAACGCGGCGTCCACCCGAGAATTACCTATCGAGTGGACGCCGTGCGACAAGGCGGTACGAAGTGGCTCTACTGAGCTGTGAGCTTTAAGATGAACGCTCATCCATCGCGCCAAACGTATCGAATTTTAGATTTTGTATAGGAAATCTTCTTCCTATTAGGACGCCGCGGAGAAGTGTGCGAGGTTTCATGCCATTTCTTATATCTCTACAGAATTCAAGATTCGATTTATTTGGCGCGTTCGGCTCGGATAGATGTGCGTACCTTTACAACTCACTACTCGCTGTTACTGCTAACTCGGATTAACATCTCAGACCGAGCAGGGAGGCATTGAAAATCAGCGCTGGGTGAACATCTCTGTGCACCCAGCATACGCTGAATGCCCCCCTTTTGTCCATTTATATCATTTTTATTTGTGTTTTGTTTTATAGATAAATTTAATTTTAATTTTTTTTTATCTTTGTCAATTATTATGTTGTATGTATTAATTGGACAATAAATTATATTTTATTTATTTATTTTTTTATTTACAAAGTGATTTACCAGTCACTCTGTATCTAACAGTTTTAACTGACTTTTCTATAGCAATTTTATGTAATTAGTATAAGTAATTAGTGGAATCAGATGTTACTTGGCGGAAATTATTGAAAATGATAATTTAGTATTAAAAAGTTAGAGTGTGCTCAGTGTGTAGTTAGTATTGGGCTCAATTTCCACTAAAAAGAATAGAATTAAATACAAAACTTTATTAAATCACAGTAAAATACAACATTGAAAATATCGATAAACGCAAATGCAGGGCTGAAGTTTAAATTGAGCCTAACACTATACTCGTATTTAAAAATAAGGAAAGGGTAATAAAAGATGGTATTTTTACATTTTGTTTATTTTTTCATACACCGATATTACAACATTTAGAGTTTTTTTAATGACATTTATTGAGTGCAATCAGTATAACTAAATCCTTAAAATTAAAGAACATTAAGATGTACAAAATATCCAAAAAAAAACTAAAACGAATTAATAGAAATAAAATAATTAAAAAATAAAACAATAAAGTAATACAAAATAATCAAAAGAACTAAAAAGTAGGCGAAGATAATATGTGTTAAGGGTACGTAATTTAGCGACAAGACAAACAGTCAATATTACAACTAAAGGATTATAGTTTTGTTGAACAGACTTTTGTTTATTACAAGTAAATTGAATAACAAATTTAAAATACATCCACTAAAATTCATTCCAAAATCACAACCCATCCATTATCATTTGATATCTCTCTCTAGGATATTTACAAATTTCATACCCTCTTTTAACTTTAACCTTCTAGTAAGTCATACAATCTCCTCACCTTAATTTCATACATTCGGTACAAACACTAAGCTGACGACAGACAGAGGCGGGACGGAGCGGAAAAGTGGGAGCGATTCGCTTTATGTGACAGGTAATGTATAAATTCGACGAACATTACAAAAATTCCGTCGCGACCGTTTTCCCGTCTGTGTATAGCTCAGCTTCACTTTTCATCCCCTTTTACCCCCATAACTTTTAAACGGATAGACCGATTTTCTTTAACAAATCTTTTTAGCTTTGCATACTCGAGATCTTAACTCATTTTAAAACTTAATCGGAATCAATTCATCCATTTAAAGCTATAGCTCTACAAGCATATAGTAGATAGGAGCATAAAACTAATAACACCCCTCGTTGGCATTGAGGGTTAAAAGGGTATCCAATTATAGTAATATTGATATATTATAGTTTTAGTTGTTGAAGTTACACAAACTTGTATTTTTAAAATTAACATTTATATTTTGTAACATCCATAATGTCTTATGTATAGTCGCTTGGCAACCTGAGCAACCACTGAAGCAATTGGGACTGGTAACCCTTTCCAGCAACTGGCTGTTCCATGAATCTTTAACCGCTGCCGTGCTTTAGTTGGTGCAGTGTGCCTATTTAAGGCCGTGTAGCTATTGTATTAGCATTTGTGAAACAGCTAATTGCCAGTGCTAGTTGCTGCAATAGTTGTTCAGTTTGCAAAGCGCCTAGGGTATAGGTAATATAATTCTATAGCGGGCGTAGGATGCGCGTAATTTGTTTTACTTACGGTGGGTGTATAGAATTTTTAACACGATAATAAAGCTTAGGGCAAACAAAGGCAGATCGCACCGCACCGTATAGTATAATATAAATCCTCATGCATCACTTTTTTACATTTAATACGAACTAATGAACAATACAGGCGAAGTAATTGTTGCGCCTGTAGTGTGCGTTAGTTAATATAAAATGTACGCAAGACTTTTGTAGTGCGAAACGTTGCAGTGCAAACCACTGTCGTTTGTGCCAGCCTTTAGGGTGACCATTTACGAGTCGAGACACACGGCAGGGTTCTATCGCAAATGGAAAACCCTGTATACACCATAACCCTTTATTTATTGTACGTTGACCTTTCTGCCATTGCACCTCAATGCATCACAGTCATGCGAGCGGTTTCTGAGTAAGGGCATTAGTGAGCGAGATACCAATACAACTACGCGCGAGGAAAAGAGACAGGTTATCAGAGGTCATTGTACGAAATTGTACACACTAATATCTAATTAGGTACACTGAGAAGACTTTTTAACTACTTCTACACATATAATATTTAAATGAAAAAATACATAAACATTTCTTTCCTGTGCCGCTTTCTACCAGCCTTCGACTTGCAGTGCGCACACAACCTTTTAAGATTTCGTCCCTCCAGCTGTACATAAGATGGCAAACCGGCTGGTGGATTAACACTTTTAAAAAAACTTTACTTATACCTATATATATAAAAAACTGTAAAGAACGTATTTTAGAAGTAACATAGTAAATAATCTAATATAATAATTAATGACTATACCATATTATGTGTGAAGCGCTTTTCAGATAAGATTGAGCAACTAATAAGCTAGTCGCCAAAGAGTTGCCCCTGCTAGTTTCTGCGGTAGTCGTATTCAAACTACAACGAAAAAAAGTGTGCAGGAGTGAAAAGGGAGAAACCTGTCTCTCCGTATTCGTGACCCGAAATTACTAGGCAACTAATACGGTTACATTATTTGAATACGACTATTAAATGTGCTATCACACTAAGCGGCAACTGCACTGCCGCTGCAGTGCAATTGCCACTTGTTGTGATGACGCGGCCAAGTATCTTTGTATGAAAATGTAAGGGACATACCGCACTACGCGGCAGCGGCGCGGCACGGCACGGCGCGGCAGTGCAGTACTGTTTTGACAGCACATATTATTGTTTATATAAATATATATTATTATTTATTATCTTTATAATAATAATATATAGATAGACAAACATAATATTTTTTATATATTTTCGAGGTCGAGATTTGTTGTATCGTTTTTTTTTTTTTTTGTTCACCCAGAAAAAATGCGTTACGCATCGTCACCCAACGCCCGCCAGTGGACGCAGGGCGGTATGTGGGACTCCCACCGCCGCAGATGAGTACGGCGTGGTATACCCACTAAAAAAACTGGGGGGTTTCTTCGAGGCGCCATAATGGAAGGGCTGCCCCGAACGCGCTTGGTCCTTTTTGACAGGAGGACCTCTACCCAAAGTAACCTGATCTTTCATATTATTTACACAATAACCGACACTAGTTGGTAAGCTCACAACTATAGATAAAACTATTATTTACAAGACGGTACGTAGTACCGTGGGACAACAACTGAGTAGCACAACTTTGTACAGTGGGTAATAATAGTAATTATTTCTATAATTTTTTTTTTTGGTTTTACATGCATTTTATGTGTTTTTTTTGTAATTTTTTTCACATAATTTTTAATATAAGTAAACATTTAGATTTTTAAACTTTAAATAACTTTCATAATGAATCTCATTTTATCTTTCTTATTTTTTTCTATTTTTCAGTTTTTTTTTTCTTTTTTTTATTATCTTTCTTATATAATTTGAACATTAAAGACATGCCTATGTACAAGAATAAAACTCTCTAGTAGGTACTTATATGATACAATCTTAATTCTACCTCCAACATTCGGCCTTTATAGGCGAGCTTCACTTCACGTAAATGTTCGCGCGAAGAATCAAACTAAAGCCGGCTCCACATTATGGCGAACGCCCGAAAAAGCTGCGAAACGCGAGATTGCTGAGTTCGAACTAGTCTTGCGAGCGCTTCACAATCTTCACGGCAAGACTTTTTGGCAAGAGTTCGAGATCATAGTGTAGAGCGTGCTTTAAACAAAATGTCCAAATCACTTTGTGTATAATATGTCATTAATTAGTCTCTTCCGTGTACAGCACCTGTTTTATTAGATTTCACTTGTGCCTACTTATATCACCATTCCATATATTGTCCTTATATTATGTGTCAGTTTCACCGTGCTATCCGTTCGTAAGCTGCTGAATCCTTACCGTTTGTAAGCTGCTGAATCCTTACTAATCCTATATCAATTCCTTTGAGTGCTTCGCAGGTAATTTATATACATATTTACAAAATATACGCGAAAAAATTACTATCTATTGTTAAAACTTTGTATATTTATACTTGTTACGAGAGGTTTTCTGTTTAAGATGTTAACCAAAGCGCTGATTGTCTATTGAATTTGGTAGTTCAATTTAAAGTTTACTTAAAAAATACTTACTTGTTTTTTTATATTTACATTTCGTGAAATATTAACAGAAAAGTTATCATTAAATTAAGTTACCTAAATACTTGTATCTTAACATATTATAGAACATTGTGTGCATTAATTTATAATTTAATTAAAGACTATTAGATAACATTGTGCGCATTAGTTAATAATTTAAATACCTATATATACATTCTACTAAGGATTTTATAAAAAATTTCAAATCTTAATTAAATATTATGTTCATATATATCACATAACATATGTACATATAACTTTGTGGCTAAGGATAAGTCCCCCTCTGGCTTCAAAGTAGGTATAGTTTTTATGTACGATTTTTAAAACTATCGCGTGTTCCATAACTAAAAACAAAAACGGCACAACTCACGTCTAATATTGTCGAGAATATTGTCGAGATATTCTTGACAATATTAGACGTGAGTTGTGCCGTTTTTGTTTTTAGTTATAGTTTTTATGTAGTTTAAGTAAAATCTTTTGAAAAAAAAACTAGAGAGGTGTCAAGGGACACCCGGATGGAACGAAGTTCCCACGATTTACACGATTTTTATTTACAATAAAACCTGTATACACTCAACAAAAATAATCGTCGCGACACCACACTGTTCAATGCGAAATAGAAATGAAAATATCTGGCTTGCTTTCTATAAGAGAGAGAGAGAGAGAGACAGACAGAGAAACATGCGCACGCCGCACAGCTAGCTTACTATAGTATATAACAAGTGAATTAAATTAAAAAAAAAAACCCTCAACGCAGCGCTTTCAAAATATGTAATTAGCGGTTTTTGGTGGCGGCCATCTTGAATTTTAAATTTATCATAGTGCGTTGTATTCTACTAGTTAAGCCCCCCATCCCCCCATCCCCTCATCCCCCATCCCCCATCCCCGCATCCCCCATCCCCCATCCCCCCATCCCCCCATCCCCCCACCTACCCCCTCCCCCATCTCCAACCCCCTCCCCACCCCCCACCCCTTACCCCCTCCCCCATTCCTCATTCCCCTCCCCCTCATATCCCCCCATCATCCCCCCTCATCCCTCATATTCCCCCTTCATCCCCCCCCTTCATCCCCCCTCCCCCTCCCCCTCCCCCTCCCCCTCCCCTCCCCCTTCCCCTCCACCTCCCCCCTCCCCTCCCCTTCCCCTCCACCTCCCCCTCCCCTCCCCCTCCCCCTCCCCTCCCCCGCCCCTCCCCCTCCCCTCTCCCCCTCCCCTCCCCTCTCCCCCTCCCCTCCCCTCTCCCCCTCCCCCTCCCCTCTCCCCTTCCCCTCCCCTCCCCCCTCCCCCTTCCCCTCCCCTCCCACTCCCCCTCCCCTCCCCCTTCCCCTCCCACTCCCCCTTCCCCTCCCCCTTACCCTTCCCCTTCCCCCTTCCCCTCCCCTCCCCCTCCCCTTAACATGTTATAGAACATTGTGCGCATTAATTTATAATTTAAATAAAGACTAATAGATAACGTTGTGCGCATTAGTTTATAATTTAAATACCTAGTCAGGTCATAAATTCTGTCACATGTTTAATATAAAATTATTGGAACAAGTTTATTTATTATGTAACCATTTATATACCAAAATGAACTTAACAAAACATAGATTCTTATGACAATAAAGTTTATTCAAAATGACCTCCGTGATTTTGAATACAGGCCTTCAATCTGCGCGGCCAGTCGTCTATCGCAGCACGAACGAGGTCCATGTCAATTTCGGCTGCTGCCTTAATCAAGGATGTCTTGAGTGACTCCAAATTGGGATGAGGCTTTGAGCACGCCTTTTCCTCCAAGTGTTGCCATATCTTGTAATCTAACGGACTCAAATCTGGACTGGAGGAGGGCCAGTCTTCGTGCCGGATGAAGTCGATTTCACGCGCCGCCAGCCAGTCTTGTGTGCTCTTCGCTCTATGAGCTGGCGCCGAATCTTGTTGGAATACCCAGTGCCTGTTATTGAACATGGTATGAGAAACAGGTTCCACAAGGTTCGTCAGGACTGTATTTTGATACACAACTGCATTCGTTTTTACACCTTTCTCACAAAAATGTACCTCTGTTAAGCCCCAACAAGAAACTCCCAACCATACCATGAGCGAGGATGGAAAATGACCTCGTTGGACACGCGAAATACGGTTGCTCGCTTCTTCACTACTGTGTGCGTACACCTTATCATTTTGTTTGTTGTAGCTCTCTTCTACGGTAAAAATTTTTTCATCCGAAAAAAGAATTTCTCGATATTTTTTTCTCGCGTACCGCTTCAACAAAGCGCGGCATCTCTTCAGTCTCAGGTCCATTAGACGAGCATTTAAACGATGTCCTGTTTTTCTTCGATATGCCCGAAGCCCTAAGTCTTCATTTAACACCCTTTTCACCGTGGTTCTGCTTAACCCCATCTGAAGGGCCAACAGTTTCTGCTTACGTTTGGGATTTCTTTGAATTCGCGCCTTCACAGCTTTTATCACTGCTGGAGTCCTAACAGACCGAGGGCGACCACTTCTTGACCTGTCATCTACACTAGAGTCTTCATTGTATCGTTTGATGGTACGATAAACGAATCTTTTGGTTATATTCAAATTTTTCAGTATGTCAAAAATTTGAATTGGCGCGTAACCGCAACGATGCAACGCAATAACTGCAACACGGTCTTCTTTAAGCGTCCACTCCATATTTAAAAATGAGTAAAATTCTAAAAAGTATACATTTTTATTTTCATGAACAATTCGAAATTCGAATTCAATAAACTTTTTTGTGGCCAGCATTCTAAAAGAAAAGTTTTTACTGTGTGACAATACTTATGACCTGACTAGGTATATATATTCTACTAAGAATTTTATAAAAATATCAAATCTTAATTAAATATTATGTACAGATACTACAAGTTTCTCACTTTCATGTTTACTTTACATAATATATTCCTAATTATTATAGTTAGTTCATAAAATATATCAATAAACTTATTCCTCTAGTTCTCGCAATGCCCCCACTGCTCAGAATGGCGTTTATAGACATGGCAACTATTGCAGCAACTGGCAACTTTGTGGCAACTGTTTCATATAACTCGATGCAATGGAGTTGGGGCAATCGTCAACTGCATTGAATTCCTGCAAACAACAACTCAATTGCTAATTGCAACTAACAACTACTAAGTTGCTTATTGCAACTAACAACTAAGTTGCTAAAAACAACTATCAACAGGGATCATCCTCATTCCCTGTTTCGAGCGCTAGTCATTTTATTTTTGCTCGGCAAATCAACTCAATTGCATTGACATATAATGCAAGGGAAATTGCTAAAGTAAGTTTCCGGTGCTGCAATAGATGACCATCCTACAAAGCGCCATTGTGGGGACACTACTACTATATACTACGATAAAAAAAGATGTGTTGTGCTTCTGAAAACACAACATGTTTTTTTTATAAAATAAAAATATATAGTACCTATAAATAGTTAATATCTAAAATGTTAATCTACTTTCTTAAAAAATCTATTTTACATACTAAATAAACACTATTCCACCATGCTCCACTTTGAGGTGAATGATCAACAGCGATTTGCGGGCTCAAATAACTAAGTGTTATTGCAAATCGCTACGTGGGGCAATATGGAAATTCGTGTGCAAAAAACATATATTGTGTTTACAAAAAACACAGGAAATGTTTCGCAAACAAAAACAAAATAACATGCATTGTGTTAATACAAAACACAGTGCATGTTAAAAACAAAACAAAAAAACATGTATAATGTTCATAAAAACAGAATACATGTTTTTTTTAGATGATCGAGAGGACCAACACGCTCGCCGAAGCGATAACATCGATCCTTGTCGCGCAGTGTTACATAGACATTCAATAGGTAGAAGTTCTGCGCAACACTGCGCTGCGCTCGTCATCTGGAGACATAAGATGATAAGTCTCAGAAGCCCTGTAAATTTTCCTGGCCACCTTACCCTTACACCGGATGAACCCCGGTATATATTTTGCTTTTTATTCATTATAGGTTAGCCTTTGACCACGATCTCGCCTGTACTTAAGCGACGATGCGGCCGTAGATGATAGCAGGCTAAACCTAGAAGGCGAGATAAGTCCCCCTCTGGCTTCACTGAACATCATGCCAGAACACGGTTATAATGACCGCTTGGCGACACGGTTTTGTCCAGTGGGTGGTAACTAGCCACGGTCGAAGCCTACCACCAGTACAGCGAGTGGAAAACCCGCACATAACTAATTAAAGTCATTGGTGCGGGGCCGGGATTCGAACTCGGTGGTCCAGATTTGCATCCGCACCACATAACCCCTTGGCCACCACCGCATATCGGGTAAGGTTGTGGTATCTTACCCAGACGGGTTCCCGCTTCAAGGAACCCTCCCACCATTTTAATATTTATATTTATTCTATATCATATTTCTTTGCCTATGCCTATATATTTATTTTTCAGTTGAATTGGGTAATAAATTAGGTATAGTTTTATGTAGTTTTAGTGAAATCTTTTGAAAAAAAAAAGATAGAAGGTTAGTATCGTTTTTTTTTTATTTTTGTTCACCCAGAAAAAATGCGTTACGCATCGTCACCCAACGCCCGCCAGTGGACGCAGGGCGGTATGTGGGACTCCCACCGCCGCAGATGAGTACGGCGTGGTATACCCACTAAAAAAACTGGGGGGTTTCTTCGAGGCGCCATAATGGCAGGGCTGCCCCGAACGCGCTTGGTCCTTTTTGACAGGAGGACCTCTACCCAAAGTAACCTGACCTTTCATATTATTTACACAATAACCGGCGCTAGTTGGTAAGCTCACAACTATAGATAAAATTATTATTTACAAGAAGGTACGTAGTAGCACAATTTTGTACAGAGGGTATAATAATAGTAATAATTATTTTTATTTTTTTTTGGTTTTACATGCATTTTATGGTTTTTTTGTAATTTTTTCACATTTTTTTTATTAAATATTTAGATTTTTTAAACTTTAAATATTTTTCATAATGAATCTTATTTTATGTTTTTTTTTTATTTTTATTTTTTCGTTTTTTTTTTTTTTTTGTTTTTCGTTTTTTTTTTATTATCTTTCTTTTACTCGTAATTTGATCATTAAAGAAATGCCTATGTACAAGAATAAAACTCTCTAGTAGGTACTTATATGATAAAATCTTAATTCTACCTCCATCTTTCGGCCTTTATAGGCGAGCTTCACTTCACGTAAATGTTCCCGCCGCCGCAGATGAGTACGGCGTGGTATACCCACTAAAAAAACTGGGGGGTTTCTTCGAGGCGCCATAATGGCAGGGCTGCCCCGAACGCGCTTGGTCCTTTTTGACAGGAGGACCTCTACCCAAAGTAACCTGACCTTTCATATTATTTACACAATAACCGGCGCTAGTTGGTAAGCTCACAACTATAGATAAAATTATTATTTACAAGAAGGTACGTAGTAGCACAATTTTGTACAGAGGGTATAATAATAGTAATAATTATTTTTATTTTTTTTTGGTTTTACATGCATTTTATGGTTTTTTTGTAATTTTTTCACATTTTTTTTATTAAATATTTAGATTTTTTAAACTTTAAATAACTTTCATAATGAATCTTATTTTATGTTTTTTTTTTTTTTTATTTTTTCGTTTTTTTTTTTTTTTTCGTTTTTTTTTTTTATTATCATTCTTTTACTCGTAATTTGATCATTAAAGACATGCCTATGTACAAGAATAAAACTCTCTAGTAGGTACTTATATGATAAAATCTTAATTCTACCTCCATCTTTCGGCCTTTATAGGCGAGCTTCACTTCACGTAAATGTTCCCGCGAAGAATCAAACTAAAGCCGGCTCCACATTATGGCGAACGCCCGAAAAAGCTGCGAAACGCGAGATTGTTGAGTTCGAACTAGTCTTGCGAGCGCTTCACAATCTTCACGGCAAGACTTCTTGGCAAGAGTTGAGATCATAGTGTGGAGCGTGCTTTAAACAATATGTCCAAATCACTTTGTGTATATGTCATTAAATACCTAGTCACTTCCGTGTACAGCACCTGTTTTATTAGTTTTCACTTGTGCCTACATATATCGCCACTCCATATAACATTGTCCTTATAATATTAATAGTGTTAGTTTCACCGTGCTATCCGTTTGTCAGCTACTGAATCCTTACTAATCCTATATCAATTCCTTTGAGTGCTTCGCAGGTAATTTATATACATATTTACAAAATATACGCGAAAGAAATAGCTATATATTCATAGGTGTACCCAGCTTCTGGCCTAGGGGGGGCAAGCAAGTGCGGATTCAGATATTTTTGACTGAGCTTGAACTTTATGCCTGTATTTTTACGTTGAGCGTTGCCATATTTAAAAGGTGCGCTATGCTTTGCTTTCAGCTCGCACAGAGCGGTAAGAAAATTAAAATATTCTTCCTTAATAAAGCGCGAGCAGCTGGCTATTAGCGCCGAGAAAATGTTATATTTTTGACAACGAAAAGAGTGCGGTTAGTTTGTTTTGAGTGGTAGGAAAATTAAAATAAACTTCCTTAAAATAGCGCGAGCAGCTTGCTGCGAGCGACGAGAAAATTTTATATTTTTGAGAACGAAAAGAGTGCGGTTATCTCGCTCTGAGCCGTAGGAAAATTAAAATATTCATATTTAAAATAGCACGAGCCGCTTCCTGCGAGCGGCGAGAAAATTTTATATTTTTGACAACGAAAAAAGTGCGGTTAATTTTCTCCAAGCGGTAGGAAAATTAACATATTATTATTAAAAATAGCGCGAGTGCCGAGAAAATTATATATTTTGAACTACGAATCTTTCTCTGAGCGGTTAGATATGTAAATATTCTCATTTATAAGAGCGCGTACAAATTGCTGCGAGCGCCGAGTATTTTTTTACATTTCTGACTACGAATGGTGAGCTTAGCTCGTTCCAAGCTGCAAGAAACTTGAGAAAATGTTCTTACTAATAAGAGCGCGAGCAGTTTACTGCGAGCCAAGAAAATTTCAAAATCTTGATTATGAAGAGTGTACGAACGGCTTATTTCGAGCGAAAAAAAAGGAAATATTCTTACTTAAAAGCTGAAAAATATATTATAATCCTGACTATGAAACGTGAATGGTCGACTTATTGCGAGCGCCTAGAAAATTTTATTTTTATTCTTCAGAATATTTTATTTTTTATTCAAGACATTCGATTTCCAGGGGGGGCAGCTGCCCTCCCCCTGCCTCCCCCTGGGTACGCCTATGTATATATTGTTAAAACTTTGTATATTTATACTTGTTACAAAAGGTTTTCTGTAAAAGGTGTTGACCAAAGCGCTGATTATCTATTGAATTTGGTAGAGTAATTTGAAGTTTACTTAAATAATACTTGTTTTTTTAGGGTTCCGTACCTCAAAAGGAAAAAACGGAACCCTTATAGGATCACTTTGTTGTCCGTCCGTCCGTCCGTCCGTCCGTCCGTCCGTCTGTCTGTCAAGAAACTTTTTCTCAGGAACGCGTGGAGGTAACAAGCTGAAATTTATAGGAAATACTAAGGTCTATTGCTTCTTAGAGCTGTGAAAAATTCAAACTTCTAGGCCAACGCAATCAAAAGATATAGTCGAATATGTCGCAAATTTCAGCAAATTTTCTACATTACCAAATAAATCAAAACCTACGGGGCACTTCCCGTGAACTCAGAATCTTGAAATTTGGCACGAAGCAACTCCTTAGAGCACAGATAAAGGAAAAATTGCGAAAACCATAAATTTTTAATTTCATCATATGAAAAAAATATTTTGAATAATTTTATACTTACTACCCCTTTTCTCATGAACGCGTGCAGATATTAAACTGAAATTCATATCAAATACTCAAGTCAATCATACCTCAAGACTGTAATAAAATCAAACTTCTATCACAACGCATTCAAAAGAAACAGCAATTTTAGCCGAAATTTTAAACACGCAACTACTCTCAAAAAACCACAACCTACAGGGTACTTGCCGTGAACGTAGAATCTTGAAATTTGGTAAAAAGCAATTCCTTAGAGCACAGATAAAGGGAAAATTCCGAAAATTGTACATTTTTAGTTACATCATATAAAAAAATATTTTTAATAATTTCATACTTACTACCTTATTTCTCATGAACGCGTGCAGGTATTAAACTGAAATTCATATCAAATACTGAGGTCTATAATACCTTTAAACTGTAATAAAATCAAATCTCTATCTCAACGCATTCGAAAGAAACAGCAATTTTAGCCGTATTTTTTAACTCGCGACTACTCTCAATGGAAACAAAACCTACAGGGTACTTGCCGTTAACTCAGAATCTTAAAATTTGGTTCGCAGCAACGTCTTAAATCACAGGCACAGGAAAAATTGCGAAAACTGTAAATTTTTAGTTACATCATATAAAAAATATTTTTAATAATTTTGTATTTACTATCCCTTTCCTCAAGAACGCGTACAGATATTAAATTGAAATTCATACCAAATACTCAGCTTTATAATACCTTTAAGCTGTAAAAAATCAAACATCTATGTCAACGAAATCAAAAGAAACAGTAATTTTAGCCGCATATTTTCAAACTCGCAAGTACTCGCAAGGGAATCAAAACCTACAGTATATAATATTATACCCACTTTTCCTTTAGGGTTCCGTAGGATGCCGTTGGTTTATACGGAACCCTCGGTGCTCGAGTCCTACTCGTACTTGACCATTTTATTATATTTACATTTCGTGAGATATTAACAGAAAAGTTATCATTAAAGTAAGTTACCTAAATACTAATATCTTAACATATTATAGAACATCGTGCGCATAAGTTTATAATTTAAATATGTAAGGTATATTATATAATTTAAATATATACATTCTACTGAGAATTTTATAAAAATATCAAATCTTAATTAAATATTATGTACAGATACTACAAGTTTCTTACTTTCATCTGCAAATAATATATGCCTTATTACTCTAGTTAGTTTAGAAAATATATCTTAATAAATAATCTTATTCCTCTAGTTCTCTTAATGCCCCCACAGGGCTCAGAATGGCGTTTATAGACAGGGCAACTATTGCAGCAACTGGCAAGTTTGTTGCAACGGTTTCATATGACTCGATGCAATGCAGTTGGGGCAATCGTTAACAGTATTGAATTGCTGCAAACAACAACTAAGTTGCTAAACGCAACTAACAACTAAGTTGCTAATAACAACTATCAATAGGGATCATCCTCATTCCCTGTTTCGAGCGCCAGTCATTTTATTTTTGCTCGGCATATCAACTCTCAATTGCATTGACATATAACGCAATGGAAATTGCTAAAGAAAATTTCCGGTTGCTGCAATAGATGGCCATTCTACAAAGCGCCATTGTGGGGACACTACTACTATATACTACGATAAAAAAAATGTATTGTGCTGCTGAAAACACAACAACATGTTTTTTATAATATAAAAATATATAGTACCTATAAATAGTTAATATCTAAAATGTTAATCTACTTTCTTTAAAAATCTATTTTACATGCCAAATAAACACTATTCCACCATGCTCCACTTTGAGGTGTATGATCAATAGCGATTTGCAGGCTCAAGTAACTAAGTGTTATTGCAAATCGCTACGTAGGGCAATATGGAAATTTGTGTGCAAAAAACATATATTGTGTTTACAAAAAACACAGAACATGTTTCGCAAACAAAAACAAAATAACATGCATTGTGTTAATACAAAACACAGTGCATGTTAAAAACAAAACCAAAAAACATGTATAATGTTCATAAAAACAGAACAGAACAGAATACATGTTTTTTTAGATGATCGAGAGGACCAACACGCTCGCCGAAACGATAACATCGATCCTTATCGCTCGCAGTGTTACCTAGATATTCAATAGGTAAGAAGTTCTACGCAACACTGCGCTGCGCTCGTCATCTGGAGACATAAGATGATAAGTCTCAGAAGCCCTGTAAATTTTCCTGGCCACCTTACCCTTACACCGGATGAACCCCGGTATATATTTTGCTTTTTATTCGTTATAGGTTAGCCTTTGACCACGATCTCGCCTGTACTTAAGCGACGATGCGGCCGTAGATGGTAGCAGGCTAAACCTAGAAGGCGGGATAACCCTGAACATCATGCCTGGAACACGGTTACAATGACCGCTTGGCGACACAGTTTTGTCCAGTGGGTGGTAACTAGTCATGGCCGAAGCCTACCACCTGTACAGCGAGTGGAAAAACCGCACATAACTAATTAAAGTCATTGGTGCGGGCCGGGATTCGAACTCCAGATTTGCATCCGCACCACATAACCCCTTGGCCACCACCGCTTATCGGGTAAGGTTGTGGTATCTTACCCAGACGGGTTCCCGCTTCAAGGAACCCTCCCACCATTTTTATATTTATATTTATTTATACCATAAATTTATCGTAATATATATTTTTACCTTATTAATTAATTTAAATTATTACAGGTTACTGAGTTCATAGTATTTATAGAGTAAGTAACATGTGGGTGTAATATTTACACGAAGACACTTATCCATACATATAATAAGAATGGAAATTTCTCCCCATTCATTGTGATCCTTTACTAAGGTGAACTGTGAAAATACGCATATGAACAAAACGACGCGAAAAAGTCGCTTGCGCGATCTAATTCGTAAAACATTTTGTCAATTTTTCCTAGGGAAACGTAAAATAAAATAATAAAATAAATAATAATCATTTATATCGGACACATCGCCCCTAATTTACATCAAAATTTTGAAGTAAAAGTAATAGAATATAAAGTAAATTCAATTCAAAAAAATCAAAAAGCAAAAAGTGCGACAAACTAAAAATACGCCATCTATCGATGTGGCCATAAACGAAAATTTACCAGATTAGTTTTATTAGGCTTAATTTGTAAAAAGGTTATTACTTATGTGTGATTAAACGGCACAACCGAATTGTATGCAGTTTTCGCTAAAACGTTGCAAATTTCTCTAATTTTTAAATAGTATTGGTTTTATTTAAATCGGTTTTTAAATAAAAGAGTTATATCAATCTAAAGATTTACTTATCTTATTATATAAAATCGTTCGTACACTTTCGTGCTATCAACGCACAGCCCAAACGGCTGGACGGATCGAGCTGAAATTTGGACAGCGTATTCTTTGGAAAACTTCATCGTGCAATAAGAAGCGATTTTTCTAAATTCCCTCGGGAACAGGAATTATTCCCGAAAAACGTTTGTATGCAAATCCGTAACCGCTGAACCGATTGAGCTGAAATTTTTTAAAACTATTGTTAGGATTGTGATTAGAAACATGAAATAGTTTTTTTGTCAGAAATTTACTTTTAAGGGGGGGTAAAGGGGGGTCGAAGTTTGTATGGAAAATTTAGAACCGCTGACCCTATTGAGCTGAAATTTGGTACACAAGTAGATTGAGTCCTAAAAAAAGATATTGGATACTTTTTATCCCAGAAATCAACCTTAAAAGGGGGAAAGGGGGGTTGCAAGTTTGTGAAAGAAATCGTTAACCGCTTCATTGTTTTAGCTGAAATTTGGACAGCGTGTTATTTAGGTAACGTAAGCGACCTATAAAAAGGGATTTTTGTAAAATTCTCCCGGGAACGGGAATTATTCCCGAAAAACGTTTGTATGGAAATCCGTAACCGCTGAACCGATTGAGCTGAAATTTAGTAAAACGATTGTTTGGATTGTATTTAGGAACATTGAATAGTTTTTATGTCAGAAATTTACTTTTAAGGGGGGTAAAAGGGGGTCAACGTTTGAATGGAAAATTTAGAACCGCTGACCCTATTGAGCTGAAATTTGGTACAGAGGTAGATTGAGTCAAAATAAATGATATGGAATACTTTTTATTCCAGAAATCAACCTTGAAGGGGGAAGAGGGGGGGTAGAAGTTTGAGTAGGAAATCAGTAACCGGCCATTTTTTAACGCTGAAATTTGAACAGCGTGTTTTTTATGTAACGTAGATGACCGGTAAAAAGGGATTTTGCAAAATTTCCACGGGAACGGGAATTATTCCTAAAAGACGTTTGTAAGCAAATCCTTAACCGCTGAACCGATTGAGTTGAAACTTTGTAAAACGATTGCTTGGATTGTGTTTAGGAATATTGTTTTTTTTTTTGACGAAAATTAACTTTTAAGGGGGGGTAAAGGGAGGTCGAAGTTTGTATGGAAAATTTAGAACCGCTGACCCTATTGAGCTGAAATTTGGTACAGTGGTAGATTGAATCCAAATAAATGATATGGAATACTTTTTATCCCAGAAATCAACCTTGAAGGGGGAAGAGAGGGGTAGTAGTTTGAGTAGAAAATCAGTAATCGGCCATCTTTTAAAGCTGAAATTTGAACAGCGTATTTTTTATGTAACGTAGATGACCGATAGAAAGGGATTTTGCAAAATTTCCGCGGGAACAGGAATTATTCCTAAAAAACTTTTGTATGCAAATCCTTAACCGCTGAACCGATTGAGCTGAAATTTTGTAAAACGATTGTTGGGATTGTTTTGAGGAACATTAAATAGTTTTTATGACAAAATTTAACTTCTAAGAGGGGGTAAGGGGGGTACAAAATTGTATGGGAAATTTAGAACCACTGGCCCTATTGAGCTGAAATTTGGTAGAGAGGTAGACTGAGTTCTACAAAATGATATGGGATAATTTTTATCCCAGAAATCAACCTCAAAGGCGGGATAAAGGGGGGATGCAAGTTTGGGTAAGAAATCGTTAACCGCTTCTTTGTTTTAGCTGAAATTTGGACAACGTATTCTTTAGGTAACGTAAGCAACCGATATGAAGGTATTTTGCGAAACTCCCCCGGGAACGAGAATTATTCCCGAAAAACTTTTGTATGCAAATCCGTAACCGCTAAACCAATTCAGGTGAAATTTTGTGGAATCATGGTTTGAGTTTTGTTTAGGAACACTGAATATTATTTTAGACAGAAATTTACTTTAAGAGGGAGGGGTGCGGGGGAGTAAGTAAGTAAGAAGTTTGAGTAGGAAATCAGTAACCAGTTATATTTTACGCTAAAATTTAGACAGCGTGTTCTTTATGTGACTTTCACGACCCGTAAGAGGGGAGGGGATTTTGCGAAATTCTTACGGGAACGGGAATTATTATTCCTAAAAAACTTTTGTATCAAAATCCACAATAAGATTATTGGGGATGTGTTGAGGAATAATAAAAAGTTTTATGTCAAAAATTACCTTCGAATTGAAGCGTTAGGGGGGTCAAAGTTTGTATAGGAAATAGGACCCTATTGAGTTAAAATTTGATACAAAGGTAGACTGAGACTTAAAAAAAATATGGGATACTTTTTATCCCAGAAATCAACCTTTGAGGGGAGGAAAGAGGGGGTGCAGTTTGTGTAGGATATCAGTAACCACTTCTTTGTTTAAGCTAAAATTTGGACAACGTATTTTTTATGTAACGTAGGCGACCGATAAGAAGAGATTTTGCGAACTCACCAGTACTCAGAATTTTGGTTCTGTTAATGAATAGTTTGTTATGTCAGAAATTAACTTTTAAGGAGACTCAGTATTGATCCTTCCCCCACCTTCAGGGTCAGAGTTTTAATGGAAATTCAGGAACCACGGAATTGATTTGAGTCGCGGGAAGGATGGTGTGAGAAATTAGTAACCTATATAATTATAATTTAGCTTAGTAAAATTATAATAGAGATAAGTTAAAGAGTTACCGGGAAAGGACCACAAATAGTATTAATTCCTGAGGAGAGGCGTGAAAATTTGTGATGGAAATCAATAACCGCTAAACTTAAATAGTGTGATCTCTGAGAAAGGACATAGCATTGGTTCCTACGGTAGCGAACAAAACTGCATAGAAATATCCAGCCCGATATTCTTCGCTATCCACAGCGGGAGCAAATATTATAGTCATGCCTTATTTTACGCTTACAAAGTCGCGGGGATGGAAATACAATCATAGTCAAAATAGCAGCACCGAATTCGCTTTATTAATTGACTCTCACGCGCAACGAAGTGCGCGCGGGTCAGCTAGTTTTAAATATTTTTACCACATCTAGTTTTTAGCCCCCGATGCAAAAACGACGGGGTGTTATAAGTTTGACGTGTCTGTCTGCCTGTTTGTCTGTCTGCGTGTGTGTGTCTGTTTGTGGCATCGTTGCTCCCTAACGTATAAACGGATTTTGTATTAGTTTTTTTTGTTTGAAAGTACAGTTAGTCGAGACCCATGTTTGGTGAAAATCGGTCCAAGATGGCCGCCGCTACAAAATGGCGAATTACTTTTTTCTTCCACGACCCCCTCAATGTGGGTATCAGATGAAAGGGCTTTAACTAGTAGAATACATTGCACTATAATAAATTTAAAATCCAAATTGGCGCCACCACAAAATGGTGAATAACATATTGCGTTGGGGTTTTTTTAAATTTTTAATTTAATTCACTTGTTTTTAAAATACATATATTCGTTGATTCCGAGTCGGATCTGAAACAAACATTTATTTGTTGTTTACATTATATCATATTTTCCTGCCTATGCCTTTATATGGGTGATTCCACAAAAGTTGGGTAACTTGGTGTGCCAGTGTTTTTTAAACAATTTTTCATTAAATAACCAGTAATAAATATGTCTGCCATATGTAATAATCATTTTTTACTATGTCACTCACTTTTAGTACAATAATTTATTTCTTTATATAAAAAAAATGTCCTTTTATATCAGTCCCTAGCCATGTCACATTTCCAAATTAAGTTTTCTTTCGACTGATTTCACTTGATTGACTTGATGGTATTTGAACTTTATTTAACTTAAATTCATTAAAAATTACATGTTCTTGTTCATTGGATCTATTAAGTAAACAAAACTTAATATTTTTCATATTTATTTGGTTAGAAAAGTAGCGACATCGATATAATTATAGTCAGTCCCTAGCCACTCAGTAAATTTAAAAATAAGCGGCAATCCATATACCTATATATATGCGGGCAATTTTAAAATGAACGTTTTCAAAAGTGACAACGTGTAGTTAGCCATAAGCGAGGGCTGTTCCGTGTTGGCCATTTTGACATTCGTGCATTCGAACACGCGCTGTGCCAGTCAATCTCTCAGGCCCTAGGTGAGTTATTTTATGTAAAGTTAATTAGTTATTATTCTCTTTTGTTTGTGTGTACATGTGATTTGTTGGTTCTGATGTTGTTGTTATCTACAATGTTCGGTATTTTTTTTTAAAGGTAAATTACGAGTGATTTTGTTCTGATTCGTCAGTCCCTAGACCATCAGGCCCTGGCTGTTAATGTGACTAGGGACTGATTCAAAGGCTAGGGACTGACAGTCATACTCGTTCACATAGATTCGTCATTCAGAAACTCTTGTTTGTTGTAAAATATGGACGCCACAAGGAAAAATACAAGTCTTAAGAAGAATAAGCAAAAAAAGAAGTCAGAACAGGCAAAAAAAGTACAGAAAAAATAAAAAAATATCCGTCTTGTACAAGTAGAAAGAAAGATTAAAATACCTCAGAAAAAAGGAAAAATGGCAGAAAAAATGTGTAAAGTATATGTGACAATTGACACCTCGTGAGCAACAGCCGGAACAGGCCGGGTACCGATCGGGTTATGGCACCATAGACCACATCCACACGGTGCGGCAGATTATACAGAAGACCGAAGAGTATAATCAGCCCTTGTGTCTAGCTTTTGTCTAGCTTTTGTGGACTATGAGAAGGCCTTTGACTCCATCGAAACCTGGTCTGTTTTGGAGTCTCTGCAGCGATGCCAAGTCGATTGGCGATATATCCAAGTGCTGAAAAGTGTGTACGATGCCGCCACCACGACTGTGCAAGTCCAGAACCGGCAGACTAAACATATTCCTTTGAAACGAGGTGTGAGGCAAGGGGACGTTATTTCCCCCAAATTGTTCTCCGACGCTCTAGAGGATGTGTTCAAGACACTGGACTGGACAAGACATGGCATTAATATCAATGGCGAGTACATTTCTCACTTGAGATTTGCGGACGACATCGTCATCATGGCGGAAACGCCGCAAGACTTACAGCAAATGCTAACCAGCCTAGCTGACTTTTCCTAACGAGTCGGACTCCGGATGAACATAGACAAGACCAAACTGCTGTTCAATGATCGGGTCGTTCCGGAACCGATCCTCGTAAATGAACTGCTTCTCGAAGTTGTTCAGGAGTATGTATACCTTGGGCAAACAGTGCAGTTGGGTAGAAACAACTTTGAGAGAGAGGCCAATCGGAGGATTCAGTGTGGATGGGCTGCATTTGGTAAACTTCGTCGAATCTTTTCGTCACCCATACCGCAGTGTTTGAAGACTAAGGTCTTCAACCAATGCGTCCTACCTGTCATGACGTACGGCGCAGAAACGTGGACACTTACGGTGAGACTAGTCCATAAGTTCAAAGTTGCTCAGAGAGCTATGGAGCGGGCTATGCTCGGTGTCTCTGAAGGATCGCATCAGAAATCAGGTGATCCGACAGAGAACCAGAGTTACCGACATAGCAGAAAGGATTAGCAAACTGAAGTGGCAATGGGCTGGTCACATTTGCCGTAGAACCGATAACCGTTAGGGTAGACGAGTTCTCGAATGGAGACCGCGTCTCGGTAAACGTAGTTTAGGGCGCCCATGGGCGAGATGGGGCGATGATATCCGGAAGGTCGCTGGGGGTGGGTGGAGAAGAAAGACGGAGGACCGAGTTGAGTGGCGTGCCATGGGGGAGGCCTATGTCCAGCAGAGGACGAACATAGGATGATGATGATGATGATGACCTCGTGAGCATAGAAAAGTAAAAAACACACAAAAAGAAAACACGCTGATCATGGACGAAAATACGCCACCATCATCTGACGGAGAAAATGATCTTCTGGTCTAGGTATTTGTGGACTATGAGAAGACCTTTGACTCCATCGAATCCTGGTCTGTTTTGGAGTCTTTGCAGCGGTGCCAAGTTGACTGGCGATATATCCAGGTGTTGAAGATTGTACGATAACGCCACAATGACTATCCAGGTCCAGAACTGGCAGACCAAACATATCTCTTTAAAACGACGTGTGAGACAAGGGGACGTTATTTCCCCAAATTGTTTTCCAACGCTGTAGAGGATGTGTTTAAGACACTGGACTGGACTGAACAGTGCATCAATATCAATGGCGAGTATATTTCACATCTGAGATTTGCGGACGACATCGTCATCATGGCAGAAACGCTGGAAAATTTGCAACAAATGCTGATCAGTCTAGCTGATTCCTCCCAACATGTCGGTCTTTGGATGAACATAGAGAAGACCAAAGTGCATGAGCCGGTCGCGCCGGAACCGATTATCGTAAATGAACTGCCTATTGAAGTTGTTCAGGAGTACTTGGACTGACAGTGTAGTTAGGTAAAAACAACTTCGAGAGGGAGGCCAATATAAGGAATCAGCTGTGATGGGCTGCATATGGAAAACTTCGTCGAGTCCTCGTCCCAGCTCCGGATGGAGCTAGGAGCAGTTGGAGGAGAAAGACGGAGGACCGAGTTGAGTGGTGCCCCGTGGGGGAGGCCTATGTCCAGCAGTGGACGAACGTAGGCTGATGATGATGAAGATAAGAGAGATTTAACAAATAAATACTAATTATATAAGACAAACATGTGGTTTTATTGTATAATAAATGTATGGCATCAGTCCCTAGAATAGAAATTTCAAAAAATACAAATTTCTCTTTAAATACCTAGTAAAGTGACTGGCCCCTTTAGATACTATAAATATATTATTATATGCACTGTATTTACTAAAAAGTTTTTGATTTAGTATCTAAAACACGTATGGCAAAATTTGGACGATAGTTACCCAACTAAGTAATTAGGTAATTTTTTTTTTGGATTTGTTGACAAAATATCGATATCGAATTAGTTTCGTTTTTTTGTATACTAAAGAGGCCTACGCTTGATCTCATCCAACCTGGTGGAAAGTACCTAGAAAGGCCTATTAATAACTTGTGTCTTGGAGCTTCTCAAGTTGGAGTTAGGGATATACAACTGCATCGAATTATGTTTCTTTAAGCCGTTGACTTGTTCAATTCTTTAATTGCCGGTATCCAGAAGTGAACATTTTCGTATTATGTCACTTAATACATATATTTATAAGAGAAGAATAAGAAATAAGTTACTAATAATTTAGCTTTTAGAGCACTAAATGTACTATACCTACTTTTAGCATTCTTGTTTCTCCTCAGGAGTCTGTGGCGAGGGGTGAGGCACTCGCGGCGGCTCATCATATAACGTGGAACTGCTCTCCGATGAATAGTCATCATCCAGGGGGGATACGTTCATTCGAGATAAGGTATCCGATATTTTGCTCGAGTCGTTCAACCCACTGATCGACGTTTCGTACGCAGCCGAGGAGATGCTGCTCGGGGATCCTAGTATTATAGATTCTTGAGGGGTCTCATTTTCCAGATAGTCTTCAATTGTGGACCCTTCGTTGGGCGTTATATCCAAGGAAGACCCTGCTGCAGTCCTGTGGCCACGTCGCTGCGCCAGCGGTGCCTGCTGACGAACGATTCTCTTAGTACCTAAAGGTTATACTTGACCAGGAACTCAAACTCAAAATTCATTTATTCGAAAATAGACTACAATGGAGCACTTTTGCAAGTCAATTTTACATTTTCTCTATTTTATAATACTCTACCGTATAGTTTGATCTAAATATTTAATTAATCTGGCTCTAATAAGTATAGCTATCCAGCCAGACAATTCTGCCAACATTGACAGAGCATGCCATCTGACAGTGTTTTGTAGTTTGGACTTGAATTTTCTGTAGATTGCGTATGGCCGATCTGTGGTTAACATTATATGTGTTCTTTACTGCTGTGGTAATCTATTTATTTCTCAATGATTTGAAAAAAAGTTTAGAAAATGATACGTACTTGAAATGGCAGAGTGCAGGGCCGTCGATTGTGCTCGAAGTATCAGGATGGGTTGGGCGGAAACACCCACTCTGGCTCTGAACGCACGCCTAATAAACACACTTAATTTAAACCTTGTTCATGTAATAAAGTTAGTGAGATGTTCAAACTGGCTGACATACAAATATAAACTGTTCTACTTGAAAAAGAAGAAGATAATGAAAATGACGAATGAAATTGATGGTTTTATGAAGAGTTTTGGTGGCCTTATTATATAATGTATGTACCATGGTCAACTTAGCGTTTTTCTTCAATTACGCAGAATTCATTTTTGACAAGTCGAATCACATTTTCTTTAGGCGTAACTAAATGGCATAACTAAATGGCTTGCGTACGGGCGTAGGCTGTTTGTGAAAAGGAAAATTATACGATTCGCCTGCGACAGATATATACGACTGCTATTAATATTCTTTTTTTGAAAATAAAATATCGGTGTAAAAATGGAATTGTCAAATAGGTTTATTATTATCATTATTCGTCTTCCCCTGAAGCAGCTTAAGAACAACAAGGCGCCGGGCGAAGACGGAATCACTTCAGAGCTTCTGAGAGCGGGTGGAACACCGGTACTTAAAGTCCTCCAGAAACTTTTTAATTCCGTCTTGTCCGAGGGCAAAACGCCTGAGACGTGGAACAGAGGCGAGGTGGTGCTGTTCTTCAAAAAAGGTGATAACAGCCTATTGAAGAACTATAGGCCCATTACGCTTCTGAGCCATGTTTATAAGCTGTTTTCAAGGGTCATCACGAACCGTCTCGAACACAGACTTGATGACTTCCAGCCTCCCGAACAAGCCGGTTTCCGAAAAGGCTTTAGTACCATAGACCACATTCATACGCTGCGGCAAGTTATACAGAAGACCGAGGAGTATAATTTGCCATTATGCTTAGCGTTTGTGGACTATGAAAAAGCCTTTGATTCGGTGGAAACATGGGCGGTGCTCGAGTCACTTCAGCGATGCCATATTGACTATCGGTACATTGAAGTGTTGAAGTGCTTGTATAAGAACACCACTATGTCAGTCCGAGTACAGGAGCAGAGCACGAAGGCGATTCCATTAAGAAGAGGCGTAAGACAGGGAGACGTTATCTCTCCGAAGCTGTTTACTGCCGTAATGGAAGACACCTTCAAGCTCCTGGAATGGCAAGGACTTGGCATCAATATCAACGGCGAATACATCACTCACCTTCGGTTTGCCGACGACATCGTAGTCATGGCAAAGTCGATGGAGGAACTCAGCATGATGCTCGATGACCTCAACCGAGCTTCACAACGGGTGGGCTTAAAAATGAACATGGACAAGACGAAGCTTATGTCAAATGCCAATGTTGTGCCCACCCCAATATCTGTTGAAGGATCGGTACTCGAAGTTGTGGACTCGTATATTTATCTAGGACAAGTAGTCCAATTAGGTAGGTCCAACTTCGAGAAAGAGGTCAACCGCCGAATCCAACTCGGTTGGGCAGCATTCGGGAAACTACGCAATGTCTTTTCGTCCGATATACCTCAGTGCCTCAAGACGAAAGTTTTTGATCAATGTGTGTTACCAGTGATGACTTACGGCACCGAAACGTGGTCCTTCACCATTGGCCTTATCACGAAGCTCAAAGTCGCCCAGCGTGCTATGGAAAGGGCTATGCTCGGGGTTTCTCTACGAGATCGAATCAGAAATGAAGAAATCCGTAGACGAACTAAAGTCACCGACATAGCCCGGCGGATTAGCAAGCTGAAGTGGCAATGGGCAGGCCACATAGCGCGTAGAGCGGATGGCCGATGGGGTCGAAAAGTGCTCGAGTGGAGACCACGGACTAGCAAACGAAGCGTAGGACGTCCACCCACAAGGTGGACAGACGACCTTATAAAGGTCGCCGGAAGACGCTGGATGCAGGTCGCTTCCAACCGGTACATATGGAAGTCCAAAGGGGAGGCCTATGTTCAGCAGTGGACGTCCAATGGCTGAGATGATGATGATGATGATGATTATTCGTCTTCTATGTTGTCATTCCCGTATTTGCCTTACTAGCCATTTTTGTAAGTGCCGAAATTTTAATACGAACGCTTGGGTGATCATTTATAGATATAATGCAAATTGTGATTGTGAATTTGAGTGATAGACGTGATTTAAAGTTGATTTCTTCTTGATGTTTAGATTTTTTATCGATATTGACGTGTGACACGTCACTTACTTAATTCATGCTTCATCTTATTTCGCGGATCGAAAGCGCGCGAATATTCCAACTATACTATAAATAAAATATTTGTTAAAACATTCGTTTCTTAGGCTTCCGTAGTCAACAAGGAAGCCTTATAGTTTCGCTTTGTCCGTCCGTCCGTCAGTCCGCGGCTTTACGGATAAACTATGAGTCCTAGAAAGCTGTAATTTTGCGCAGTTAACGGAAATAATCACAGTAGGTAAGAGAACGGTAAAAAAAAAACAGAATTAATTGTTTTAGTGTACCTCCCAAACACGTAAGATGTATTTGTACAATTATGGTTTTCCCGGAAAACTATAACGGTACAGATATTTTTATTAGTCACTGCAAGAGAAGATAAATAGGTAAATAATTTTACCAGTCACCGGTGATCAATGTTGTAATTAGATAGCGCTTTATGGCTTTTTCAAAATTGTTGACTATACTTAGGATAATATAAACTTTGTGACATTGTGCTATGCATATTTTTGTATGCATACGCATCTTAGATAATATTAGTTATTTCGTTCACCATTGCGGGAGTACTTAGAACAGTAGTTCAACGTGGTTATATTTGCAAAGAGAGAAAATTGAGTTTTTTTTCAACTTGAGTACAAGAGGACATTAATTTATACTTAATTTGCCAACACTACGGAAGCCTACATTGTGCGTAGCCCGATTAGCGCTTGGCATATTATATATTTCTCTAATTGGTTATAAAGCTGAAAGAACCATCAAGGTTTTTGCTAGTGTTTATTTATTTTGGGCATTTTAACGTTTTGGGCGACGATGCCCGAACCTGTTTTTTTTAGATAAGATTTTAAGGTAAGAAGTGCCATACTGCGGCTGCGCCCGTCCGATATATAAAAGATCGCTAAATGATAAATTGTGATTCTTAGATATGAGCGAAAACGTAAAAATTATGATTCTACAAAATAACAAGTTATATTGATAATTTTTTCTGCACCATATTTGCCTAATTTTTTTTATGTGATATACATAGTTTTCACATAGAGGGTATTTTAGAGATAAGGACCGTTACAACTGAGTTAAATTATTAAAAATGCCGTAATTTTGGGGCACTAAGCTTTGAACATTGTGTCTGTAGCTGAGCCAATAGAAGATATAAAAATTAGGGACATAGGCAGAAGATTAGAAAAAAAAGTGCGTCCGTACGTGGTGTAAAAAAAGGATTTTGCAAAAAAAATTGCGGTCTTTTACACATCGGACGGCAGCGTAGATATCAAATCAAATTAAATAATTTATGTGCGTATAAGGTTACAATATGGTTGGTATAATATGAATAAATATAGCTTAAAGTGAATAATGAGAAAAGTGAAGACTACGAGAATAAATAAATAACTACGGATAATACCTTCGGAAAAAGTGGAAGACCTCGCAGCGGACCATGCTTCAGCTCCCAGTGACTGCGCCCTCCTTGGTTCTATGGTACAACAATAATATCCATGGTTATTGTTTATTTTATTAATTAATTCAAATCACAACATCCACAGACATAAACTTATACCCATCTAAAAATATACACTAATACTTATGTCCAATTATGGATGTACTTTTTATATGTGCACCACATAATAACGCAGTAACCTAAGCGCAACCTAGACCGAGCCGCATTATGCGCCTACAGTTGAATCAAGTTAAATTCAGACAGTTCATATAAAACAATATTTTTTGATAGTCGACCAAACAAGCGTTTGACCGCAGTCTCACCTCCTAGTAAGTTATTTATTTATTTGAGAAAACAAACAGTTTGCTTATGTACTATATTATATCTAGGTATATTTTAATACTACATTGTTTCAATAAACAAACCCATAAAGTATTCCACAATATTACTTAATGAATTACGGTGTGTCTAAATAGTATTGTTACAAAATACTGGAAAAAATGGAGGAAATTTGTATACGTTATGCGTTATAATAAGTAACTGACATGAAGTTTACAATAATCTGAGTTCTTATACAAATAAAGTGCTTTACTAACATATATAAATGGATTTTAAAAAATAAAAGAAGTGATAAGTACATTGATTTTGTGTAGTTAAGTAGTTACATATACAACCAAAGCCACCGACATCCATGCCAACAGCATATCAGCGAATTCAAAGCCGCCACAAGCGGAAAGTTCTATGACGTATTAAAAATCAGAGACCCTCCCGCCTATCGCAGCCCTAAACTCACCATCAACGGCGTCGAACATCCTGTTGTACATTGCTAGCATACGGTTTGAGGGAGCGCCCCGGTGTTGGTGCGGCATGAGCCAACAGCAAACAGGCGGTTCGCGCGAACCGTGCGCATGAGCACAGTCCTTGGGACCATTCATGGTTCAAATCATTCTAGTTTGCGCCTCGCTTACATTGAAAAGGGAAGATGCGTTACGCGCTATTGTTACTATAGCCAATCTTTGGCCTGCTGGGTCGGATAGAGTCGCGGTTGCCGCGCCTATTCGCGCCTAAGTAAAATTGTGTATGAACCTAATAGGAGCGGTCCATTTGCGAGACGTACCGTATCCTTTTATAAATTTTAATATACCTAAGTGTACTCGTTATTACGATGTTAATTTTTGTTCCGTGATACTAAATCTTGATTCCATGGTGCTCGTGTTTGAGAAGTGAAGAGCTGTGAGCAAAGCAACCACATGGATCCGATAACCAGCATGGACATTTTCAACGACATGCTGGTTATGGGGACCAATTGGCTACCTCTCATTTTTTCTTGTAAGTACTTCATTTGGCTATCTCTGTTCCCTTTCCTCTTGACTCTTGGCTCCAGATGTTAGGCGGAAAATAGTGGTATTATCCCATTGATGGATTTGTATTATTGTGATAATACAAAACTATTATAATCACAATATAATATAAATAATAAACTATAGGTACACCACTTACTATAACTACATACAAATTATAGGTATTCTATAATATTTTCTAAAATTTAAACATTATACTTTTTTACAATGGACATACACATAATATTAATAGGTATATAATAAACATACAATAATTGATTATAGTCCTTATAAAATTATTATTGTCTTATGTCTTTGGCTCTTCTCGTTTCTCTAGTATCGCCCGTTTCTCTCATCTTACTTAAGAACAAAAAATTCCTATATTTGGCTCAATCTCATTTTAGCTCAAATTTGATGGTCACACGGTTATATTTCCTAAACGGTTAAAGACAGAGATATGAATTATGGATAGGTGAATAAAACATATATTAAGCTACAAAATAAATGAAGATTGTCATAATAGACGCAAAAAATAATACTAAAATTTAACATGAAAGGTCAAAATCGGGGCCATTTTTGGTATTCTCATGGTGTCACACTTTGCGTTGCAGTTAAACATTTGGGCACTACTTTAACAAATTTTCATGTATCTGTTAGTAAAATATACCAAAATTATCGCAAACAAATATACTTTTAGGTCCTACAGGCTAAAAAAAAGTTTTCAGTATTATTTTGAATTTAAAATAGTATAATGCGGCGGTCACACGATTTTAGGTGCTTTAGATTTGCGTAGTTTAACGGCTGCTGTGAAACATTACATCAACAATCCAATGCAGAGTTCGATTCATTTCAATGATGGCCATGTTCTACAATCGTAGAAGTAGGATCTAGGACTTATCGAGCCGTGGAAAAAATATAATTGCTAAGTTTCAATTTATTCATGGGTGTACAAATCACTTGCATGGACAACATTTTTATGCATTGTATTTTAGTTATTTAAATTAAAGCTAGCTTTTCGAAACGCCAAAATGTGTGTAATAAAGAAGTAGTATTTAGTTTTATACATTATACCTAAACTTTCCAGAATTTCACCAAAAAGGGGTATTTTCGTCACCAGCGTGGCATCACCTTCATAGCGTTTTTTACCATGAAGGTGATTTTTAAGCCACGAAAGTGATTTTTATGAATTGTTTTCTTTTGAAAGGGTCTTTTTACCTACTTAAAAGTACTGTATCTGTTATGTTAGGGTTTTAATACATACAAACCAAATTTCTGACTAATAAAAAAGTAAAGTGAATGACACAGTGAATGACAAGTCACAAAAGAGACTTACTACCTTAAGGAATTCAAAAAATGTAATAATAACCCTAAAAGAACGTGGACATTAATAAATAACTTAGCAAGGAACAAAATTGTACAAAGCTGTGCACCGCCCAAACTTATAATAGACTGCAAACAACTCACAGACCCACACGATGTCTGCAAAGCCTTTAACCAATACTTTTCCACGATAGGTTCTGTACTTGCTAATAAAATACCCCAAAATTTTCAACAAAATTATACATCTGCCTTACCTAAGTCCAATGAAGCTAATGAATTATCTACTTTTAAACCATGTAACTCCACTGAAATTGATCTAATAATCCGTAACCTTGATGTAAACTCTAGTGCAGGTCTAGACGAAATTACAACTAAAATGATTAAATCCTTAAAAACTGTCATACTTGTCCCACTAACACATGCTGTAAATGACCTTTTAGAAAAGGGGGAATTTCCACAGACACAAAAGATTGCTAAAATTACTCCAATATATAAATCTGGCCCAAAAACAGATCCTGGAAATTACCGACCAATATCAGTTCTACCAGTTTTATCCAAAATTATAGAAAAGGTAATACATAACCGTCTAGAGAACTACTTAAATTCAATTGAATATATCAATAAAAACCAATACGGTTTTCGATCTAGAAGCAGCACTCTTGGAGCAACGGTAGATTTGGTGACTAAAATCAGACAAAATATAGACAACAAAAAAGTAGCGTTAGGTGTGTATGTCGACTTAAAAAAAGCTTTCGACACAGTAAGCCATAAATTACTACTCGAAAAACTGAAAGTAATCGGAATTAAGGACACTGTTCTAAAGATGCTGACTTCATACCTCACGAATAGAACACAGGTAGTAAAAATTAACAATATTCAAAGTAACGAAATGCCGATAACCTGTGGCGTCCCCCAGGGATCTATTTTAGGCCCATTGCTCTTTCTCATATACATTAACAACATCAATGACATTGGACTACACGGAGACGTAACCTTATATACGCAGACGATACATGTTTATTTTATTTTGGAAACACTTTACAAGAAATTTTAACACTAGCTCAATCCGATTTAGATTCACTCTCTAATTGGTTTCAATACAATCTCTTGACCATTAATGCTGCAAAAACCTGCTACGTCATTTTTAAAGCCAAAAACAAACCAGTCCCACCACACATGCCACTTACCGTAAATGGGGTACCTCTTCTTGAAAAAAAGAACGAAAAATATCTGGGGCTAATAATGGATACCAACCTGACGTGGAAACCTCACATAGAACTTGTCAAATCTAAACTGTCGTCATGTATTGGGCCAATTCGCAACACAGTTCAGTGTATTCCGCGGCAGGTACGCTACAAAGTTTACAATTCCCTAATTAAACCACATCTTTTATACTTAATAGAAATCTGGGGTAGTGCCGCTAAAACTAACTTAACGGATTTACAAGTCTTACAAAATTAAATAATCAAAATACTTTTTCGATATCCGTTTTTAACTCCTACTAACAAAATCTATAGCGACACTAAAATAATGAACATAAAACAATTACACACATATCACACTTGCATATTAATTTATAAACTATTAAAAAGCTCTCTCCATACTAGTGACATTCAAATTCGTGCGCCAAGTTACCAAGCGAAGCAGCCGTCGCGCGAGTCTGTTGGTACTTCCAAAGACGCGCACTAATTATGGACAAAAAATGATCACCTACGAAGGTGCACAGCTTTACAACAAGTTACCATCTGTAATTAGAAACTCTAACTCACTGCAAATTTTCAAATCAAAATTAGCGGAACATGTATTCAAAATGAATTCTTAATATTTTTATTATTCAAAATTGTTTTTTACCTACCCTCATATTTTGTTAACTTAATTTAGCATTTGTGTTTTTTCTATCTATTGTTAAAATTAACTTAAGACTAAGAACGACGAATCAATAATGTTATTTCATACTTTTACTTTAAATGTTTCTCATGTAAGTGACTACCAATGTATGTCTTAATGAGGAATAAATGTCTTTAAACTGAAAGTGAATGGTAAAGTAATATCTCAAATAACTCATATTTTCTTTTGTAGTGAGGTTTGTTTTTACGTAAAATGTCGTTTTATTGTACATTTTTGGTAGATTTAGTCTTTTAAAAGGGTTTTACTTGAAAAAGTTGTAAAAAAATTATGACTGAATCACTTTCGTGGCGTCGAAAATTTCAAAACTGTTTTTCTTCGAAATGAAACGTACGATTTAAATCATTTATGTAAAAGTTTACTCGTGTTATCCAGCTCTATACAATATACATAAACATTACAAATAAGCAATAAATAATAATTGCCATGAAGGTGACGATGAGAATCGATTCCATGAGAATGAGCCATTTAAAGTTGATCGCGAAGTTGATTGTGCTAACTTTGTGAAGTACTGAACATGATTCTTTCACTGTTTCACACCACATAATATGGTTTGAACTGCGGTGTGAATTGCACAAGTACTTGTTTTGTCGTAGTCAATTCATACCGCGTTGCATTGACAAAATAAAATAAAACAATATCCTTTTTCGAATGTCAGATTCAAATTTAAAATTGTACTGTGCATTCGGATGGAAAAGAACATATTAAATGGAAAAACATTAAATTAATATATGAATGAACCTAATATGTCTGTCTATGTCTAGGGTCTGGGATAACACATAGGCGGGCATACAGCGGGTAAAACCGCTGGGCGCAGCTAGTTATTTTATAATCTCATTGATAGATTTATTAAGAGGGCTACACATCTGGTCTCTCTCACGCTCGCACAAAAAAAAAACAACTTTTAAAATGTGTGCAATAATATCTACCAATCGTGCATGGCTTCCATTGAAAAATTTTCAAAAAGTTAATTTTATGAATTTATATTTCAAAATGTATCAAATAGAGCGAGCGAAAGAGCGTCCAGCAAATAAGGCCTCTTATAGTAAAAGATATTTATACATAACAGTTGAGGTTATATTTATACCTTTATTGAAACACAATGTTATACGAGTACTAGAACTTAAAATATAGATATGTCCAAAAGTATATATTGTCCGTTAAGTAAATCTACTTCACCTTGCTTGAAATATTGCACGCTGTGACGTCAATGCAATTTCTGTGTAATCTTAGCCGTTTTCAATATTTATTGTTAATGATTATTAACAATAAATATTGAAAACGGGTAATGTTAATGATTATTAACAATAAATATTGAAAACGGCTAAGAAAACACAGAAATTGCTTTGACGTCACTGCGTGCAATATTTCAAGCAAGGTGCGCTCACCAAAAAATTTATATAAAGACAATTTTTACTGGCCATGGCTAGTTACCACCAAACCGTGTCGACAAGCGGTCGTTATGACTATGTTCCAGCATGATGCTTATCAAGCCAGGTATGAAGAGGTTTCAATGAAATGTAATTAACAGCTTTTTTTCTTAACTTTTTAATAGCTCTATGCCTTCGGAATATACTTTTATCTCTATATATCATCATCATCATTGTCAGCCCATATCGTTTCACTGCTGGGCAAAGGCCTCCTCCCCTTCGTGCCATACAACTCTGTCCTGAGCAGTTCGCATCCAGGTCTTTCCTGCGATTGCTGCGATGTCATCGTACCATCAGGCAGGTGGTCTGCCGACGCTGCGCCTTCCGTCTCGAGGTATCCATTCAGAGGGCCTATTGGCTATCGCCAAACGACATGTAAAACACTAGAATCCAAAGACAATTTTGCGTACATTACTTGCTTAAACCTCCTCATTAATATGAGTATAATAACAAACGGAGCAATGTACATCAAAGTTGTCATCAATCGTAGTGGGTGAGAATTAGATATATATACGAGTATGTATATATATATATATATATATATATATATATATATATATATATATATATATATATATATATATATATATATATATATATAGGTATATGTCACCGGAATATAACTAGACTCGTAAGTTTATAAATTTCCTAGGAGATTTATAAACTTTCATAGGATTCCAACGAGAGAAAATTGTATTATTTTACGCCCACATTGTCGCAAATTGATAAACTTACCGAACTCACTCGTTAAATAATAAGTGTGAAATTTACCATAGAGCTAGGAAAGTTTTATAGTGGCCACGACCAAAGTAGCGAAATCAGTTGGTTAGGTTAGGAAGCCGAGCCAGTAAAGCGAGCGTGCCGTGGCAGCGGCCGGCGAAGCGCCAGATAGTTTTTTTTTACTGAATAATTTTTATCTGTAGATGTTCGGAGTCGTGGACGTGTCATGGACTCTCTGGACATCTACAAATATAAATCATTTAGGTATCAAAAATCAACTTGACCGAGAGCCATTTTCAAAAAGTAAATATTTATTTCATAATTTGTCTTAGCGTGCGTGCGAGACAGTCGCACGTAAGGACGAACGAATCTTTTAAGATATCTAGCTCATTATTCTATTCTAAGAATGAAAATATCAAATGAATTGGAGAATAAATAGGTACCGGGTTACTCAGGGAGAGTAGACTTCCTTTACAAGAGATCGACTAGGTGGGTAACCCAATAGTGCTAGTTATTCTACCGCCTGAGCAGTGATGTGCAAACACTACTGTGCTTCAGTAGCAGGGCAATGTAGCTGCTAGTCAAGCTGAAATTTGACCAGTGCACCTAAAACTTACTGTCATTTTTAAATCCTGGGTACTGGGTATCCTGTATTAAATTATGGGCAGCGTTATCTCTTACCATCAGGAGAACGTCTTGCTTGTCTTCTTACTTCTTTGTATAAAAAAGGTATAAAACTTGACTTACCATCTGTATGTGAAGCGAGGTCGATCGGGTCAAAAGATACGGGTGGCCCCGGACGACTTCCTTCAACGCCTAAAAAAAAACTTAGTATGAATATTTTGAAATGTGCTAATGTAGCGGTTATACCAGTTTTCCTGTAGTTGGAGAAAAACAGGTGCCAATATTTTGAAAATAATTAGCTATCCTTAAGAGCCTCATCTCAACGCTCGCATGATTTGACGATTTTTTAATATAAATTAACGTATAATTTTTACTTTATGATTTATTGTTATCTTAAATAACTACAAATTTGTGTGCACAGTGATAATATATTATATATGTAGGGATTTTCTTTTCTAAAATTTATTAAGTTGGCACTTATAAAATATCATATATAAAAATATATTATCTATCTAAAATATATTAACAGCGTTTAAAACGGTTTCACGCTCTCTCGCTCGCACTATTTGACCAATTTTGAAATATAAATTCATAGAATTAATTTACTGAAATTTCCTCAAGATTAGACCTGCATAATATTATTACACACATTTTAAAAGTGTTTCCAGTTTAATATATATAAAAAATGGCATGGGGAGCAATATATTTTTTTAATTTAATATATTAGCACATACAGCCATTTTGGATTTTATTTTACCATAGTGCGTTGTATTTTACATGTTAGGCCCTTTCATTTGATACCCATATTGGGGGGGTTGTGGAAAATAAGTAATCCGCCATTTTGTAGCGGTGGCCATCTTGGATCGATTTCCATCAAACATGGCTAAGAGCACTTTCGACTAACTTGACTTTCAAACAATAAAAACTAGATGAAAATCCGTTCATCCGTTCGGGAGCTTCGATGCCACAGACAGACAACATACGCACGCAAGGGTTATATGTATATAAACCTTGCGTGGGTGCGTGCATATTATAGTAGAGAAATACTAATATAATTTCCTATTAAGCACGACGAAGTGCACGCGGGTTCACTAATTCTCTGATATATCGTATCCTTTAAGCTTCTAAGTGATTTACCACTTACCCTATACAGAGCTATACCAGGAGGCATTTTCAAAAAGTTAATTTTACTAATATATATTTTAAAATTTGTCATATCAAGCGAGCGAGACAGTCGCTCGTAAGGACGAAACTCTTAAAATATCTAGCACATTATTCTATTCTATTCTAAGAATCAAAATGAACTGTTACGAAATGTATTGAAGAATAAATAGATTGCCATTCAAATTACTGGGCTGAAGATTCTAAAACATTTTATGACTCCTAGAAGAAGCACTTTTCGCAGTGCACCTGAAATTATATTATAACATTTTAAAATCCTGGGTATCCTGAATAAAATTATGGGCAGCGTTATATCTTACCATCCGGAGATCTTTTTGCTCGTCTTCTTACTTCTTTGTATAGTAAAAGTTATAAAACTTGACTTACCATCAGTCGGTGAAGCGAGGTCGATCAGGTCTAAAGATACGGGCGGCTCCAGGCGACTTTCTTCAACGCCTAGAAAGAAAACTATTATGAATAAACTATCTTATATGCTCGCGGCTTTGCCCGCGTGGCCAAATCTTTTATAACGAAGGTCTTCGTCATAAAACCTATCTGTGTTCCAAATTTCAACTTAATCCGTCCAGCGGTTTAGGCTGTGCGTTGATAGATCAGTCAGTCAATTTGTCACTCTTTCCTTTTATACAGGGCCTTTGGTTATTTAGTACATTGATGTATAGGGCTTTATGAGGGAGGTCATTGGCCATTTACGGTTTATGTGCTATTTAAAATTTTCCGAAAAATCTAGGTGACTATTTTAAAAAATCATAAAAAAATAACCATGGATAATAATTAATTTTTTATTATCTCGTTACGTGGATAAAATATCAGAATATTATTTAAATTAATCAAATTAAATCTAATTTATCAAGATAAAAGAATAGAAGAGAATTAAAAAATTTTGGCAATTCTATGAATCTATTGAACCTAAATTGCAAAATTTCTCCAAAAAGTCATAGAATTAAATTGCAGGCAGATTTTTTGAAAAACATCTACGTTTCAGTATCTTTATTTGTAGATATCAAAATTAAGAATCGTTTAAGGGATTACAGAAATATTAAGTTCACAAGTGACCAAGACGATTAATTAAAATAATATTTTGATATTTTATCTACATAATGAAAAAATAAAAAAATCATAATTATACAGGTTTGGGTAAAACCGCTGGGTGCATCTAGTATATTAAAGTGGTCATATCGTGCGAGCGAGAGAGTCGCCCGCAAAGACAGAGCTCTTAATAAGGGCTATCAAATGCAGCTGCACCAAAGTATTGGCAGTAGTCCGATATCGTTTCAAATCACTTGTCATTAGGCGGAAATTAACATTGCTTTAAGCCAAAGGGTAAAGTCACGGTAAAGAGATATACAGTACTTTGACTCCCTAGAAGCGGTCGAACTCAAGGTCGCGCGATTTTGCGTCGCGGTCGACAGAGATCGGCAAGCAACGAGATCTCGAATATACGTTTTTATGCAGTAAGCTTCCGAGTAATGGTTATGAATTAGTAAAAATATCACAAAGTATTTAATTCTCTTTGATATTTTGAGTAATTCACAATAATAACGTCTATTCGGCACCTCGCTGCCTACCGAACCCAACTGACTTCGGTGCAAATCCGTGCGACCTTGACTTCGACCGCTTCTAAGGAGTCAAAATACTGTATATCTCTTTACCGTGATAAAGTCCAGTACATTTATGAAAAATACATTTTAATACGTAGTTGGATACTGCCAGAGGCGGATATAAGGGGGCAATAGGAGCTCAAACCCCTTTAGACGAAGAAAGAAGAGGAGAAGGTTTCTCAATACGAACGTATTTTTAGGTCGAAGTAGGGATTTTGACTAAACTTTGTTGTCCATCAAGTAGTTAATTAAAATATATTGATAAAAAAGTCTGTGAGATATAAGTAATGCACTAAAGTTGCATCCGGCACCCTATAATTTCTGGCCTTGTCAACATCCCTATTTAAATATTTATTCTCTCAAGATTCAGTCTCCTTCTAAACTTGAAATAATATATCTTCTTCTAAGTCTAAATATATAAAAGGAAAGAGTGACTGGCTGACTGATCTATCAAGGCACAGCCCAAACCGCTGGACGGATTAAGTTTTGTTTTTGTTTTAAAATGGTCTTTATCTATCAATAAACACAAAGTTACAGAATGTAAAATTAAAACTAGTAATACATTAACACAGAAATACTAATTACTTTATACAGGCTAAATTGGCATTTGAAAGCTAGTGGCATAAATATATTAATGAGAGGGTTAAATTATAACATGTTATAAAAACATTATCTAGGCACTGCCTACATTTAGCAGGTATCATAACATTGTTTTGTGTAAACCCTTTTAAAATGTGTGCAATAATATTATGGAGTATAGAGGAATTTTCAATAAATTAATTCCATGAATTTATATTTCAAGAACATCGACCAAAATATATACATAATATTATTATATAACGTGTAATTTCGGAATCTACTAAAAAACCTTCCCCCCTCCTACATTTATCCCCCCCTCCATACATCCCCCCATACCCCTCCAGACATAAAACGATTTTCTCCAATAATTCTAAAAAAGTCGCAATTTCTTAAAATACAGGTAGAGTGGTAGGGGCGTATTAATAGTTTTTATTATTTTTATATTATTATTCTTATCTGATAACAACCGACCGAAGATAAAAGTGAAACAAAAAATAAAATTATTAGTCCAGTAAAAGAAGAAATGTGGATCGAAAAGTCGAAAGCAGAAAAACTAACTTAGGAACTTTGTTTGGACTAGTTAGGAGATAAACATACTAAAAGTCCCCACCCCTCCGAGGTGAGCCCGAGGGGGGGGGAGGCCGAAGAAGGTCCCGTTTTTAGGTTTTTTGCGTATATGTCAAAAACTGTGCGTTGTACGATATTTTGTTGTACAACATTATGAAACCTCATAAAATTTTCTACAACTTTGGCCTTAACACTTTTTATCTATCTCCAATCGTTGTCCAGCTATGAGCTTCCAAACATGGTCTATTTTGAAGACGCTTAAATTAGTTTTCCATACAAAGTCGGTAAAAAAATCTTGCAAATAAAATTTGACCAACTTCTGGTTGTCGTATCATAATAAAACTTTGCAAATGTCTAGAAATCTGATGACAGTTCAATAATCTGGTACCACTGAGTTGATCTGATGATGGAGCCAGGAAGTGTCTACTGAAACTCTTCAATGGCTATTAGTAAAACCGGCGAGTTTATGCTCATTACATTCGGATTGATGAGACGTAGGCACCACCTGGTCCATTATCAGACCCTCGACAGCAAGTGTTATGAAAAAGTCTCATCGATTCGAATGTAATGTGCCCAAACTCGACGGGTTTACCAAAAGCCATTGAAGAGTTCCAGTAGATACCTCCCGACTCCATCATCAGATCAGTTCAGTGGTACCAGATTATTTAACTGTCATCATATTTCTAGACATTTGGAAAATTTCATTATGGTACGACAACCAGAAGTTGGTCAAATTTTACTTTTTAGATTTTTTTACCAACTTTGTATGGAAAACTAAAACAAGCGTCTTGAAAATAGACAATGTTTCGAAGCTCATAGCTGGACAACGATCGGAGATAGATAAAAAGTGTTAAGGCCAAAGTTGTAGAAAATTTTATGAGGTTTCATAATGTAGTTCAACAAAATATCGTACAACATACAGTTTTTGACATATAAACAAAAAACCTAAAAACGGGACCTTCTTCGGCCTCCCCCCCTCGGGCTCACCTCGGAGGGGTGGGGACTTTTAGTATGTTTATCTCCTAACTAGTCCAAACAAAGTTCCTAAGTTAGTTTTTCTGCTTTCGACTTTTCGATCCACATACCCTTTTTGGGCACTCATTGACTGGGCTATATGAAGAATAAAGTTATCTTACAGAAAGTATGCACCATAGAAAAAAGAAAAACAAAATTCAGTTCCAAACAAAAAAAACTAATCGATTCATAAATGATTGAGCTAAGCCTAGTAGCCTGTGAGCTATTCTATAGTGTCAACTACCTACATACTAAATTCAGCTAAATTTGTTCAGCCTCTACATGGCGTGAAGAAGGAACACACGGATATCAATATTTTTGTATTTACCTCTATAATATCGTAAAACTAGTTTACAAACTTTTAAAAGGACATCCTGTTTAAAAACTGCCTTAGTTGTTTATTAACTAATATTTTATTATTTTTATATTTTCTCATTTAATTAAATCATCATCATCATCATCCCTCTACATCCCAAAGCTCGCCATAACCCACCTACACGTACGTACGTACATACGTATTATTTATTCCTCGTTAAAATCTGTGGCCACTAAAATGCTGCTTGTGACACATTATTTTTCCCTTCAAATTGTAGTGTTTAGTTACACTACAATTTGAAGGGAGGGAAAAAAACTCAAATTTTAATTAAATAATTCGATAACTCAATTAATTTCTTCATATGCATAACACAAATTTCATTATTATTACTTTTTCTAATATTTAGGTAGGTAAAATGGCTCGAAAGAGATAGGTACAAAGCTAGTGGTTTAAAATGTATAAAATCCGAAAAAAGTTATATCATATTCACCGATATATTGAGTTATTAAATTTAGATATAATTTCGGAATGTGCTTATTAAGAGTGCAAAGGTTTTTATTGTACAAGCGTGCTTCTGCTTAAACCATCGCGTCGATTACCAGCGAACGTCTCTTTAGCCCGATATAAAAAAAAATGTCTTTTCGCCACGTCAGCATTATTTGAAGAGCTTTCTAAGTAAATAACGATAGAAAGAAAATCTATTTAAAAATATATTTAAAAAAGCTATGTTTATGACAGCATGCTGAGTCTGCTCCCATTGACTGAGTCTTAAATTATATATATTGTTTTACTAAGTAAAATTTGTACCTAATATTTATACGGAATATTATGTATCTTCTGTTGTCAATAAATTTTATTCTTTTCATTTTTCATTTAATTTTTTTTTCTATATAACAGTTATATCTAAAAACAAACTTTTAAAATAGTTGATAGAAAATTATTCCTACCCTTCCAATAAATAACAAAAAATCATCATTATCCTCCATTATCAAAATATTGTTAAATGCTACTAATCGTTAGAAGTCTTTTTAAAAGTTCCAATATTACAAACAATATAAAAAAAATTGGTTCCGTGTCTTCTTTTTCAACTGAAATGCATTGGCCACCCCACCTCCCACCCTCTGTTATGTTATATCGTAGTTACATTGGGAGGTGGGGGAAGGGGGTTTCAATACTGATCAATAACTACTCAACATGACCTAGAATCTCTCTCTCTCTCTCTCTGGGATAGCTCAGTGCGTCATCATATGTCCTTGAACAAGTAGGACAGGGACAGAGCGATACGTCAAACAGCAAGAGCAAGAGAGACAGAAGCCGAGCCTGCGCAGTGGTGCCTAGATATCGAGCAGGACTTGTAAAGCCCGGGGCCTGAACAGTCTATTTTTAGTGCGTGTGAGATAATTTTCAGGGATAGAGTGACGCATTGCAGATAATATGTGCATACGAGGTCAAGCCTGCGCAGTGAAACGATGCCATTTCGTTACACTTGTGATGCCATCTTGTTGAATCAATGTGATGCAATGGCGCGGTCTTTGTTCTATCAGAGAACCTTGCAACCATCACATCATTTGTAAAGGATCATTTTGAAACATCCAATCAAGATAATTATTTATGGACTTAAGCGTTACTTGCGGAAATCCAATATAATTAATGAATATATATATTAATTTTATAAGGCTATTAGAAAATACATAAAATCACTTAAAACCTTTAGCCGGATTTTTTAAAAGGAATCCTTGGTTTTATTTCAGATCAGATACAAAAATGAGACACTATATTTATTATTGCAACATTGTAATGAAAATAATTAACTTTAATTAAAATATATGTATGAAAATATTTTATTGTTGAAAAAGTTCAGAAATATCGAACCTTTCAGATGTATTGACCTAGATAATGGGTGTTACGTAAGCTGGTTGAGTATTTTGACGGTTAAAACGCACTGCTTTTTGTTATATTACATCACCGTCATATTTGGTGGAGAGAGTAGGTCGGAGGTTGGGCATGACTGATCGATATCTACAATTCTATAAATAGTCCTAGGTCCCGGTTTGAATGCGCATGTTGGATGTTCTAGAACATTCCAGTAGTCGGGGCGGAGCCAGAGCAAGGACAAATCCAAACCTGCGCAGTAGAGCGCCGCCATCTTATGTCTTAATTGACGCCATCTTATGGAAGTAGAGACTTCTATTTCGACGTTATCATTTTTAAAAGGTCACTAAAATCACTTTAAAACGTTTGAAATTTAAATTTGTTTCAAAATTTAATTAAAATGCACTCGGATTCGATTTTAGCTGTTTTATTTATGTCAAGGGCAAAACCGTTGAGCAGATGCGCAACGAGAAATTCTGAGTCTGCGCTGTAGACTTCTTATAAACGACACTACGATATATTTTATTTAAATAACACTTTTAATTTTTTATTTTATTTGTTGTATTAGCATATAACTATTGTATTTCTTATGTTCCATAAATTATATACGAAGTTTATTTGCTTTATTGATTTTTCAAAGACGCCATTTTACGATATCCGTCTCCTCCCTCTCCCACGTCATCCCATTTTGATCATGCGCAGAGAGTCTTAGTTTTTTTAGTTTTACAAGGCAACGCCCAATTTAAATTTTATCACTTCACAGTTTTTTTCCACTTTATGATATTTTTATCATATTTTTAACACCACACATAACATTTGAAAATACAAATCACATACAAAATTTGCACCATACCAAGATTAACTAAAAATGACAAATAAAAAAACATCTTACAGAAAATCATTAGGACGCGAAATGAAACAATTTAGTTTGATCTCACGAGCAGCAACATTTTAACGCTCCAACCGCCATTGGTTTAGAAGTTTCAACCATTAAAGATTTAAAATATTCACTTGGAAGAATTTTTGTGATGATGTTAATAAAACTGCTCACTTTGGAATTTTTAACAAATAGGTTTTCAATATTATAGACAAAGGGTTACCCATCTCTTATATTTTATTAAAATTGAAAAAATTCTTAAATGAATGAGCTCAAATTGGTTATAAAATATCTCAATTTCCGAGATTTTTTGTGACCTTGAAATTTTTATAACGTTAATATTATGTTTTATTTTTAAAAGGAAATTATATACGATATTAGAATACTATTAGTAGAATAATTCGTAAGATTAAAGTCTCACCAGCTTCTCTTAGTTGTTGTATCCATAATAGAAACAGGCGGACATCAACAGGTGGTTAATGTTTATTAACATTCGCGCGTGTTTGCGCACAATTTTATTAACTATTATTAAATTTAAAAACACAGCTTTTTAAAATATTTTAAATAACCAGCTTTTTAAAAGAGTTTAAAAAAGAACTTTAGAAAGAAAGGTTTGCTATAGTTAGCGCGATACGATGACGCAAGCCTCTGGAAAACATGTTACAAAAAAGGAGGTTTTCATTTTCAATCCGGAAATTTTACTTTAAATTTTTAATGAGTAAATATTTACTTTAATTATTTAATTTTTTTATTTAAAAAACCTCCTTAAACAGGTCACACAGCTCCAAAATAGTTTTGTGAAATAATTTATTGACAAAACTATTTTTTTAATATACTCACGGGAATCCGATTCGATAGTCATCGAATCCGCCGGACCGGTCGACTTATTTTGGCCGTTCATCTTTTCAAAGTGAAAATGCGAAATGAAAAAATACTAAGCAACTTTCCACAAAGAAAATTACAAACTTTTTGGACAATAAAAAAAAAGAGAAAACTGAGTATATAATTTGAGAATAATCCGAAAATTGGCGCGAAATAAAAAACCGCGGAAAAGAAAGTGTGTTCTCACAAAGGAGATCACAGTATGCCTATATGAACTATATATTTATTGAGAGATCGAGGGTGGGAAGCGTACGTCCCCAGCGAGAGCCGCTAGCGTTCTGACGTGCCTGCCTATATCCCAGTGCCTAGATTTCCTGTATTCCACATCCCTTCAGGTGAGATGCCCACATCACTTCGGCTACAATCGGGACATTTCGGCTTTTTCCAGTAATCAAGCCATCGATATTTTCAAGTACCGGACATCCTGCCTAGACTTTGCCCAGTACTATCTTAAACAGCTGTAATATGTGAGAATGTAAATAATGTACAGATGATAATATTTTTTTAATTATTTACCAATATAATCAACATTTACTAAACCTTACAAACTAATGTAAATATTGTGTGTCGTATGTAGATAGCTTGAAAGCTAAAAAAAATAATATAGGCTGGTTTTCAGAAACTTTAGGCGCAGCTAATCTATACAAATGTTATATCTCCACATAGGTATAAATATTGTAGTATGTACATTGCTGATATTATCCGAAACTTAATAACCCACTTAGAAAACATTTTACCAATCTTATGCTTCATTGTATCAGAAGCCATAATATTCCATAACATTTGCTGAATGGAAGAGAAATAACCCTGTATTGATTTTATCCTGTTTGTATAATAATATTATGTAAAAATTGCCGTTCAACGAGAAATTTGACGATGGTGTTTAGCACGACTTGGATTTTACTACTGGTATTTTACTACTGGTATTTTACTACCGGTATTTTACTACTGGTATTTTACTACTGGTATTTTTCTACTGGTATTTTATTACTGGTATTTTTTTTATGTGATGAAGTAGAAGAGCAAGACGCTCTCCTGATGTTAAGAGATAATGCTGCCCATAATCAGTATACAGTGCTACTTAGGATTTCACAATGATGTGAAATTCTAGGAGCACTGCACCAACGCTTCTTACTCAAGAGTCATAATATGTAAAGACTCTTTAGCACAGTAATGTTTGCACATCACTGCTCAGGCGGTAGAATAACTGGCACTGTTGGGGTACCCACCTCTATCCCCCGGTAGATTGGCGTGTGGCCGATCAGTGGTTAAAACAAGTGTTCTTTACTGCTGTTGAAAGCTTGACAGTAATAGAACAAACTTTCGTGAAAATTGAAATAATTAATAATTAAAACTTTCCTATATGGGCCTGGTTCCTTTCCTTTCTTTCCTTTCCTCATGGTTAGATTTTCTGTAACTGTATTAATTGTTATGTTTGTGTTTTTTTTATTTGCCGTGAATAAAGTGTTTTCTATTTATTCTATTCTATATATGCGGGCATTAGACATCGGATACACCCCTTGAAACAAAAAAAAATATATTTAATTAATTATTATCTTTCATTTCTTTTATAGAGGTATATAGAGGTTTACAAGTATAATTTAGCAATGAAGATGCTGTTTAAAAAATCGGCTTAGATTAATACAAAAAAATCACGTAGGTACCAGGTACATACCTACGGTACAACGCGTTAAAGTTGTTTTGGTCGCGAGTCGTGACGTCACTGTCTGAACTCGAATTGGTACATTTTGAGACGTAACGCATCCCCATCTATAAATTTTTATGGTTATTAGTAGCCCAGTCAATGAGTGCCCAAAAAGGGTATGTGGATCGAAAAGTCGAAAGCAGAAAAACTAACTTAGGAACTTTGTTTGGACTAGTTAGGAGATAAACATACTAAAAGTCCCCACCCCTCCGAGGTGAGCCCGAGGGGGGGGAGGCCGAAGAAGGTCCCGTTTTTAGGTTTTTTGTTTATATGTCAAAAACTGTATGTTGTACGATATTTTGTTGAACTACATTATGAAACCTCATAAAATTTTCTACAACTTTGGCCTTAACACTTTTTATCTATCTCCGATCGTTGTCCAGCTATGAGCTTCGAAACATTGTCTATTTTCAAGACGCTTGTTTTAGTTTTCCATACAAAGTTGGTAAAAAAATCTAAAAAGTAAAATTTGACCAACTTCTGGTTGTCGTACCATAATGAAATTTTCCAAATGTCTAGAAATATGATGACAGTTAAATAATCTGGTACCACTCAACTGATCTGATGATGGAGTCGGGAGGTATCTACTGGAACTCTTCAATGGCTTTTGGTAAACCCGTCGAGTTTGGGCACATTACATTCGAATCGATGAGACTTTTTCATAACACTTGCTGTCGAGGGTCTGATAATGGACCAGGTGGTGCCTACGTCTCATCAATCCGAATGTAATGAGCATAAACTCGCCGGTTTTACTAATAGCCATTGAAGAGTTTCAGTAGACACTTCCTGGCTCCATCATCAGATCAACTCAGTGGTACCAGATTATTGAACTGTCATCAGATTTCTAGACATTTGCAAAGTTTTATTATGATACGACAACCAGAAGTTGGTCAAATTTTATTTGCAAGATTTTTTTACCGACTTTGTATGGAAAACTAATTTAAGCGTCTTCAAAATAGACCATGTTTGGAAGCTCATAGCTGGACAACGATTGGAGATAGATAAAAAGTGTTAAGGCCAAAGTTGTAGAAAATTTTATGAGGTTTCATAATGTAGTACAACAAAATATCGTACAACGCACAGTTTTTGACATATACGCAAAAAACCTAAAAACGGGACCTTCTTCGGCCTCCCCCCCCTCGGGCTCACCTCGGAGGGGTGGGGACTTTTAGTATGTTTATCTCCTAACTAGTCCAAACAAAGTTCCTAAGTTAGTTTTTCTGCTTTCGACTTTTCGATCCACATTTCTTCTTTTACTGGACTATAGGTGCATATTATGAAAATTTCATCCAATTTTTATTAACCACGAACTAATTATAATTTATTGTTGGCTTTGTCAAATATTAATCAGAATATCCTACCTATTGTGATGTTTATATTACTAATATTATAAACGTGAAAGTTTGTAAGAATGGATGTCTGGATGTTTGTTACTCTTTCACACCCAAACGAGTAGACCGATTGAGCTGAAATTTGGTATAGAGATAGCTTAGACCTTGAAATAACACATAGGCTATATATAGTACAGCGGGTAAACCGCTGCGCTGGGCGCAGCTAGATTACAGGGAACTGGTATAGTGAGTTTATTAAAAGGACACGTGTACATCCTTTCAGTGATAATTTCGGGGAAAATCTAAGCTCAGTTTGAATTGAATCGCAAATACTCGCAATGATCTATTAAATTGAAACATAACCCACACGTTTTAAAATAGATTCTTATAGATGAGGAAAAAAAATTATAATTAAGGTAGGTATCTATATTTTCGAATAAAAATTTATTTATTGGACCGTAAAGATTTAACGGTGTAAACTTTTTGGATTAATTTATGTATATCAAACATACATAAATATGGGGTTAAAATTAGTTTTTTTTTAGTGGGTATCCCCGCCGCGCCCATCTTCAGATAGTGAGTCCTACAAAACGCACCGCGCCGCCCGTCGCGTGGTGACGATGCGTAACATATTTTTCTTTGTTAAAAAAAATAAGGCCTACGGTTTTTATTACCGGTTTTTTTTATAGATGGACTTAAAAACAGACTCCGATAAGTTTATATTTTCTAATCAAATCATTTTTTTTTGGAAAAACAGGTCACATATTAAATACATAAAATACAATAATTAAAACCTCAAAAGGACCGCCACGACTAGGTTACTTTTAAAGATAGGGCACTGGAAACTCTTTCCATGGGATTTATTGGAGAAGTTACATAATGTGTTGTAGATGCAGGTGGTCCTAACTTTCCCTCAGACATGATGGGGTTGTAATGACTATCCGAAGTTTGCTGCAGAACCTATAATTCAGCGTTACAAGTGAAATTTTATAAAAACCTTTTAAAAAACAAGCTATTATTATTACCATCTAGCACCAAAGTACTTGTCAAGACGAATCAAATGAGCCCAAACTCTACAAATAAATAATAAATCCCCAAACTCGACTCAGGTTGCGTCGTTTAATTACGGAGTTCCTATGACCACCTTCCAGCTCCATCATCAGATCACATCGATGGCATAATAATATTGCTTTGACGTCCGATTTATTCACGCGTGCAAAATTTCAGCTCAATCGGAAACTGGGACGTGGGTTAAATTATACTCGCAAGATTTGATCACAGACAGACACACAGACAGATAGACAGACCGACAGACAACGGACAGGTGTAAGTAAATTAAAGCTTGTAAAAAACCGAACTAGCGAGACCGGTGCGAATTTTTCAACGATTTTTACGAATGAGTAAAAAACTGTAACTGTGAAATTGCAGGGTGTTTTAATTACCTTTGTTCCCTTTTTAAGCCGTCAGTTCCACCTAACGTTCGCGCAGCCAGGTTATAAATTAACAGGCTGTCGAGGTTAGGCCCTAGGCATTATCGGGTATTCGGATTTTCCGGTACACTTGTCAAAAACACTGCATCAGTTCTGGCAACTCGTTTTAGGAATAAATACGCGCTGACCTTAATAGCTTTTCAACATTAGCCTTTATTATGAAACCACCATCATTCCAGTATTGTATTTTTCCTCTCCCTGGAAGAGCTAGCTTTGAGCGATAAGACCGCCAATTGGTACATTACTGTTGGTTTTAATTTTAGTAGCTCTTTATGAAACATCAAAATAGTATATATACATTATTTATGATGTTCCATAAAGAGTTAATATTATCTTTATCTTATACTAGCATATGCTCGCGGCTTTGCCCGCAAGGTTAAATCCTTTCTTAGCGGATGTCTACGCCATAAAATCTATCTGTATTTGATATTCCAACCCAATCCTTTCAATGGTTTGAGCTATGCGTTGATAGATCAGTCAGTCAATAAAACACTCTTTCCTTTTATATATTTAGATTTTAACAGCTTATATTCTTCACTTGTCATACAAACGTAAAGTTCTTGACGTCTGCTGCAACCTGCAAATTCGGAGAGGATTTATAGCTATATGTATAAAATGGCGCCTTACATAATTTATAACTCAAGAGCGGTTGAAAAGATTTTGTTGAGCTAAGATTTGTGGGATTTGTATCCGCCAGGGCTAACAGAAATTATACAAGTAATTAAAAAAAAACGCACACACACAAATATAATAATTGTAACTAACTTTAGTATTAAAAGCTTTCTTTAGTATTAGTTATGTTTACTTAATGGGACCGACATGTATATTACAAAATTCCTAAATAAAAAAAAGTATTAAGAGCAGTTTGCGCAGCAACAGTTTTTATAATTCACCTTTCAGACAAACGTTAAGTTCTTGACGTCTGCTGCAACCAGCGAATTTAGAATGGCTTTTCTAGCTATATGTATAAAAAGGCGCCCAACGTGGGGCCATAATGAATGTTGGTTAAATTTATAAGTATAACATCAAGATTTAAATCTTACGCTAAGCGCCTAGACCGCCATCCAAACGAACTTGCCTCTGACCTCATGAACACTCAGACAGTGACATTTTCAAAATTATGAGAAGAGCTCCTCAAGACATCCTTAAAGATTAGGAGAATCTGATAATTTGTGGTTGACTTACTGGAACAATACCACTCGCGACACGCTGCAACTACGACCAAACTCTCGCTCAATGCCCGTAAGGGCAGATTGCAAGAAAATAGGATGACTAAAAAAAAATTATAAGTCAAGAACGTCTGGACAGATTTTTAGGCTTCTACACTTTTGTTTTCATCCATATAAAGCTTCTTAATCATCAAAATTTACCCATATCCATCCTTATCATCCAAAGTTTATCGCCAAAAGTTTTACGTAAAAGTAAAGTTTGTAAATCAACCGCCCTTTGGGTGCCTTTTCTCTATTGGTTGGTGCGTTTCAGCGTCGCAGCTTTGTAAGCTTGGATTGGTTAACCTTAACCTACTGTGACGGAGTAGGGAAGTAAGCCAGTGGGACGCGCCGAGGTCTTTAACCTTTATCACATTTATAGGGTCTCGGCTTAACCTTTCGTCAATCAACTCTTTTGTTTGCTCAAAGTACGCTTTTCATTATCATCTTACTAATATTATAAACGTGAAATTTTGTAAGAATGGATGTCCGGATGTATGTTTGTTACTCTTTCACGCCTAAACGGGTGGACCGATTGAGCTGAAATTTGGTACAGAGATAGCTTAGACCCTGGAATAACACATAGGTTACAGCAGTGCAGCGGGGAAAACTGCTGGGCGCAATCCTTTATAATATTGACCTTCTAAGTCAAAAGATTTTGACCTGCAGTGATTAAACGACCGTATAATCCAGTAACTTGATTTGTGGATGTTGACAAGGTCAAAAAAATTGTGATATTATTTATTTATTAGGCTAGATTGTAATATAATGACATAATAACATTTATGGCATGACATTTATGAAAAAAAATTGTTTAGTCTGTAATTGTAATAACAAAAAAATATTAGATAGGTACGTATTTTTTTGCTTGCGTATAGCATATAAAATGGCTGAGATATAACGCTTTTAAGATTTTGGGCACGCCACATCACTATTCATTAAATACAAAATGTACCAACCTGTGTCCGAACAAGTGACGTAACAAACTCTCACCAAGCAACTTTAGTGCCATGTGAGTGATACATTTTTTTTATCATATTTACAAAAAATAATACTTTTCTAATATTTTTGAATTATATCCTTGATGGCCAAAAAAATTGTAGGCGACATCCCTATAATTCACGAGAACTATGATCTCTCTTTAATAGGCAAGTCCATTTGACGCTAATGCTCGCGCGAAGTATTTATTTCTCAATAAAAATAATGATAAAAGCACTCTTTATTTGAGAATATACTTCTGGAATTGCGCCAAGCAAACGCAAGTTTCCACTAACAGTATTTTTCATAAAATCCTTTTGTCAATTACCTATATATTCTACCTTATCATAAAGATTTAGCGTACTTTTTGCGTACTAAATCAGTTTGATGACTTGCTCGTAGTGACACAAAAAATGCTGTTTATTATAGGATTAATTTTGCAGAACATTACACATTACGCCATCTAACCCTACGCTAAGCAAACTCAGTGCTTAATTTTCTTTTTTATTAAAATAGGAGGTATATTTATAACCAGGTAACTTATCCGTTAGGAAAATATACAAAAGACCGAATTGTCAAAAATGTATGATTTTTGACAATTCGGCACTCGGTTCGGTTCCTCGACTATTAAGTGAATATTTCTGCTGAAAGCCACTTGGACTAGAATTTTGAGTTTATGTGGTCCCAGTTTTCTTTTTTTAATAAGGTATTTCGTATTAATATTAATGTAAAAATTCCGACTAAATTCACGGATATATAGTTGAAGGCCCGAAACCCTGGGTTCCAGACAATTTTACGATGTCCTTCATCAGGAGCTCACGCCTCGAGGTCATGACGCTGCGCTAGGTGAGAATGCTTCAACTTTTTTTTCTTTTTTATATCCGTGAGTTTAGTCCGTATTTTTGCATAGTTATTGAACATAGCTTTTTTAAAAAAATATTATAGATTAGCCTTTGACCACGATCTCGCGTGATGTTAATCGACGATCCGGCCTGAAATCTTAGCAGACTAAACCTAGAAGGCGGGAAAAATCCTGGCTTCACTGAATATCCAGAACTCAGTTATAACGACCGCTTTGCGATTTATTTGTCGAGTGGGTGGTACTACCAGCATAGTACCAGAAGTTTTTAAGGTATTTAAGTTTCCCTGTCCCGCTTAATGGGCATCTCTCTACGATACCGTCCGAACGGATTCACGGATGGCTGACAGAAATCGGATTATTATTGCGTGCTCCAAATAGTTCTACGACAACTCAGACAGTGTTTCACAGGCCCGGTCTAATTCATACCTCCTGTATGTATACAAGGTTTTTGGTTATTCAGTACATTGGTGTAAAGGGCCTTATCGAGAGGTCATTGGCCATATACCTCAAGTTAATCAGTTAACTTGTCACATCATCGCTTAAGAGCAAATCAGGCGGATGGTAGTAAAACGGGAACTACTCTCAAGTCGAATCCGTTTGCCGGCGGCGATCCCCTTCGATCAAGCATACTCTACGTCAATTAAACCTATAAAGTTGTAAAGTTTGGCGCATTCTGTACAGGATCGAAGTGCTAAGGATTATCCAACTTATACGATAAATGCGTATATATGGACGTATTTATAAGATTATGTGTATGTGTGTGAGTGTGTGTGTGTGTGTGTGTGTGTGTGTGTGTGTGTGTGTTTGTTACCTCTTCGCCTAAATGACTGAATTTGCTTGAATTGAAATTTAAATTTGGAATCATCCCTGGAATAATACTTTATATAGACTAACTTGCAGCAGGTAAAACCGCTGGAAACACCTAGTTATTTTATTATACTCGTATATCGGTGGAACATGTTCAGCGAATGAAATGTAATCGCATTTGACTTATCGTTTACCTTCGACGTTTTTGATTTTAATTGTTTTAGAACTTGTATACCTACTTATGTTTGTTACTTTACAATGTAGATGTACGGAACCCTGTTTGCGGGAGAGGGACAGAGCACCCCGTGTACCTCTGACTGGGAACGTTTCTGAGGCCGCGTAGCTCAGGGCTGCTCAGAAATTACTCGTCCTAGGCTGACGTTTTCATAAGGGATGGAAGAAATGAAAGCTCTTGAGATCATCTTCATTTCAGATGACAGCTGTCAAACTTGAACCATGATACAACCACGATAAAAAAAATGCCCGTGGTTCTACCAGTTGGGCCACTGCCCATACAAAATAATTTTGTTTTTGTTGTAGTCCTCCTAATAGAAACACGTGGAAAAAAAATGCCCGTGGTCCTATCCATAGACCATAAAAATACATTTTACGAAATCTATTTTCTTAAAACTAAATATGTATGTATATACAAGGTAGCATAAATCTAATCAAAACTAAATTTTCAACCCTGTGGCCCACAATAGGCGGCCTTATCGAACTTATATTATAACAGACAGATATAATACACACCAAATAATACACAATATAAATTACACATAAGTTTTTTTTTTATAGAGAATAGGGCTGCGTTTGACCACAGTCTCACCTGTTGGTAAGTGATGTCGCGGTCGAAGATGTAGCACACAGACCTAGTAAATACATATACTAACCCTCGATTTAAGGACTCCTAAGTTGTAATTTACAGGAAACACTGATGCTGGCAGAGAGTCCCAAACCTTCGCCGTCCGGATAATGAAGGTTGAACTAAACCGCTTCGTACGGACAAATGGAATATCAACCAAGTTAAATACATTATAATATAATATAGGTACATATTATGCTAAACAGTCATACTGGATGACTAACTTTGTGAGAGATAGAAATTACATAAATATTCATAAAACGTGAAGTAGGTAAGTATTTTAATACTAATGAACACCGACTTACATGTGTGACGTCACCACGGGGTATTTCACCATGAAAATCCACCGCGACATTAATTATCGAATCGAGTGACGGTTGACAAATAGCTTACATTATAATAAAAAGCGGCCAAGCGCGAGTCGGCCTCGCCCATGAAGGGTTCCGTAGCAGCAAGTTACATTTTATTTTTATATTTGAGTTGATTGAATGAAAGGTAAAATGCGGTTTACGATTTGTAACGTATTAAAAAAAACTAATTATTAGATCTCGTTCGAACCAGTTTTCGGTGGAAGTTTGTGAAATGAAATGAAATGAAATGAAATAATTTATTAACCTTTTTCAATAACATTCGTTATTCTAGGCACGTCTAGTACATAGTGTTCTTATTGGCTATGGTTATTTATTAATAGTGTTGTCTTATTGCTAAAATTAATATTATAGTAGGGATATAGATAGTCAATAATATGTTACGAGCAAGTTTTACGTAAAAAGGAGCTCTCATTAATACGCATTTTCATAAATTCGTCTAGTGTGTACAGAGGATTAAGTTCGAAAAATATTTTTATTGTTGTCTTGAACTTGTTATAATTTAATTTTGTAATGTTTAATGGAAGTTTATTGTACATTTTTATTTTGGTGTGTGTACATCATAATAATATATTATTGTTATATTTATCACTCCCTTATTTTAGAAGTTACAGGGGGGGCGGGGCACACATTTTTCCACTTTGGAAGCGTCTCTCGCGCAAACTATTCAGTTTAGAAAAAAAATGATATTAGAAACCTCGATAATATCACTTTTGGAGATCTATCCATAGATACCCCACACGTATGGGTTTAATGGAAAAAAATGAGTTTCAGTGCTAAGTATGGGGAGTTTCAACAGTATAGTTCTTATAGTTTCGGAAAAAAGTGGCTGTGACATACGGACGGACGGACAGACATAACGAATCCACAAGGGTTCCGTTTTTGCCATTTGGCTACGGAACCCTAAAACTTATAGAGAGGTACATAACCTGGCGTGACGTCATCGATCCTTCGGGAACGTTCGAGAAATATCAAACGCTTAGTTTTAACCTAGCATTTCCAAGGGCAAAGCTTTGAATGAAAAATTATTCATAGGGAAAAACGTTAATAATTTAAATTGTTAACTTAATGTGATTTATATATGTCACCGGAAAATAACAAGATTCGTAAGTTTATAAATTTCCTAAAAAAAGTCAGGAAATTTATAAACTTTCGTAGGATTCCAAACGAGAGATAAATTGACTAAACGAATCGACCAATCACAGATGAGCTTTTAATTTTACGCTTTTTTTAAATACGGAAAATAACACACTGCTCCCTGATTGGTCGATGTTGACAGTGACAATGCTTGTTAACATAGACTTAGGTACAATTAGACTTGCCAACCTGTAAACTATAGATCTGGAAAATCCGAAATCTGTTAGGTTAGGTTTGAACAGTGACCACAATGCGCGAGCCGAGCGAGCGAAGCGAGCGTGCCGCGGCAGCTGTTTTCGCTTTTTGATCATGGCCACTTCAAAACTTTCGTAGCTCTATGGTATTCACACTTATAATTTTACGAGTTAGTTCAGTAAGTCTATCAATTTGCGAAAATGTGGGCGTAAAATAACACAATTTATCTCTCGTTTGGAA